>JBAMBO010000167.1:0-567717 GCA_037044535.1 Lordiphosa magnipectinata | reverse complement strand
TGAAAGCAATGAAGCAGCAGTTTGGGATGGCGCAAAGCTATCCGAATTTTTTCCTACGGAGTCTGGAGTTAAGCAAGGATGCTTGCTGAGCCCTGTTCTCTTTTCAACATTCCTAAATGACATAGTGGAATTCCTTCCGAAAGGACTCACAATAAACGGCCTGGAAATAAAAACCTTATTATACGCAGATGATATAGTGGTCTTCGCAGAAACACCCAAGGCTATGCAAGACAATATCAACGCTTTAGAGATTAACTGCGAAAAATCAAAGGTACTAATTTTTAAAAAAACGGAAAAATGGCAACTGGGCGAGATTGATTTGGAGGTGGTAAAATCATACAAATACCTAGGAGTCTGGATTCATCACAATGCCCAATTCAACTTTCACCTGGGAGAAAAACTAAAAGATGCTAAAGTAGCGATAAATAGTACTTGGAGAACGACACTAGGCAAAAAAGAGGTTCCGACCAGCACAAAATATAAGCTGTTTAATGCTGCAATGAGGGCAATAATGTGTTATGGTGCACAAGTATGGGGGATACAGAAGTGGAAAGTCTTCAAAGATACTTTCTTAAGAAAATTTTTCGTCTACCACAATACACACCAAACAGAATGTTATATCTGGAGACCGGACTATCGTTAGTTCATTAATATACAGTTGAACTGCACTTCGATTATCTGCAAAAAGCCATTACCATGGAAGAAAGAAGGGTACCTGGGATCTTGGCAGAATATATATTAAAAGAACGTCCGCAATGTTTCAAAGAGTGGGGCTCTCTAGCCGCGGATCATGGAGTTTGACTGAATCTTGAAGATAACGCGACATGGAAAACTTGGGCTAAGAACATCACAATTAAAATGGATGCAGCATATACATAGGATGAAATTTGTTGAAGAATCCCGGAGAAGCTCTGAGCGATTAATTTATGGGCAGCTGCACTACGATCTGGGAGAGAATAACTATTTCTCCGATGAGTTCCCCATTGAAGGAATAAGAAGCGTTTCTATGGACAGAATTGAAATATTAAACTTGAATTTTATCCCGAATGTCACTAGGAGTGACACAAACTGCCCTCTCTGTAACAGGAGGGAGCACGAAATATTAAACATCCTCATCGGAGCGGACTGGTCAAAGCTGCAGAGCTATGTGATTAGAGCCTTAGCATATAGAAATAGAATCATAGCTGGATTTTTTTAAAAGGAAATATTTTATTAATATATTCCTTATTTAAAATATTTGTAAATCATGCTAACACTAATCCTCAAACCCAAAGCGCATGGCTGAACGATCTGGTATCTGGGGAAGACCCGGGAAGCCAGGTGTATTAAGCTACGGGTGCGAGGTGGTAAGCGACAGACTGTTCTTTAACCAAGTCGCCTAGAAACTAAACTTTTTATTTTATATTTTTTTTGTATACCATACGATACATTTACTACTAATAGGGAAAGCATCGACCAGATGTCCAGAGCGAAATTTTTTTGGCTCTTATGAAGAAGCATAAGGACTTAGCCCGCAATTTCAAAAAGGGCGTCAGATGGCTGCTGCCTGGAACAAACTGACCATGAATTTGGCCAACCTTTCCTCCGATTGCTTCAACTAAATAAAGCTGGGCCCAAGGTACTTTTCAAGCAACAGGAGCATTACCCACAGAATTTTGCCAACGTATATCGTTTTATTTACCTTTTCGTTTGCCGTACTCGTGTTGCCATACAGCAGCCAGAGTTGCAAGGTTTCATTTTTAATTTGGAGGGCTGCAAATTACAATTTTTGCTGTTTGATTTAAAAAACATTCAACTCTGTTGAAGAAAATTAAAATTATTTTGTTCAAAAAAGAACTAACCAAATCGTTTACATTTAAAAATATTAATGAAATCCCATGAAAAGGCTTCCCATTTGCCCTTGCGATCTGTCTACCCTACACAGTCAAGTTCGAAAGGGTTTGTGTACAAGCTTACACTGCTCGCCACTTGAATAGGACACCCTGTATGCTCTCTTTAAAACTGCTCGTAACTCGAAAACGAAATGGTAGAATAACCGTATTTTTTGCATATTATCTTTGTGCAAGCATTCTTCGCTCTTTCTGGTATATTCCAAGTTTTGGAATAGAACCGTTATAAAGTTGTTTGCACTTTATGTGAGCATTCGCAAAAATTCAATGGAATTTTTGCGCCACTTGAATAGAACATGCATTTTATTTGGTCGGTATCGTTGACACGTGCACACAAATTTTGGTTTACTTAAACTTTTTGCTTTAATTGAAGTGTATATAAAATTAAAAAAAATTAAAATGGGGCGTGGCACTTCATTATCTGAGTCGGAGAAAGGAAAAATCCAAGCTTACAAGGATTCGGGCCTTTCTATTGCCAAAATAGCAAAAAAAAAGTCGACAGGAGCCGTCACGCCATAACAAAATTTTTTAAATAATGAGGCTAATTATGGTAAAAACATGAAGAGCCACCCACAGTGTGCTTACCATCGCGGACAAGCGACTTATATTAAGAGAAGCTTCCAATTCGCACGACTCTTTGGCCAAGATAAGGGAAAAATGCAACGTTAAAGCAAGTTTGACAACCATGCGTCGTGTTATTAATAATGGTACACACCTGAAGAGACTAAAAATCAAGAAGAAGCCACCTCTTAACCCGGCTCGGAAGTTACAACGCCTCGATTTCGCGCGCGCACATGTCAGCTGGACTTCGGAGTGGCAACGTGTTGTCTTTTCGGACGAAAAAAAGTTTAATTTGGAGGGCCCCGATGGCTACAGCTACTATTTTCATGATCTTCGAAAAGAACCTCACCATCTTGATAAGTTGCACAGCAGTGCTGGAGGTATTATGGTATGGGGGCCATTTCCTATTATGGTACCTGTGAGCTTAAATTTATTCCAACCACCATGAATGCGTTGTGTTATAATGGTATATTGAAAGAGGCCTTTCCACACTTCCAAACTCTTTTTGCAAATCTAAAATGGATTTATCAACATGATAATGCCCCTATACATACGGCCCGGATTGTTAAATCGTATATAGCGAGCCAAATCGTGGAGTTATTAAACTGGCCACCCTATTCACCGGACTTGAATATCATTGAGAATGTGTGGGGATGGCTAACACGTGAAGTATATGGATCAGGTCAGCAATATTCGAGCGTTCCCGAACTAATTGCAGCTATTAAATTAGCATGGGGCTCGATATCGTTGAATTATTTGGGAAAATTGTATGCATCCCTTCCAGACCGAATGTGTGAAGGTGTTGGAGAAAAAAGGAGGCTCAACACACTATTAAAAACTTTTTTTGGTTTAAAAACATGTTAGTAATTTCCTATTTAAGTTATATTGTTATTTGAAAAGGATTGAAATATTCCTAAATGGTTTTTAGATAAAGTGTCCTATTCAAGTGGTGCAAACAGAAGACTCACAAAATTTGTTACTTATTGGTTAACAATATTTTTTGTATACTTACAACTTTTGAATAATTTTGTAATTTTCGTCTAATTACTACATTTAAATAAACTTTATAAGAAAGCAAAAATTATTTTCCTAGATGGCTTGGTTTAGCAGCAATTAACTATAGAAAATCGACTTTAGAGGTGTCCTACACACAAAAAAATCTGTGGTTAAATTTAACCGATATTTTGGGTTAGAAATGCGCCAACCCAAAAAGTCGGTAAAATTCACAAAATTTGACAGTAACTATCACGTAAACCTTTACGCAAAGAGAACTATTGCAATAGTAAATCTAACTGAAAATATCGTTTAGAAATGCGCCAACCCACAAAATTAGTAATATTAACCGATGCGTACAGTAAGTAAATTTTCTTACTGTGCGTACAGTAATTTTACCATAAAAATAGTAATTCCCAGACCAGAAGAGGCAACCTTAATACCCCCCCCACCCATCAATTTTGGATCTGAAACAATTGTTTGAATTAAACACATTTTTATTTTATTTGAAAAATTTTTACTTACTTGGGGGGGGGATTCGAACTCTGGGCCCTTGGACTGAGAGAACACGATTGGACGGACGTCTTTACCAGTTACGCTACGGCGCGCGTTAATAGAAACGCGTCTAACATATTACTTGTATTGAATCTGCCTAACCACATGCACGAAAAATTTCTTAAATGTCGCATAAATGAGACCACTAGTAATTCTCAAGTTCAAATTCAGTCAGAGTACAATATAAATATAAGGGCCAAACTGAAATTTTCTCAATCAACAATTTTCGCGGTTAGATTTACTGTCGGTAGAGTTAGTCGGTGAAGCAACAAAATTCATTTAAAAAGTTATACTATTTGTGCGGTAAGATTTACTTGTGGGTACAGTAAATTGCTGCAAAAACAAAGTATAAGATGAAAAAATCACGTCAGGGTAACTATTTCTATGGTAAAGTTACTGTAGTAGCAGTAACTTATTAAAACAACAAAATATGTGAAAAAATATTTGTGGTTGAATTTACACAGCGTACAGTTGTTAAATGCAACAACAAAATACGAGCTAAAATAAATACGTGAACTTTACAATTTCTTCTGTAGATTTTACTGTTAGCACAGTTACCAAGCAACAACAAAACCACATGCATAAAAAATTTCGAAAAAAGTTACTGTCAGCGTTAGTTAATTTTACCCACCAGATTTTTTTGTGTGTATTCAAGTGGCGAGCATTGTATAAAATGAAATAGCTCGAAGTTCTGTGGCATGGCGAAAATTTTCGCGCGACTTGACAAATCGCTAGTAAGTTCTGTGGCACCCCCGATAGACTAAGTTCCTTTGCTAATTCTAGCATTCACACTTGTTTTGTTAACGAATCTAAGTAGATCATCATCTCCCAATCAGACACAAGATTGTTTATTAAAATGATTGCTTTGACAGTGCGAGCAATGAAACTGTGGCCTGTAACACACGCTTTATTTGAACTAAAGAGAACAATTTTTTGATTGGTGTGCACTCGTGCAGGGCTCTAATAACGTACATATTTGACCGTGGGCGGACTTATTTCATTGGTAAAATGAAATTTTATTCCGAGATCGCGGCATAAATTCAATTTGCAGAATGAATGAAAACCGCGCGGCTTAGTTTCATTTTGACCGTGGGCGGACTTATTTCATTGGTAAAATGAAATTTTATTCCGAGATCGCGGCATAAATTCAATTTGCAGAATGAATGAAAACCGCGCGGCTTAGTTTCATTTTGTGATAGCGGTCTAAATTCATTTTGAAAAATGAAATAAAGCCTCGCAGACTAATTTCATATTTTGGTAGCGGCCTTAATTCATTTTGAAAAATAAAATTAAACCTCCGACAGCGGCCTAATTTCCATTCCCCATTGATTGAATGACGAAAGATTAGATTCTGATGGCAAAATTTTGTCACATAAACTAGCAGGCTGATGTGAACACAGCAAAATCACTTACCCAAAAATGTGATGTTAAATTCACATCAATCATTGACTGTACTTCTTCAGGTTCTGGGTTAATGGAGTTGCGATGCAGTAAAATTCCTGCATTGTTAATGAGCACCGTAACTGGTCCCAGATCTGCTGTAATTTGGTTGCTTACCTCAAACAGTTCCTTGTAATTGACTACATTCACCTGCAATTATTAATAAATATAAAGTTAGATGACAATGATCGGGCCAGCTAACCAGCTTACCTTGTACGCCTTGGCATGAACTGTTTTTGTTTCATTGATTTGATGCGCAGTGACCTCTGCACCCGACAAATTGATGTCTACGGCTGCTATGTGACAGCCTCTTTTGGCCAACTCCAAGGCAATGGCTCGACCCAAGCCATGGCCAGCTCCAGTTACCTGACATAGTATAAAGCTCATCATTGCTACTTAAGGTCTCACTGCACCATTAGTATTGACCCCTATCCACTGGGGGTTAACTTTGCAGTTTTGCGCTTAGTTTTTTGCAACAAATTTGCATTTTTCAACTCACCACAGCCACCTCTCCCTCAATGCTCTTTGGGGAATTGCAGCAAGAGCACAATTTGACAACAAGTTTACTCAAAACAGCCACCAGCAGTAAAATTGGAGTAATACAGACCAGGATCATGACACCCACTACGGCCTGCACCTTAATCAGAGCACCAGGCAGCGACATTATTGGTTGGTTCACTGATCAAAGCGAGCGTGTGCTTTGGGAGAGCGTTGAAAACGTTTTGATTTACAAATCGCATTCGCGTTAAGCTGATAGCCGGTCCGGCGCTCAAGCCATAAGTTGCTCGACAACATCTAACTTGACTGTTACCCAGTGAGTTTGACCCCTTTTAAGACTTTTGTAGTATATACTATAATTAAGTAATTGGCTGTGTGCATTAAATACCACTTGAGTACGTACCCAGAATGTACCCTTCCATAAAAAGAATATAAAAAGAAAACCAACACAACATTGTCAGCAAATAAATAGAAAAATCACCTCCTGCACAGATGAGACAGCCGCGGTAACGGTAAGTAATGGTTCAATATATGCGCGCACACCAGCAGCAGCAGCACCAGCAGCAGCAGCAGCTACATGGACAACATACATAGTGAAGCGCTCAACCCGCGCCAGCCCCATTAGTAATAAATAAAAAACGAAACTGAGCAACAAAAACAAAGACTACAAATGTACATTGTACATACAAACATTCATACATACATATACACATACAGCGGAGAGCTCAATAAAAACGCGTTGCCAACGAAAAAATGATTTTCTGACAATAAAGTGAATATCCATAAAAAAAAAATGGAGCATAGAGACAGCTAAAGGATAATTTCCAACTGCAAGAGAAAGAGATGGCAAGAGATGGAAGCTGCAGTTGCCGGCTGTGGTTTTTAGTTAAAAATAGCAAAAGCAAGCGACAAAACGAATTCTTGACAAAAATATGTACAATTAAAAGTATTTCATATTCAGATTTCCTTTGAAAACCAATAACAGAGCATGCGAACTATTTCATTAAGCTTGTCCAGCGTGAAAATAATTAAAGAAAGTATTTACCAATTGTTTTCTTCATATTCTCAAATCAATTGCTAAGAGCACAGAATTTTTAACAAAAATGTTTGCTGGCTATTGTCTAATAACACAAAGGAAATATTAAGAGAGAAATTCGTTAGACACTTCTATTTACTATTGCTGTATAAATGAACAAATTTTTTGATCAACCACGGACTTGGCTTTGATGTTTCTTTAACAATGGCAAACCGAGAAGTCGGAGCTCAAGCCATTTTGCGAAAAAACAATTTACTAGTCACAAACTCATAGTTGTTGAGGTTCCAAAAAGAAGTATTACCATTTGTTCCGTCAAATATGAGATAAACATTATTTATCACGTCTCTGTGTATGTGAAGCAAGATAATCGAAAAAGTAAATGGCAATCAGTAGATTTCCTAAAGAATTTTCTGAATTTGTAAAAGCCCTGAACAAGTTGTCAATTAAAGGAAGCTCAAGCACAACAATGTCGCCATATCTGTTTTATTCAGCAGTAACAAGGCCAGTTTTCATTCTGTTTTTAATGACAAAAGCAAAAGTTGCTAAATTTGCAAAACAAAAAATAGAGGAAAGCTAACTTCGGCAAGACCGAAGTTTATATACCCTTGCAACTCATAACCTGTATAGAACGATTTTCATGGAACAGTTTATTTTCGCTTTGAACAATGTTAGTTGATTAATTTCCCAAGCTCACCAATAAATCGCGTCACTCTCGTGTGGCCAGTTGGTTATATGACAGCTATTTGATATATTCATCCGAAGCAGAAAATATTCATATTTGGAAAGAATAAAGACGCTGCCATTGAAAACAAAATGTTTGTCTCACTAGAACTTATGGAACCTTTGGCAGACAAAACTGCTGCAGAGCATAGACAGCACGGAAAGGATTGGCTTTGAATCACAGGCCCGTCAAAGTCAGTCTCGGGACACTTACAGCAAACTGGAGTATAACTTAAAAGATAAAAATTATTTCACTGACAATTAAGACGTGGCAGCCAAATCAGTAATTTATCGACCGTGAACGGAAGTGCTCAACCTGAAGTATATGCCACATATCTCAAACCATTGCACTCTCTGCAACATCGGAGAGAGAGAAGACACCGCCCACTTCTTTTCTCGCTGTCCAATTCTAAAGGAACTCTGGGTCCTATACTGGTTAAAAGATACTCTGACCGACCAGGAAATGCACAAGCTCTTAATCGGAAGTAATTGGCGTTCGCTCAATTTCTACCTTAGAGAGTGCCTGCAGTATCGACGCGATTTTTTAATGGACTATGGAGACATGTAACCAGACATCGGAATCGAGGAATCGGAATTTAGGAAAATGTCACCTACATTTGGCTAACGGTAACATGCCACAGCCAATTTTTTATAATCATTGTAAATCCTTTTAATGTTCAAAACTTTTCGTCACTGTAAGATTTTTGTACCTATATATATATATATACACGCATTAATGGATATCAATGAAAATAAATTTCAACTACTACTACTAGAACTCAGAGGTCAGAGGTTGCCTTTGTCAGAAAATAACACTTTTCGCCCGGCACATTGAATAGAGGTACCAAAACAAGCTTTAACAGCGGTCACTGCTACTCATTGTTTGTGAGAGGAGAGAAACACATTTTGTTCTTTTTTTCCCCTCTCTAGTCTGACTGGGACCTTTTGGCAAAATTCACGCATTCAAGAGGTCTTCTTCGTATGTATGCATCGGTGTGTAATACTCGGCTAACAATATTAATGTATGCGACGAACTATATGCGCTCTCTTTACTTATGTTAAACTATGGCGCAACTCTTGAGTCCTGCAACTTTTCAAATAACATTTTGAAAGTTTTGTCTTCGAGAAGTACGAAATTTAATATTGCGTTTCTACTACAGCTGCGTCCACGTTCACATCCACTTATCGGCAAACGCGCCTTGAACTCCATACAAGAAAAAGTAAGTTAACGGCCGAGAGGGGTTTTGGGGGGCCGCAATAAGTTGCGTCCGCTTTGAACGCTGGTTCTGCCAACTTGTTTTTCCATATTTATACGATGAATATCGATAAGAACCGATATCGATAAGACATTTTGATAACAAAACCAGTTGGCACAACAATTGGCGGAATGTTAATTTGTTTAAATATTGTTGATTTATTTAAATAAAGTTTTTAAATGCTATCCAAAAAGTACAGGTAGAGATGTAATTATTTGCAAATGGCTTATTACTTGACAATGTCATTCATTCTTGTTTCAGAAAGGAGCATGCAAAGGCCATCCGACAGAACGCCCGCCACCTGGGAATAAAATTAGACCATCTAAATTTGGATAATCCAAATAGCCTCCCAATCGATCACAATTCTGCTGATGAACCAACTGTAAAAAGCGCGACGGACAAGCGGTCCAGTAGGGTTGGAAACCGAAAAGTCCCAGGCAGCAGACCCACTCAAATCTGAAATGTTTGTCATTCACAGGAAAGAATTCCTTGAAAATCGTGTGTCTTTCAAAAGGAACCGGCAAGAAATAATAAAGAAATCAAAATTGGAATACTAATGTAATTGTTTCTAGCTTACAAATGCCAAATATTACGTGGGTGGGACTCCTCGTACGCAACGCTCGTCACAGCACACTTGTTGATCACTTGCAAAACCTTTTTAATTAACTGCATAAGCTGCAATTGTTGCTTTTCAATTGCAAAACAAAGTCACTTTAATTCATTTTGATTGATACGCAAAGGTAAACAAACAGACCAGATCAGCTGTCGTGGATGCGGAAGTGGACGCTGAACGCAGTACAAACATGATGACTCGAAAAGTCAGATTTAGTGAGAAAAACTTTTTTGTTTTCATTTTTAGCGTTCTTAAACTTGGCCATTATTAATATTTTATGTTTTAAAACAGATGCGCGAATTTTGGTCGATATTAAAAGACTATATCTTATTGTTGCCATATTACAGCTCGGTAGGGAAATGTGCCCCATTTTGGTACCTTCAGGGAACGGATTGCATTTTTAAGCAATGCTTCTGTTTAACCCTTTTTGGTCTACACTTGAAGTAGTCAGCTTTGAAGGTTGCGAATGTAAATGATATTTGTGGAGACCCAACTTTCCTAGTAGGCGTAGGAACTTTTCAAGTAAAATAAATGTAAGATATTTGGCAGTCGAGTTTATATGTACACTAAGAAAAAACTAGAACGAATAATTTGAGTACGAACGCTCTTGAAAAAAAAATTAGTCGTTCTTGAATTTTCAAGAGTTTCGCTCCAGGAATCGAGATCGTTCTCAATTTGGTTTTTTATTGGAAAGGGGAGTGAGGGCAACTTAACTTTGATAGAATAGCGTTGAACTCGTTCTCGCAGAGAGATAGAGCGCATGTGCAGTTTGGGTCGCGTCGGTCGGGTCGGGTCGGTCGTGTCTCTCACACCCCCACCCCAAAACCCCAAATATTCTTTTTAAGTTTTTTAGAATCAAGTACTGAAACTCTTGAATCAAGAATTATTCATACCTGGATGAAGAGCTGAAACTCTTGAATCAGGAATGTCGGGATCAAAAATTCACTCTTGGATCAAGAATTTTCACTCCTAACGTACTTTTGAGAACGAATTCTCTTGATTCCAGAGTGAAATTCTCTAATTTTTCTCTGAGTATATGCTATAGTCATCGGATCCCACCGGTTCCGACAAATGTGCAGCGTATTAGTACCTAAAGACTTTGTGCAAAGTTTTGATAAGACAGCTCAAAAACTGACGGAGGAGATAGCACAGAAACAGAGGGACAGACGGGCATGGCTATATCAACTCAGCTCGTCATGGTGATCAAGAATATATATACTTTATGTGGTCGGAGATGCTTCCTTCTATGAGTTACAAACATCTGGACAATTTTAATATACCCTATGTAAGGGTATAAAAATGCTTAAGAAAGTTAAACGTAAGTGGCTAACAAAAATTACTCCAGGTTAAAACTTATAAAAAACGAGAAGGTCAAGCAAACTTTTTGTGATGTCATGGATGATGGATGAAAACAACAGAAAATTTTAAGCTGTCATTTAAAATTAAGACGATAATTTTGACGCTTAACGTCAGGCCACGCTAACTTCGTCTGTGCCGAAGTTTTTATACCGTTGCAAATGCTGTTTTTGAAATATCAGAGTAAAAATCAATAAAAATTTTACCTAAAACCCATTTTTTGACGAATCTGTTTGAAAACATATAAAATTAACAATCGTCGAGTTTAAAAACGATAAAATTTAAAACAAAAAATTTTTTCTCACTAAGACCCATTTTAAAAACGATCGATTCTATGGCAGCTGAAAGATATAGTCATCCGATTTTGACCAAAATTTGAAAATCAGTGTAAAACATATAATATAAATATCGGCTGAGTTTGGAGACGTCGACATTGAAAACAAAAAAAAATTTTCTCACTGAGAACCATGACTGATGGTTTCTATGACAGCTATAAAATATAGTCATCCGATCCGGTCGGTTCCGACATATTAGCAGCCTGCAGTAAAAAGAAGACTCTGTGCTAAGTTTCAGCTCGATAGCTTCAAAACTGAGAGACTATTTTGTGTAGAAACAGGCAAACGGACCGACGGACGGACAAAGCTAAATCGACTCAGCTCGTCGCCCTGATCAAGAATATATGTATATAGTTTATGAGGTCGGAAATGAATAATTATATGAGTTGCAAACTTCTGGGCAATATTAAAATATACTCTGCAAGGGTATAAAAATATAAATATTTGGATTTTACGCAGCAAAATCTCTTGGCGTGTGTGCTAATAATTTTCGTACAAGAGAAAGGAACCCACAGTTTAGCGACGAGTTCCAACGGGCAAGTCTGATAAGCTTCTTCATGTCTATTTACCTCATAGCTGGTGAAGGTGACCGGTTGATTAAATGCTATTAATGAAAATAACTTTTTATTAAATGTTCCGAGGCGGGATCGAACTCATGCCCACCCTCCAGGAGGTAGACACACTACCGGTTTACACTGTACCGGTTTACATCTCGCTTAAGTCGCCTTAACGATTTGGAGCCTTTGAAGAGTATTCCCGCTTCGTGCTAATGAAAATATAAGCTCCTTTTTGCAATTGTAATTTAATAGAGTTTTTACCCCGCAAAAAGGTGAGCACCAGTTGTCGCCCCACCAACACTACCGGCAATCTCAATTCCACTTGGAACTCTGTGTTGTTTTTGTACATATGAATTTATTGGTGTTGGCGCACTTGAGAGGACATGTGTCGATTGTCGGTCTGAAAGTATTCCAGTTCACTGCAAATGGGAATAATTAAAACTCTCCATTCCTCTCTCCTCCCTGCTCCCTGCACAGCATTCTGGTTTTTACTTATCTTGATATGCTTTTGAAATTACAAAATTGCCCTCAGTTGGTTCTTTGGTTGGTTTTTTGAAGTGCTCCCGTAAAGAATTTGGCTGGTAATTTCGCCGTTTCACTTGCACGTGATGCAATTTTATATTTATTTAAGCGATTTGCATGTCATCCGTTTTGGTTGCCATGAAATCGGGTCACACTTTGTGCACGTGGTGGTTTGTGAGTGTGTGGGTTATTCTTTTTTTTTGTGGCTATTGGAGTTTTGATGATTTATGTGCGCCATGTCTGCGTATGCAAAACGGAATGCCATATGGGAGCTGCCACGGACTTGCTCCATCTGTATATGTGGTAGTTTTGGTAAAAGCCACAAAGTTAGATCCCGCTGGCTGACAATGGCCAGCACTTGAAGTATCGCACTTTAGCCCCATCATTTGTCAAACTCCAGGACCACTCAACATTTGAGAGAGAACAAGTCAGGGCACTTGCCCAAACACTTCAGCTCGAAAGGTACTCCGGCAGCCACCAGAAAAATGTAGTAAGGTACTTAGGTAAAGGATTAGGTGCTGGCTAAACCTGTGAGCGCCAAAGTTTCCCACGACCAACGGAGTGTAGCCGCAGCTGCCAGAGATGAGACCGAAAGTGAAAAGTGTTGAGCAGTCCTAGAGTGCTCGAACACGTTAATCTTAATGGTTTTTTTTTTTTGTGATTATTTTCCCTTTTTTTAATATTTCACATTAGCATGTCGTGTACTTAGAGCTGAGGGAATGCGGCACAAAGGGCGAGGTAATTTCTCAGCACAAATGTCAACACCAATTTGAAGTGGTGCAGCTGAAAGGGAAACGCAGAAAGGACCTAATGAGGCAGCCACGACAAACATCCCCGTTTGATTATTATTACTATTATTATTATTATCATCCTCAAACATGTTTGCAGCACCCACATGTGCTCTAGTTTAGACAGAGGCAGCAAATTCCAAAGTAAATAAATTAGTTAGCCTTGTAAGACTGCCATCCGACACCAGACAAGGACCAGAAACAGCAGCAGCAGCAGCAGGAGCAGAAGCTGCTACTGCAAGTGTTTGTTTAGGTGCAAGGATAACAGTTTCTCACGCAGCACTTGAACTGCCACTGACAGTTGCATGTCATAATTTAACAGTTCAAAATGCGTGGCAAGTTGCCAGTCTAATGCATGTTCAGCTGCTTCTACTGTTTGTATAAGCTGAGGTTTTTATAGTTCTTTGATTTTTCCTTTTATTTTTATGTTTTTCAAGCAGGATGCGTGTAGAATCCTTATTGACATATTTATGCACGGTTCAAGCAACGAAATGGAAATGTTCGGTTTCGTATGGTTCGCTGACAACACTTGTTCTTCATATATGAGAGGGCGTGGTCGTGAGCTAATGGGCAACACATGTGTAGAACGGGCAAATGAATAGAGTTGTTCACCTAAGTGTATTGAGGTATATTAATTACACTAGGCGACGTAACCAAGTTTGATTTGTTGATAATAATTGGAAGTCCACGGGGCTAATATTAAAGACTAACTATTTAGTAAGCTCCAGAGTCAGAAACTGACTTATCATAGGTACACGGGTTTTTTTGGTTATAAAATGAAAACGAATAAATATTTTTTAACACTTTTTTCTTCTTTTTATTCGGTCACTCAATGGCTACAAATCGTAGAACATTGATGGCAACACATATTGGCAACACTTACATACAAGAGGATCCAGTTGGTAAGGATGCGTTGGTAAGTAGAATTTGTAGATCCTATGGTCAACAAATTCGCGAAATTTGCAAAAATTCTCTTTTGAGCCAAGATTACTATAAAAATTTTATAGATGACAAATATAGACGGTTATAGGCCTTTTACACTTACATCCCACATTGTCAAAATAATAAGTGTGTTTGTGTCTAAAAGGACCATCCAATAAAGATGTAAATTTTTGCCATTTGTTTGCAATAGTTTATAACTCATGATGTCTGATGTTAGATGTGCTCAGTGTAATTAGCCTATGAAATAAAAGTTGTAGACCGAACGATCAACATTATGCGAGAGTTGCAAACTTTTCGTACACTGAGGAAAAAAAATTAAAAATCTCGTTTTCAAGAAACTAGCAAGCTTATAAAAACAAGATTGAAAAACATTGAAATGAGCTTAGAAATCTTAAAAACAAGATTTATCATCTCGCAACTTATCACTTGCCTGTAAAGCTTCAGTTGAAATTTTTTTTATATATATGTACGGAGGTGACACAGAATCACAAGTGATTTTCGTATAAACGCTTGTATTTCAAATTCAAACTGCTTGAATTTATATGTGAAGTGGCACAAAACAGCTCGGTTACTAGATCAGATGTCGATAGTAAAGCGAATTGAAACTTACTGTTCAAAGCCAGGTAGATTTGAGCAGTTGATTGGAACCAATCGC
This sequence comes from Lordiphosa magnipectinata, assembly GCA_037044535.1. Taxonomy (NCBI): domain Eukaryota; kingdom Metazoa; phylum Arthropoda; class Insecta; order Diptera; family Drosophilidae; genus Lordiphosa; species Lordiphosa magnipectinata. The sequence goes on along the minus strand of JBAMBO010000167.1, from coordinate 553,001 downwards.
TCAATTTCATCATCTAATCTATCAACCGATGATATTCTTTTCACTTTACATATGAAGTTGTACGATTGAAATTGGAAATGCAAACGTTTATACCAAAATCTCTAGTGATTTTTGTGGCAGGAGGGTGCGTTTTTCAAAAAGAAGAAAATGTTAATAACTAAAACAACTAACTAACTAACAATCACACCACCCTTTGCCCACCCATCACCTAAAAATAAAAAATGCTTAATTTGTTTTTGTCTTTTTTTTCATATCAAAAATTAGATTGTTTCATATTAAAGTCTAGTAAAAACGATCTTAATTCAATATTGTTGGATTAAGATTTAAATTGAGAATATAATCTTGGGTTAATATGTATTATCTCGTCTCTGTCGAATTCTGACACCATTTCGTCTCGTTTCAAGATTATAATCTTGGTTTTAGATTGATTTTTTTCTCAGTGTAACCGAACCGCTAATTCCAGCTGATAAGCCGAACTGAAAATGCTGAACCAAACCAAAAACCACAAAGAAAAACGGTTCGGATCACTGACGAGTTTTAAGACGTAAGGCGCTTGCTTTCAGACAATACGATTTATCCGGCGATCGGACTTCCGGTTAAATTAAGTCTCTAATTGATCCTTAGCGATGCCAGATTGATGACGTCTTTAAGAATGATTTTTTCAAACATTTTCTTCTCCAATTGCCCTCCGTTCTCTTAATATAACTGTCATCAGAATGCATTTCTTTGTGTGAGAAATCAAAATTCCTCCAAATTTCCCGGGACGGGATGATCTTAATATTCTGTCGTACTTCTTTACCTTAATCCAAAGGAGGAGCTCATGATCATGTACAATATTTATCGTTTGTAAAGAGCACGTTACATATTCCCTTAGTGCGACTCAGCAAGCCGACATATCGTTGCCGTTCATGCCCTGGTGTCAGAGAGTTCAATCGAAAAATGCCATGTTTGATTAGCTATTAAGAATAATTTTCTTTTCAGATTTAAGAAGTACGAAATTGACATTTTCAAATCTTTTTCATGTTGTGGTTAGTGACCTATGTTTTGTATACTGGGGGTTATTGTTGGCTCGAGGTCAATGTTTTTAACGTGCTTCATTATAAAATAATAAAACACGATTTTTGGTTTTCCAATATATTTCGAACCCCTTCGGGATTTGTCTTCAGGGCTGTAACAATATAACACAACAAAATACACAATTTTACATTACAATGGGAATATCTTACTTGAACATATATCTATACGTACAAAAAGCACAGCGTCCGCTTTATCAGCTGTGCCGTTGAGAACAAATTTTATATTTTGTTGTGGTCAAGTAAATGTCTGTATAAATGCGCGCAATTCTCTGTGTCTGTTTTAAAATTTGGTCCTATATGTGTGGGTGTGTTTATATGTGGAGCATCTCCAAGGTAAACCGCTTATTGTAATGTTGTTCTTGTTGTAAGATGCTTACTGCAGCTAGATCCGGAGAGTGTCTACTCTCAGCACTGTGGGCTGCAAGTGCTGTTTTCTGGTTTATTGGCTCGTTCCTTCTTTTTATGTCAGGCTTGTGACCCGCTATTCTAGTTTTAAGTTTCGATTTGGTCGTACCGACGTATCGCATAAACTGATCCCGTCTACGGCGCAAGCATTTTTGTAAATAACATTATTTTTGTCCAGTAATCCTATTTTGCTCATTATGTTGCTAAAGAAAATTGTCGTTGTGTATATGGGTGTGTGTGCTATTATGACGTTGTCTTTGTTGTTGCAATCGGATTTGGCAAGTCTGTCGGACAATTTGGGTATGTATACTAATCTTTTTCATATGTTTAAAAATTTTTGCATTATATTTTCAAACATTTTTTCGTTTTCTTTTTTTAGAGAGTCTTAAGAATAGTTAAATTTTTGTGTGAACATCACCTTTCGTAAAACGTTTTGCCATTTTTACACACGTTTATTTAGAATGGAAATTTAAAGAGAAACTGCTTAGGCTTAGTAAGCAGCCAACTTAATTCCAATGGGTATCAGCTCCATAAAAATGGTGCCGGTATGAAAACGGAACGTAAAACTCTGTACGCTGGATTAGTTCCTAGACAAACTACATTTGCTCATGGCGCTGCCAACTTGTGCAGCACAAACAGCTGATTGAATTCCGTTGGGTATAAGCGAAAATATAGTTTGAAATTTTTCCGACACCACCCATCGGAGTGTCAGCAGCAAAAATTCTACAGAATAAACATCGACTGGCAAAATTTGAAACCAACGATAAGATTTGCATTGCCCATGTCTTCTGCTTTCCACTTTTCATCCAAATATGCCTGAATATGAATATACACTTAACTTAATTCAAAAGCAAGCAAAAGACAGCTAACAAAACAGTGTGACCGTTTGACATATGGTGGTATTTAGCTGTCGACTGGTAGTATTTTGGCGGAGTGGTCACGCTTACCCCAATCGTAACAAGCTGTCAATTCCGCTGTCGGATACGGTACCTTACTGCTAATCTTAATGATATCTGAAATTTCTCAAAATTACCAAAACTAACGCAAAAAATGTTTAAACAATCTAAAAAGTTATGAACCAAATCCTTGTCTTTGATGCACTAAAACAACAAGTCCGAGAATCGAACCGAATGCTGGGTTTACATTGCGTCACAGAGAGTCACATTATAGTGTCACAGCGCAATGTGAACGGAAAATGCCTTGTCACAGAAATCACTTCACTGGGTGTCTTATATGGACTTTCTGTGAACAATTTTTAATTGAGTCTCAAATTTTCACAGCCTGCAATAAGCTTATCTTTAACATTTATAGTACTTTAGAATTTCCAGGGTATGAAACCGATCTCAAAATATCGATTTTATACATTCCTGAATTTGTTACCATATATTAAAAAAGTCGGGGTAAAAGTTTTTCGACCTCTGATTATGTTTTTTAGAACCGCGATGAGCAATCCAGTGGTTAACCCTAAAATTTGACTATTTGCGAAAAATAAAATTCAATCCTGCTATAAAGTTTCATCTTAAGTTCCGTCGCTCTCCTCTGGTCGCGATTTGGTTCGGTTTCATAGTGCCCTGTCTTTTCACATTCCAAAACAGTCTTGACTTTGGAAATTATACGTTACAATGCAGCGAACACCTGTGACAGCTAAACAACAGGATTTAAGCTTGAGCTAAGCTGGCAAACTGCTTTGCCGTTTGAGCAAACAATATAATTGTTGTAATTAATTTTACATGCGAGAGACAGGAACAACAATGACGATGATGCACGGCAGGAGCTGAGCAGCTCTAGCAAACATGCAAGGGATGCGTTGACGATGGCGCTCAGCTAAAGCTATTATTTACACAACAAACACTTGCAATTATACAGCAGACCGACACAAAGGACAGACAGACAGAGGGCCGGAGAAGAGGCGGCGGCTTGAGCCACAATTAAAAGCGAAAGGATAAACACAAATAAATGAACGACACACAAAAGGCAGGCAAAGCTGCAGCTGACTCGGATGAGACAAAACCAGCCATAACAAAGGATGAGGAGGTCATTAAATAATTGCTTGCAAACAAGAGCTACCACGCGCCGCACAAGAGCCAAGTAGTGCAAAAAATTGTTCAGCCACACCTTCTACTTGCCCTTAAAATAGCCTTTGTGTGTGTGTGAAAACTAGTTAACAGCATTTATTTACTTGACAAACAGACTAAAACGCTGTAAAACAACAAATGCTTAAGCCGCAGGATATAAGCATAACAACATACACACACAGAGACACGAAGAGCCTGACCAAAACACCACATTGTCCACAGCCTGGATATGTTCGCGCCAGTGTGGGTCACTGGGGTGATTGCGGGCGGTTACGTGGGGCAATCCTGCGTGCAACTGACTGACTGCAATGTTTGAAACGAAATGGCAGGCGTTACTTTCCCTTTGGACATTTCATAACCAAACTGAAAGTGCAAAAACAATCGTAAATAACACAGGAACCGAATCTGAAGCCGAAGCCTACATACACTTACAGCCGTAGGGAACCGAATTTAAGAATCGACCAATTTTTGCTTGGAATCGAATTAAAGAAGATAATTAAATTATAGTAAAAGAAAAGAATCGAGGAAAGAAAACGAAGCTCCTTGGTGGAAGTGAAGCCAAAAAGAATCGGAACTGAGAAAAGTACAGGTAGAGCCTACCAACCTCCTAGGCAAGCATCTAATAGTGAAACATAGTCGTAAAAGATTACAAAAATTGATGAATGGAATACCCTTAAGATACTGACAGTGCTTTACAAGGGCCAGTCTGCAGAGCCACCTACCCATACATGCTGCATAAGCGAGGGAAACATATTTTACACCCCAATAGGGAAGTTGCAAAGCAAGGTTATTCAACAATCTAAGCCTAGAACAGTAAGCAGATTCAATTCTTTCGTTGCACTATAGTAAATATATCAATTTTTAACCCATTTTTCAAAAACGCTTACTACTAAATATTGTTGTTGCCAGTACTTCATAAATACATAATTTTTTATAACAGAACCAGAAATGCTGATTTAAAAGAAAAGAAGAATCAATTTTGTAAAGTCCTACCAAAATTTGTTTCCATTTGCAAGCTCTGCGACATTTAGTACCATGTTTTACTTATTTTTCTTACCCTACTTGCCAAGGGCAGCACCTAAACTTGCCCAAAAGCATTTCTTTATTTATTTTTTTTTGAATGGTTGTCCCTCTCATTTTTATTTATTTGATTTTACGGCGCCACACACTTGTGTATGTAGACACAGCTGATCACGAAAAATATAGTTTACATATATTTCACACCCTTAGCTTGGTACAGAGATACTTGCGAAAAGTGTGCGAAATCTCTGCACATTAGTAGTATTCCCGAAAGTGATTTGCTTTCGATTTGATTTAGTGAATCAGCTGTTCATCGCAGCTCCATACAAAATGTGCAGTGTACCCAGAAAATGTAATGAAAGTTAGGTCATACTTATTATTTCGCGATATCAGCATCCATGGTATAACTAATACAGGTATGGCACTCAGTCAACATTGTGGGCCAAGCGCTTTTGCTGAGAGCGCAAGAGAGAGACGGAGAGTGAAAGACCCACATATGTACATTTTACACACGAATTTGGTAAGTGAGTATAACAAAAGAACAATGAAGCAACAATAAAAACAACAATGCTATCTGTGCAACAGAACAAAAAAACAAAATAAATCGTGCGCTCACACAACCTTTAGGTTCAAGTGTCAATTGCACACTGCTACTTTGTGGCCCCAGCAGAGGGTAGACTGAGAGAGTGCCATACCTTCTTCGTTCATACCTTCTTCGTTCTTCGCTTTCATTTCTTATTTAAATTTTAGTTTGAATAAAACATAAAGAACGTTAGAAGTTATTCATCATTTCATATTTTAGTAATTAACTGATAATTTATTTATTGCATTTTAGACTGCGAACCTATTGAAAGTGCTTGAGTGTTCGGAGCTTGTGCTTGACATAGTCAAAGATGTTTAGAAATACATATCTGCACAGTTCTCTTGGAGAGTTGGAAGTCACAAATTCTTCCACAAGTTTATTCTGCCTCTTCTTCTTTGGAAGTGCCAAATTGCATAAGTCAGTAAAGTTAGTAAAGTTGTCAATAAGCGAAAGCGAATCAAAATCAAAGCAGTTGGTGGACTGACCCTGATTCACGAAATCAAATTAAAAGCAAATCACTTTCAGGAATACCTTACGATAAACGAAACCTGAGAAATACAAATTTTTGTAAAAACACATTTTCCATTTTTTTGTTTTTAGTAATTTTTAAATTGTTTATATAATTACCAACCAAAAATTTGTTGTGCAAAACCGCAAATTACATTTTGAGGGGAGTGTCGAGATCTAATTTCGGATTGTTTTTATTGAAGTCAAAAATGGTAGGTTTCAAAACTGATCGGCTTGTAAAAAATTGTCCGATAATGTAGCTTTTCAAAGTGTTTTTTAAAAAAAAGGACCATTTTTTCTCTCTACAATAGACACTCAGGAGAAACACCAATAACAACAATGAGCAACGGTAATTGCTTATACTTCCTGTGTTTCTCTCATTGGGAAACACATTGAAAAACAAGAAAGAAAATCGGTCAAGCCCGATTATAACATACTCTGTACCCTTAATGTCGCAGCTCGCATTTGCTCACGAGTTATACGCGCTCATCTTTAAGTTTCTCTCTCTATCTCTCTCTCTTATTAAGATTGCCTCTGTTGAACGGAATGCTGTGGTTATGGGTGGGGGGGAGGGGTGGTTTTTGTTAACTGGTCGTTTTTGCTTATAACTTGAGTATCGTTCATACGATCTTTATCATTCGTTCAACAAATCGATAAATAATCTTATTACTAAATATCTCTAGAAACTACAAAGCTTCTATCTACAAAACTGTGGGAGATATGACGTTTTTTCTAAATTGCGGGGGCGGGAGGGGGCGTAGCGAAAATTTAAAATAAACTTGATCTGCATGGAAGTATAAGAAGTATATGTTCCTTACATGTCAAACCACTTTCTTTTACCATCTCAGAGATCTGTGCGTTCATACAGACAGAAGGACAGATGGACAGACAGACAGACGGACATGGCTATATCGACTCGGCTGTTGATGCAGATCAAGAATACTTATACTTTATAGGATCGGAAATGACTCCGTCTCACTGTTACATACTTTTGCACAAACTTAATATACTCTGTGTACCTTTGGTACAGAGTATAATAAGTGCAGTGTAATATTTTGTAGCTCTGTGAATATCAAATAATCCTGCATTAAGGTAGCTTTCGGTTATGAACCGAACCCATGATACAAAAAATAGAAGGTAGTGCAATGCGTCGCTTGTTAAGCAAAATATTCCAATGCACAGTGGTCGGACCCATAGGCCAAAAAAAAAAACAAATTTGTTTGAATTTGGACGCCAAATATGCCTCATCGATTTATAGATAGAACACAGTTGCAAAAGCAATAATTTGTTTTGTCTTGCTTCGCACGTTCGTTAAGAGAATATCACTAAAAGAGAAAGCGCATAACAAGCGACCAACTCTCAGTGCTCGCGTCACTATTAGTTATCGTGTGTTAAATTAATTAAAAACGATTAGAAACTATTATTTAATACCTTAAATCAAAATGCATATTAAAGTTGAAGGTATAGACATTGTATTTTAATTACTTTTATTTAATTGGCATGCATCTACACATCTAGTGTTTATAATAATAATTGTTTTTCCATTGTAATTTTCCGTGTTCAACAGCATAAAACATTAATTTTCAGTGAAGGTAAAAGTTGTGTTACCTCCGGGTCTCCTCAATGAAACTTTTTTTAAAACATGAATCAATATTTTAAGAGTCTTAGCTGTTTAAAACAACAGGACGTTTTTGGTTGTTTTTGTGCAATCGTCCATAGAAGATATCCGTTTTGTTCAATTTCAAGAAGTTTTATTATGTGCTCACTTCGTGTTGGTCTCTTTCGCTGTGCTTGTCCCGTTGTCTTTCGTGCAATGGAGTTTGTTTTGATTTTTCATGTTTTCTTTAATTTTTTAATATTTTAATTTTATTCTTTTCATAATCTTACAATAGGTAAACATCGTATAAGTGTGAGCATAAAGCTGAGAAACGGCACTATATTTTTGATATTTAGTGACCTGTCAAAAGCTCAAATGCTGAAAAAATTCGGAACGCATTCGATCAAATTAAATCTCATTTCGTAAATCACGACTACACATTTAATCACTCTGAAACAGAAATGTACTAAAAAATGTAATATTGTACAAATTTCTAAATTTTGGAAAAAAAAATTTTTGCATAAAAGAAAACGTTAGTCAAAAATACTAATAATTTTTGCCAAAAATGAAAACATTTCCTTAATTTTGCAAGCATCACGGCCTAGAATAAATTATCAAATAATTCATTTTTATGATGTAGACGGGTAGGAGGGGGAGATATACGTCGTTATTATACAGCTATACAGAAAATTTCAAGTCGATATCCCTACTGGAAGTATTTTTGGCCAACTTTTCCATACATGACCGACCACTTTGCAATGTGACGTCACAGACACACAATTTTGTATTTGTTAACATCTTTTGGTGTGTTTGGATTACCAAAATAAAAATTAATTTAAATTAAATTATATTAACAATTAATTCATATTAAAAATAAAAAAATCCAAATTCCCAACCTAAAACTTATCTGTCAACTGACGTTACAGACTCAAAAAGTTATGCGCATGCGAAATGGATCATGTAATGCACTACCTTGTATTCATTGTATCATGAACCAAACCGGTTTGAGCCCGTAATTTTGACTCTTATACCCGTTACTTGTAGAGTAAAAAGGGTATACTAAAGTTGCGTAAATGTATGTAACAGGCTGAAGGAATCTTATCCGACCATATAAATGAAAATTATATATATTCTTGATCAGCATCAACAGCCGAGTTGTTACAGCCCTGTCCGTCCGTCCGCCTGTCTGTCCGCTTGTCTGTATGAACAGCTAAATCTTAGGGACTAGAAGAGCAAGAGCAACCAAATTTGATATGTAGACTCCAGAGACCTGCAAGGAGTACTTAATTTTTGTGTACACTCGCTCGGCTTGTTTGTGCACGCCATTTTGGTGTGACACACAAGAACTGAACGAAAGCACATTAAGTCAGAACGGGTAAGCTTTTTTTTCACTCGTGTAATAACTGAACAAGGTTGTCAAAGCTCGCGGCTGAACGGATGCCAGCGGATATCATGCCGCCTTTACTCATACCTCATACTTTTAGTGACTCGCGCCTTAAACATAAAATCACCAAGCTTACTCGCCTTGTTGACAACAAGCCCCAAGCGAGCAACATTCTTACACACGAACGCTTACTCGGTTTGTTGACGGCGAGCTTCTGCTTATATGATGTGCAAATGCAACTGCGTCACACTTATTACGCAGTAGCTGAGCAGCGGTGAATGACAGAAATTAAAAAGTTATTGCAATTTGGATTCTCTTCGTGGCATAATGGCAGAAAATATAGAATTTATTTCTGGGCAAATTGCAATAGCAATAACACCTTGTCTGACCGACGCAAAGGAAAAAGTTTTGTGTGGAATGTGGTGTATGAAATTCTAAGACTAGACGAAACTGTAGTGGCAGGTTTCGTTTACTGTCGGACTTGCTGCAAGGTGTTAAAGGCCTTTGAAAATCAATCGTCTAATTTAACCCGCCACAGTTGCTGTAAAAAAAATAAAGGAGGCACAAGTTCTAAAATTATTCTTGACCACAAGAAGGAGAGAGGGAACCGTGCGCCAAATACAAATGCAAATATCGTGCTATCTCTTTTGCTCTCAAATGTTGTTGTTTTTGGCGTGCTGTTCGCGCCGAGTGTGTTAGTCATATCGCATTTGTATCAAGGGTAAAAGAGATTTGCTTGTAACACCCCGCAGCAGATCATTGATTTCGGCAACCAGTACTTGCGGTGACTTGTAGCCGAAGGTACGAGTCGTCTCGGTTATTTCTACTATGCAGTACTCGAGCTCGCCAATACCCGAACACTTTTGAATTTTTTTGTTTGGTGTATGCTACAAGCAAATGGTCAACGAGCTTTGAGCTAAACTTAAAGCTCGTACCGCTTATGAAGCATGGGTGATTGATCATACATGTGTAAGCTCGCTGCAGTTCTCTGGTAGACTCCTATAGTCTGCACGCAGATCAAGTTGGTTTGAAAAACACAATAAAATGTAAAATTTTGAAAAAATCACAATTTTTAAGATATCTATCAAATTGAAAACGTTCATTAATGTTCGCAATATCTATAAAACCTCAATAGAGATCGGATAATAAATAGCCAAATTAAAAAAATTAAAAAAATTTTGCATACTTTTTGGCTTTCCCCCCTCAGGAACCCAGGGAGGCTTTTAAACATTTTTTCCCATGTGTAACGTATATTTGGTAGTCGGTTAGGGCCGACTTTCACTTAGGCTCTCGTTTTGTTTAATAATGGTTAAGTTGATAATATTTCAGTATATTGGTAGGTAAAGAAGTTATTCTGTTATAAAGGACTCTGTGGAGGACTCTTCCTAATTTCTTTCATATGCGCTCAAGATGTCTGGCCAATCAACTGCCTGTTTATTAACTGCGTCGCCAATCTAGAGCACTCTGAGGTCCCACTCCAAATCAAGGCGTTTCAAAACACCTTGACTAGAGGACAAGGACTTTCTTCAGATACTTGGATATACTCCCAAGTATTTAGGTCCAGGCAATTGACGTAATAGTTGCACCAGGATACTCATCTCGCAATGAGTAAATCGGATATCTCACGCTGAAGCATTTAGCTTGGATTAGCTACATGTTACAGAGCCTTGTATATTTTACGAAGCGAAGGACATCGGACTTCGAACACCTATAGCAAAGTCTACTGATCATAAAATAAGGACGTTCTTGAAACGGTATTTTTGATGCCTTGTTACTTTTTATACTCTGTACCGAAGGTACATAGAGTATATTAAGTTTGTGCAAAAGTATGTAACAGGGGGAAGGAATCGTTTCCGACCCTATAAAGTATATATATTCTTGATCAGCATCAACAGCCGAGTCGATATAGCCATATCCGTCTGTCCGTCTGTCCGTCCGTCCGTCCGTCCGTATGAACGAAGAGATCTCAGAGATGGTAAGAGATAGAGGTTTGACATGTATGGGGCATATATTTCTTATACTTGCAGGCAGATCAAGTTTATTTTCAATTTTTGCCACGCCCCCTCCCGCCCCCGCAATTTGGAAAAAACGTCATATCTCCTACAGTTTTGAAGATAGATCGTTCGTACCTTCTAGAGATACCTTGTAAACAAAATTATTTATCGATTTGCTGATCGGATGAACGATACTCAAGCTATGAGCAAAAAACGGCCAGTAAACACCCACCACCATAGCATTCTATTGAACGGCAGAGAGAAAGAGAGAGAGAGAGTGAAACTTAGAGATGAGCAAGTATAACTCGTGAGCAAATGCGAGCTGCGGGCTTGACCGACTTTCTTTCTTGTTTTTAATACGGAAAAATTACTTTCACGGCATTAAAAACATTGGTTACTAAATCAAACTCTATAACCAAGTGACTAGTATCCATTTATAGGGTAAAACAATGTAAAACATCTCTCTTTCATGTGTTTATAACAAGCTCCTCACTCAGTATCATTCTCTGTCTCTCTCTCTCTCTGCTGACACCATCCGCACGCCATAGCGTATGAACAATGACCAACACAACGCAGGACGAAGAACTTTTGTGGACTGCCATGGTAAGCAGGCAAAACACATAAATTGTATGCCTTCATTTAGGCCAAAACAATGTAAAAAGTAAATGCAACAACAGCACAAAGTTGATGACAATAACAAGCATGTCCACAGCAACAAACAATGCAAACTGAGAGCCACAATTTAAAGGCCAACCACAAAAGTTAGACAACCAACTGACCAGGCATGTCCTGAAAATTCTAGCAACAAGTTTTGAGTTGGTGAAAACTCGATAATGAACCGATGACAAAATCTTTTATACCTGCCCGAACAGGTCTAAGCGCCACCTAATCCTCAACAATACACTCAAAAGGATCAAGGAGAAATGTGTGCATAGACACATCTGTATGTACACACCGGAAACACACAAGACTCTCCTAATGACAATAATAACACATTTTAGTAAACCACAAAGAAAATGACACACACTGTCCAAACAGGACAACCTGGTAATGGTTTGTGTGCCATTAAGTCTACTAGCAACATTGTCAAGCATTTTCAGCATGCACTCAAGTGTGCGTGTGTGTGTGTGGGCAGGATATGCATGCTGCAGTCACTTTCAATGAAAATTCATTAAGTTGAACATGCGTAGACAACGGCAACAAACAACTTTCCGCAAATAACATTGGTCTGTCCTGGTAGCTGGCAATGACAGGCGCAGCTTAGGCAATCGGCCAAGGACAATGTTACAGCATTTCTCCTTTCTGGCATGGAAAATTTGTTTTTAATTGAGAACAAATTGAGGCCTGATAAAGGGAAAACTTTAACACATTTTCCCTGAATTCTTTTCACTCCGACGCGGTATGGGGCCAACAAAATTGGAATTAAACTTCGACTGTGCTGCCACCGTTTACATTTACATATTTATAGTTCACAGCAGATACAACAGAGGCATAAAAATGCATAAATAATCTATTTTGGTTTGACGTTTTGACAAGTGAATTTGAATATTGCAAGGGCGACGTGAAAGTTATAATAGATTACCGTAATAGACCTGGCTATTTTGTAAATAGATTTAATAGAGTCATTGATATATTAGCTTGGCTTTCAATTCCTTTTTTGATATCAACGCAATAACAGCAGATCAAACAAGAAAAAGAAAGTCGGTCAAGCCCGACTATAACATACTCTGTACCCTTAGCGTCGCAGCTCGCATTTGCTCACGAGTTATACCCGCTCGCTCATCTCTAAGTTTCACTCTCTCTCTCTCTTTCTCTCTCTCTCTCACTAAGATTGCCGTTCAATAGAATGCTGTGGTGATGGGTGGGGGGTGGTTCGTGTTTACTGGCCGTTTTTTGCTCATAACTTGAGTATCCTTCATCCGATCTTTATTATTCCTTCAGCAAATCGATAAATAATTTTGTTTACAAGGTATCTCTAGAAGGTACGAACGATCTATCTGCAAAACTGTAGGAGATATGACGTTTTTTTCAAATTCCGGGGGCGGGAGGGGGCGTGGCAAAAATTGAAAATAAACTTGATCTGCCTGCAAGTATAAGAAATATATGCCCCATACATGTGAAACCTCTATCTCTTACCATCTCTGAGATCTCTTCGTTCATACGGACGGACGGACGGACAGACGGACAGACGGACATGGCTATATCGAATCGGCTGTTGATGCTGATCAAGAATATATATACTTTATAGGGTCGGAAACGATTCCTTCTCCCTGTTACATACTTTTGCACAAACTTAATATACTCTATGTACCTTCGGTACAGAGTATAAAAAGAGAGGGTGTCCTGGGAGAAATGGAAATCTAATTTTAGAAAGAATGTGAGTTTGGCTGTATGAGGTGTGCTCCGTCTTTCAATTACAGTGTGTGACTCTGTACTCGATACACAGTACTCGATACTCAGAACTCGATATTCAGTACTCGATACACCATATTCGATACTGACCAATTGGGCGTGGTGTACTATGAGCTGCTACAACCGGGTGAAATTATCAAAAGACAACTATACCGAACTCAATTGATGCTTTTGAACCGACCATAGAAGCAAAATGAATACGAGCAAAGGCACGACAAGGTAATTTTGCAAAATGAAAATTGTTTTGCCACATGTTGCGCAGCCGGTCAAAACATACCCCGGTCACCCATACAGTATAGATGCCATACAAAATATAGTTCTGAAAAAAGTCTTAGTAGGAAAAACTTTTTTGTTTTCAATGCTATCGCTCCCAAACTTGTTATTGATCACTACTATATGCTGCCACACAATTCTGCCAAGTTTGATCCAAATCGGATGACTAAAGCATATAGCTGCCATAGGAACGATCGGTCGAAAAAGTAGTTTTAGTAGGAAAAACTTTTTTGTTTTCAATGGTAGCGTCTTTTTACTTTCTAGCTATAAATATTAAAGGTTTCCACACAATTTTGGAAAGTTTGGTAAAAATCTGATGAATATATCGTATAGTTGCCATATAACAAACAGGCAAGCAAATGGTCAAAGTAGTAGCGTAATCTAAAATAAATAACGAAAATCATTTACAACCTTAATTTATATAAATTTAACAAGCTGCAAGGGTATATAAACTTCGGTCTAGCCGAAGGTAACTTTGCTTTTTTTTCTTAGTCAAAATTTACCCTTTTTCTTTACTTCATTAAGTAAATTTTGGAGACTTACAATACAAATTTATAGTCTCCGTCGTTAGTTTGCCTGCCTTTAAGCAAATGGAGCAGAGCGAAGAGCAAGTGACCAGCAGACAGCAGACAGAGTTGCAGGATACTACTACCTCAATGGATGTGGTCCAAATAGCCGAAAGCTCTGAGCGTTTAGTGGCCAATATCAATGACAGTCTGACTGCCTTAAATGGAGCTCTCGATCGACTAGAGCAGCGTACAGATCGAGTTCTGGTACAATTACGTCTATTACTTGAATTGAATAACGAATCGCATAGTTCCTATCCATCACATGGCGGGTATGGTGATCCTGATGCCAGAACTTAGGCAGGCAAGCAAGCAACAACAATTAATGTAAATTGAATTAGATGATTTATCCTAAAAACTAAACTCACTCTCGTTATTGTAAGAGAAAACTTCGAGGGGGCAACGCTCACACTTGTAACTGTGTAACCCTAGCGTACAAATAATTAGTGTGCTATTTTTAGGTAGCGGGAGACTCTGCGCATGCGCAGCCTCCATCGAGTGTGTTTATGTTTGGTTGTAGTACCAATCAGGTGCCTGGGGGTCCTCTGTCATAATTGTAATTAGAATTTATTTCTGAAATGTTTTCTCGTTTTATTCTGCCTGCGTCGGCAACCTCTTGGCAGTCTCATCAAGAACAACAGAAAACGACTGAAGTGAATACACAGCGACGTAGGCAATGATTTTTTTTGTGGGGTTAAAAATCTGCTTTGGAAACTACAATTAATTTAAAGCAGTATATTATTGGTTTTCACACAGCAAAAGGTATTTGGTTCACGAATTTAGCTTGGAGTAGCGAATTGGTTCAGCAATTTTGATGAGACTTAAAAAATGACATTAAACATAAGAAGCAGTAATGAGAGTCCTTGATTCGTATTTTTACGCCTTCGAATACTTTATGAATATTTCGATAATCGGCATTATTTCGATATTGAAAAAGTATGCTCTCGATACTGATATATTCTAGTACAAAATCGATTCGATCGATATGTTCGATACTTACGAAAAATAAGATTCATTTTTTCAATAAGCAGGTCTATTGAGGTTATTAAGGTGTCATTTGACGATTTTTAAAAACAACATTTTAACAGTGTTCAAAATCTAAAGATCGGAGCTCCATAATAAGATTTTGACCAAACTACCCAAAATTGTGTGGAAACTGATTATATTCACATGTGGAAGGTATAAGGACGCTACAATTGAGAACAAAAAAGTTTTTCTCACTAGAACTACTTTTCGACCGATAGTTCCTATGGCAGCTATAGTCTATAGTCATCCGATTTGGATCATAATTGGCAAAATTGTGTGATAGCATATAAAATTGATTAGCAACAAGTTTGGGAGTGATAGCATTAAAAACAAAAAAGTTTTTTTTATACTAAGACTTTTTTTCAGACATATCTTTTGTATAGCAGGTATACTATATAGTTGGCCGATTTTCATAAAACTTGGTGGAATTGTGTAAAAGCATAGAAAACTTATAAATACGAGGTTAGTGTACGTTTGCTTTGAAGACAAAAAAGTTTTTCTCACTAAAACATCCGATCCGGCCGGTTCCGACAAATGTGCAGCGTATTTGTACCAAAAGGTTTCGTGCAAAGTTTGGTTAAGACAGCTTTAAAACGGAGGCGATAGCATAGAAACAGACGGACAGACGGACGGACGGACAGACGGGCACTGCTATATCAACTCAGCTCGTCATGCTGATCAAGAATATATATACTTTGTGTGGTCGGAGATGCTTCATTCTATGCGTTACAAACATCTGGACAATTTTAATATACCCTCTACAAGGGTATAAAAAGAATGCACTCAGGAAATTTCACTTTTTGTGGTCAATGCCAAAAAAAATATCATATCATCAACAAAACTTTGATATCCGATACATCGCTTCAGAAAAATATTACTATAACATACTCTGTGCCCTTAATGTCGCAGCTCGCATTTGCTCGCGAGTTATACGCGTTCATCTCTAAGTTTCTCTCTCTTTCTCTCTCTCTCTCTCTCTCTCTCTTACTCTCACGAAGATTGCCTTTGTTGAACGGAATGCTGTAGTTATGGGTGGGGGTGTTAACTGGCCGTTTTTTGCTCATAACTTGAGTATCGTTCATCCGATCTTTATCATTCCTTCTGCAAATCGATAAAAAATTTGATTACTAGATATCTCTTGAAGCTACGAACAATCTATCATCAAAACTGTGGGAGATATCACGAGGGGGCGTGGCAAAAATTGAGATAGACTTGATCTGCCTGCAAGTATAAGAATTATATGTTCCATTCATGTCAAACCTTTATCTCTTAGCATCTCTGAGATCTCTTCGTTCATACGGACGGACAGACACACAGACGGACTGATCAAGAATATATATACTTTATAGGGTCGGAGATGATTCCTTCTGGCTGTTACTACTTTTGCACAAACTTAATATACTCTTTGTACCTTTGGTACAGAGTATATAAATCGATCTTTCGATGAATAGGTATTATTTTCTGTATGCCTAGGTAGTTAAGATCGGATGAACTATTGTCAAGAAATGAGTTGCTTTCTACAGCTACTGCTGCAGCAAACTTCATACTGCATTCACTATCGCAGGTACAGAGTATATTTCTGTAAAGCAGCGTTGGTCAACGAGAGCGAGGCCAATAAGTGAGAGTGTATTTGTGTGTGAAAAAAAGCGCCGTGAATTTGATTCGACCGGACAGCACCAAGGGCTCCCCAGCGACTGAAAGGCTTTTTCATCTCTTCTCCTCAGCTTCGGCATGCGTTCGGCTCGTATACGTATAAAAACGAAATGTCTTCGCCACCCCGGGTCGTCTGTTTCTAGGCTCAGTTTTAAAACTATCGAGCTGCAATTTTGCACAGTCTTCTTTTGTCTGCAGCCTGCTAATATGTCGGAACCGCACTGATCGGATACATACCATTGCACAGTGGGCCAGCTAGTATGGAGACTGCGGCCAAAAATACTTCCAGTAGATATATCGACTTGAAACTTTGTTTACGGCTTTATAAAACCGTTAGATCTGAGATTTAATTAAATGGGCGTGACTAAACTCTCACACTCTCACCCCTACCATACAATTTTACCGAGTCTAAGAAAAAAGTTATATTAAAATTTTTTTATATGTGTTTCAATTTATATTTATTTTGTTTTTTTATGTAAGTTTTTTCACTAACCATAAAAATAAAAAAATTAAATTAATTGATAAATCCTCATAAAAAAAATGTAATTCATAGTAAAACAATCTCTTTGCAATCTCAGATTTTACAGTAAATCCAGTAAATAAAATACAGATTTTAGTCGAATTGACTTGTGCTTTGATGGAACACTCAAAAAAGAATCAAACACAACAACAACAGAGACCAGGAATGTAACAGTTGCACCGCAGTAACAAATAGCAAGAAAAAACAAGCACACTCTAGACTTTGGGATATAACACAACTTCCGGCACTTTCCAGCAGCTAAACTTTGTAGTTTTAGAATCTTAGAAGGTTGGCCAAATTTATATCACATGGACAAAAAAATAGTACTGACAAAACATAAATTTTTATAAAAGAACTCAACAAACTAAAAACATTAAAATTATTAAAAAAATAGAGTTTGCACCTTTCTTTTGACGATTTAGTTTAAGTTTCTTTAATATTAGTTTGATTTAATATTGTTTTAATTTTTTTAAATTTCACTTCAATCTCAAAAAGTTCTCAACCAATATATTTCACGCTTTCTCTTTGAAAGCCACTTTTATAGAGTACGGTTGTAATGAAACAAAATCAACTATACAATTAAAAAGCTCATTCTTTTGCGAGATAGACACAACATGCTTGAAGCCAAAATTCGCACTTTTCATTTTTTATTTTTGGCCTATGGCTGAAACCACTATGCATTGGTCGTTAAATGGGTCTTAATGAGAAAAACTTTGTAGTTTTCAATTTAAGTGTTCTTTATCTAGACAATATTATTTGTTTTCAAACTGATCTACGAGCGAGCTTCATAAACCAGAACCTTTGATTCGTTAATCGGTCCAAGATCCAATCCTTAGACTTTTCGGCAGGTTCGAACCTCTGGAATGACGGACTCGAACTTCCGGAGCCTCTTCAGGCTCAGACGAGATAAAAATTTATTTCGACTCATAAAGGCATTCAACTTTTAAAGTTATTTAAAAAAGTTTCTATTGAAAATTGATAACTTTGAGCGCCCTGTGGGCAAATTTTTCCAAATTCTAAAATTCAAATAAATCCGCCAACTATGCTTACAAGCCAAGTTTCAAATCGATCGGATTAAAAAAGGATTTCCATATACAATTTTCCGAAAATTTAAATTTGGTCATTTTTTTCGAATACTTTGCATTCTAAGACTCCGCCCAAGTGAGCTTTTTCACCACAAATTTTAACCACTATCTAGATTTAAGCTTTCTATCCAATGGCGTAGCCAGCTTTTCGAAAAGGTAGGGGCAGCATTGCATGAACGTTTCTTAAATTACATATCTGAACATTAAATAATTAGATCAAGATGCATTTGATGTGAAGTGAGAAACAATCTTCAAAATAATAGCGGAAAACTTTAGATATAAATGAAAATGACGTGCATATTCCGTTTAGGCTGGCGTAGATTGCCCATCAGTCAGTGAGCACAAAATTTATATAGATGCAACTAGAGAAAATCTGCAGTACTTTTTTTGATCTGGGAATCCATCCGAAAATCCCCCATATGGTGGTAACATCACTCGATAGAACTTACAAGTCAAAGATGGACAAGATTTTCTTTAATTTGTTTACTATTTGGTGTTGATAAAAAAAACTAAACTAAATGTTTATGTAATAGCATAAAAACACTTGATTGGAAATTTAACAATTAATCAATTCCAGATTCAGAAAAAAAGATACATTTTGAAAACAAGACACGCGTGACTTTATTGTTATCACTTCAATTTAACGACTGATACCAGTTGTCAAATCTAATTTTGCAAGCATTCCAATGAGGCCTGTTTAATGTCCATTTTATTGCTGATAAGGATACTTTCGTACATAATTCAAGAAAGAAAAGAGGAAAATAATATTTAAATATGTAAATCATTTTTTTAGCAGAATTGTCACAAATTAAAATCAAATTACATTAACTATGACTTTTATTGCTCCCTTCTAAATTGTTTGATATATAAAAGTCAAATCTATTTAGATGTTATCTTTAGAGGCCCTTCCTAAGCGCACAAATGCCTGACTACGCTCCTGACAATTGTTGTTATTGTTAATGCACATGTTGCTGCTGCTCCTCTGTCTGAGCGTCTTTGTGTCAGCATTTGAAATTTCAACGTACACTTCATCTTTGGAGACGTTGCGCCATATGGGGTCCCTTTTTTATTGATTGTTTACGAGTATGCATCTGGGCATGCCCACATGGTTGATGGACTCGTAAATATTTGTTCGACAGCCAAATGATAACCCGATACAAGGCCCTTTGCTGCCGCCCAACAAACCAAACTGCCACTCAGTTGCATTTAATTAACAATAATTATTATTTTAATTCGCTGCGATTGCTTTTGGCCATCGGATGATGATGACGACAGCCTGAAATATTATGTTAATTGCGAATGGCAGTTGGTAATGCCGCACAATCCCACCATCAGCAGCCATTTGCCCTGGTAATTCTTCATTAATCGGCAATCGGAATCATTTCAGTGAAACGAGCGCCGTGGAAACCTAATTGTAAGTTATGAATATCTCAATGAATATGCGATGCGGCTGCCGAATGATGTGAATGACGATGATGATGCTGTGTACTGGCAAGCGGTGATACTTAAAACGTATTGAGTGCATTTTTCATTATTATTAAACACTGCCCATTGGCTCGGAGCTGAGCATAGTGCTGCGGTTGTGTCTCATTAACTGTGTGGGCGAGGCTCTACTAAGTAGGCAACGAAAACAAATTGGCAAACACTTAAACTGAATTATTGGACGATGCATACAAACTTAATTGATTGGGTTGATGGAAATGCATAGGCTTAAACGATAACTAAATCAGATGACTAAAATTAAGCGAATTGAAACCGACCAAAGCCAAGTAGATTTAATTCGCTGTTGGTTTCTTCGAAAACATAAAGTAATTTCTATTAAGTTTCAAAATGCAATCGATTAATAAAAAATCTCTTTAATCACTAATATACAGAAAGTTTGCTGGTAAAACACTGATCTTAATAAAGAAAACAAACATTATGAAGAAAATTAAAGTTATTCCTTAAATACTGAAACTGATTGCAAAACTTTATGAGAAGAATATTCCATGTATGATTTAGGGCGGAATACAATATATCTCCAGCAAAAACAACCACAAGAAATAAAAAGAGAAACCCGATTTTTGTTTGTGTGCAACAAGGCAACACATTTAAAGTTGTTGTTCTATGTAGCCAGATGATTTACGTGACGGGCTGTACGCTCCGGCAACAACAAATTCTCCGCTCGGAAAGAAAGAGGGAACAGAACGCATATGAATTTTTTATGAAATTTATATATTTTGTCCGTCAAAATAGCGTCGAAAAGTTAGTGTCGATTTTGGAAAGGTGGAATCTGGAACACGAAGACATTTTTTATTTTTATATTAATTCCTTAATAATTAACTTATTTTGGAATCTGTAAATGCATAGTTGTTAAGAATTGAATAAACTATTGATTTAATTAACTTGTGGGGCGATTTAAGGTTTGGAGGTATTAAAAAAATTGAGTTGAATTTGAGGCTTTTGGCATGTGCAGCCCGTATACTCGCCAGCTATACCTTTGCGTAAAACAACAACGAATGCGCGGCTTGCGGAATGGGCTTGGGCACCCCTGATTTAGGGTATTGTCCCATGCTTAGAGTTATCCGAAGCTCGAGTTGGTGGAGAAACTTTTTTCAGAAGGCTTTCAGATTACCCCGAAACACTCCAATTTATGAGCTATATATTTTTATACCCTTGCAAAGGGTATTATAATTCTGCCCAGAAGTTTGCAACGCATAGAAATAGAATTTCCGACCTCATGAACTATATATATTCTTGATCAGGGCGACGAGCTGAGTTGATTTAGCTTTGCCTGTCTGTCTGTCTGTTTCTACGCAAACTAGTCTCTCAATTTTAAAGCTATCGAGCTGACATTTTGCACAGAGTCTTCTTTTTACTGCACGCTGCTAATATGTCGGAACGGACCGGATCGGATGACTATATCTTATAGCTGCCATAGGAACCATCGGTCGAAAATGAGTATTAGTAAGAAATTGTATATGCTTTCAAATATATTCGCTAAATTTGATCAAAATCGGATGACTATATCTTAAGGCTGCCATAGGACCGATCGGTCGGAAAATGAGTCTTACTGAGAAAAACTTTTATGTTTTCAATTTTATCTTTCTTAAACTCGGCGATTGTTAATTTAATATGTTTTCAAAAAGATTCGCGAAATTTGGTCGAAATCAGATGTTTATCTGTCGGAAAATGGGTTTTAGTTCCAAAAATTTTTGATTTTTATTTAAGCGTTCTTAAACTGTGACATTTGCATTTGCAAGGGTATAAAAACTTCGGCAGAGACGAAGTTAGCTTGGCTTTCTCGTTAGATGATTGTTTTGGTTGGAAACTTAGAGTGGCTCACTTTTTAACAAATTCTAAAAAAAAATATTTAATTTGTTAAATATACAAAATACTATTCCGAATTTCTTCATATTTGGAGTAACCTGTTTGTTTAGCTTTGATTTGAGTCGATGATGATTTAGAAAATCCAAAGGCTAAATTAATATAAAAAATCGTTTTATTTTTTTTAGACATTGGCGAGCGTTATCATTTCGGAGATAACTTTCTAAATCGACATCTTCTGAAAGTAAGATTGAAGTCATATTTAAGATTTGTAGTCTATGAAAAATATTACCAATATGCTATTTACATTTTTTTTTTTTTTTGAGCCACTTGGTATACTTGAATCAAGGACCTATAACGGCTATAACGGGTGCCGACTTTAACACTAACTTTGTACCTCTATCCAGAATTAAAAACAAAAAACTGCACTGTACTTGCATGGCAACAAAAATAGCTTTCCAGTACTTTAGATTTTCTGTTGAACCGTTATAGGTTCGGTTGGGTTCTGAACAGGTTTAAGTTCAAATATTTTGTCTCACTTGGCTCGGTTTGCTGTGAAATGTATGCCGGAAATCTGGGTTAGATTCAAACTCGGTTTGCAGCCCTAATTTCATTTCACTAAATCAATTTGAATAAAACATAGATTATGTAGACTTTCGAATTATTTAAAAATAGACGCCAATTTTTAAGGCAGAGACGATAGTCAAACTGTAAATACGAATGGATGACGCGACCGGGAGTATTTTGCTCATTTTTGCTTTGTGTGTTTAGCCACACGAGAGCGCGCTCATTTAGCACGTCTTTGTTGTTGCAAAAGAGAGCAGTATTAGCTCGAATACTGTCGGTGTGTCGACGTCGCTGAGAGCGTTGTATACACTTAAGACTGGGACGTGCCGGACTCTAAAATAAATTGACGAAAACAGACGCTGTATATAAAATGGATAGAACAAATACGTATTGGCAAATAGTAAGCCGTATGTAAATGGAAACCCGTATGAATCCGAGAAAAACCTTAATTTACAATTTAAATTTTTATGCGTCCAGGATAATCATAGCTGGTAGGAAGAATTATCAAAACAGGTATATCAGCTCTTGCAAGTACAAGGTTATTTCATAGTCAGGTTTCACCGTTTTTGTAACATAGTTCTTTTAAATTATTATCAAAAAACATGCCCAAGGTATGTTACCATTAAAATGCCTTCATGCCCGAGATATGAGACTTGGAGTTTGAAATTTAAAATACTATAAATCACATTTCAAGTTGTAGAATCTCAACACTTGGCTTGCCTCTGTGCATCATTATCTATACAAATTACCACCAAATAATCGCAGATAGTGGCGCCAACTCACTATGTTCGCATAATAAACTTGTCTGCCATTATCAGTGGGACGCACATGCAAAGTATTTACAGAAATGTGTTTACCCTTCTACATACTCCACGGTATTTTTAGCAGCGCAGTTAGTCTTAAAACACCATTCAAGCCACAATGGATGCAAAATATGCTGTCTATTGGTTAGGTGCTAGTCTTCTGCTGATCTTGCTGGGCAATCATCATATGGGAGCAGTTCAGTACGAAGAGTGTGCCAAGGTAGATCTGGGAGTCTACGTGGCGAGTCAGACAAATTGTTCGAAATATATTTACTGTGCAGGACCCGGTTCATTTGAAGCCGAATGCCTGTCCGATCATTATTATGATGAAAATCTGGAGCGTTGTGTGGAACGTAAATTGGTCACCAGATGTCAGGCGAAGGAGCAATTTGAAACATCTAGAGCTCCCACAGTTATGTCAGAGCATAAGCCTCTGTCAATTACTTTAAAGGCTCTGCCCAATGCCAGTCCCTGCTTCAGTTATATGGTTTGCTATGAGGGTGCTGGCATACCCAAGGTCTGTACACCCGCCCGTTTGGTATCCTGTGGCCAGAGTGACGCTGTGGAGCCAGTTCGTGTCTGCCGGCAGGGTGTCTATGACTTTATCCCACATCCAAGTAACTGCGCCTTTTTCTATTACTGTTCAAATGGCCAGAAGATCATACATCGCTGTCCCCGGACCTATACCTGGCACTACGAGCGCCGATCTTGCGTTCAACGGGCTCAACAGAAATGCTTCACTGCGCGCGATAGACCAAGACGAAAGCTCCAAGCGGAAAATTTTACGAGTTAGTCAAAAATTGGTTTACTTTAAGTTTAAATTTCAATATATAAATAGCTTAAGCTACAATTAAAATACGAACTGCAAATTGAAAACAAGTCGCGAAATGCTGTGTTACTTCCAGTAGAACAGGTGTGAGCTGCGCACATCGAAATGGTAGAAGCGCAGCAGCATGTAATCCTGCCATTTCGTGGGCAAAAGTCTGTGAAAAGCAAAAGGCACTTGCACAAAATGTCATGCATTTGAATTTGAATTCAATTATCACCTGAGCAGCCAGACGCTGAGTGCAAATATTTTGGGCACGTAGACCATGCGCTCGTTAAGCAGAACCCCCTTGACAATTTTCTCCGCCACATAGGGAGTGGGCAGGCCGGGATAACTGCTCGATATGCTGCACAAGGACAAGAGCATTCAATTAAAATTGCAGGTACTGAATGATAATTTCAATTGGTACTCACCCCGCATCGCTAAGCAATGGCAGATCACCGCTGGTCCGCATCAGATACGCATTGGCCACTGTGGTGCGCACATAGTCGCAGTCGGAGAGACGCAGCTCAGAGCGTAGGGCCTCCATAAAGCCCATAATACCATATTTGGTGGCCGTATAAATACCAGCGCCAGGCAGTGGAACCAGACCTAAGACACACAAATGTTGAGAGAAAAGCTTTTGGGGAGGAATGCAAAACATGTACCTGCCAAGGCATTAACCGCCACCAAGTGGCCTGACTTGCGAGTGATCATCTTGGGCAGAAATTCCTTTGTGGTCTAGAAACAAAAACATAAAATCCATTAGAGAGCTCTATAAGTGATATGCTTAACAAGCAGGAAACATTGAGGGGGAAACGTCCAAGCTATATTTATCACGGTTAAATCATGGTAAAAATGTGTTGATGTTTTTCTTCCGTTATAAGAGACTTTATCAGGCATGTTCTCAATTCCACTTCCACGGCAACTTTTCGAAAGTGGAATTGATCGTGTTCTTGCAACACCAAAACGAAAAAGTTTTTCGTTTTGAAAGTATTACTTAATGGTCGGTAGAATGAAAAGTAAATGCCCAATTACGGACTCGTAAAGTTGCTAGATGTACATAAAATGAATTTTCCTTAATTCTGTGATCGATTTAAAAATTGTTAGTGAAATTTGATTTGCATTTAAGTCTTTAATTGATTTACAAAGAATTTTTTTGTTTAATGTGTCCTTAATATGGCATTGCCCGGACAAACCGAAAAGTGAAACCTAAAAGTCAGCCTCTCTCATTTTCGACTTTTCCATTTTCGACCGTTTCGCTTGAAATTGTGTTTTCTTTCTTATGTATCTAGTGCCAATCTCGTTTGGACCAGTGGAGAGCCATTTCATTCGGAATTAGGAAAACACAAAAACGAAACCAATTGCGTTCGATTTACTTTTCAAAATATAGTGCAATTGAGAACATGACTGTATAATCAAATTTGAACCGTCTGAGAATCGCTTTCCACATTTGAGCTGTTTCAAGCTAGTTCGAAAACATTTTTTTAACGGAAAATGATTAAAACCCCTTTTTCCAAACTTCACATGAGAAATGTTTCTGAATTTCTTTTGAACCTGTTGAAACTGGCTTAAAAATATGTAACTTCAGCCCACTCATAGACTTCTGTACTACGACAATCTACGACAATAAATCACGTTTGAACCGGTTCAATCTCGTTCGGAACCATATTCACCTCCATATTAACAGCCAAAACACGAAATTTAAATTTCATAACTTAACTAATTTCTGAGATACGGTTTTGAACCACTTTTGAACCAGTTCAAACTGTTTCGGAGCCGATAATAAACTAGAAAATCCGATGTGTTCCAGAAATCTCTAGAGATTTTGGGGTGAGTTGTTATTGAAAAAAACCAATCGAAAGGTCGGTGTTCCACAAATGTCGGAGATTTCATTTTTCGGAGTTAGCTTCGGAGTTTCATGCAAAACAGCTGACTGGTAGTTTTTGCATTGGGGCTGCCACGACAGGGTTGTAGGCTTCAAAATAGTTTAAATTAATGTAGGATTCAAATTTTATTTGGTGGTTTCTAAACCAAATGCTGCAAGTGGTTGTGGTATGCACTCAGTTCCAAACTTTACATTATTTTTAAGACATTAGTACTCAATTGTATCGGAAAAAAATTGAAGAGAACGCTGACCCCCAAAAAATAATTTTGTATTGACAATCCTTTTGCTTACAAGTGACTGGAGTGCACAAATATAAATTCAAAAATGCTGCTGCGGCTGCATTAATTATTTGGATATTGCTGGGAGAAGACCGTTGGCGAGGGAGACATAATCGTAACAAGAGTTTCAGAAATGCAATCCACTTTTAATTTCTGATGAAGCGTAAGCACTTTTCTGACTGTTTCTCCATATGGCATTACTGCCTCTTCCTCCGGAGTTCTATGTTTCTCTTATAAAAACATGGTCAAATTTTTAAAGATCAAAATAGATGAAAGAAGTGCATTTAAAAATTTCACTGCTGATAACTTAACTTCCATTTGTAGTTTGAAATTCTCACCGATAGCATTTATCGATAAGTTTGATTCGATACTTCATTGAATTAACCTTTTAAATTAGATTTTAGAAAACTGCTATTTTATCCACATAGTCTTGTTAAATTTAAACTTCATTTAAGCAAACAATCTTTTAATTTTGAAAAGAAAATTAAAACTCCGAAAATGATATTGTCACATTTGGAATAAGTTGGCAGGTTTGCTTATTGTTGCTTTCTGCTGCCGTCTGACTTTTGCAACGTTTTGGTGGACAATATTTTAAAATTAATTTTTATTATCTAAAACCCATCAAATCTGTAATAATATTAATGCAATTCGATCAGTTAACCTTTCAAGTTTTGTTCCTCATTATTATATTTGACTCAAATCTCTATATTAGCAAAAGATAAGCCAAATGTCACCACCAAATTCGCAACATTTGAAAACAAGCAAAAGATGTTTCAGGAACACCGACAATTGCGTTTGGGATGCTTTTGGGTTGTTATAGGTTTGTAGAACACGGCCGAATATCTAAATACACATTTCAAAACCAAGCGCCAAATGATAAGTACACAGCTAAAAAATAATTTGAGATATGGCTCTGAACCGGTCTTGAAACAGTTTAATGACTAGCTCACGAAAAACATCTAGGCAAATTTCAAATTTATAGCATAAATATTTTCTAGGAAATAGCTTCGAATCAGAATGGTTTGGAACCGAAAATGATCTAATTTCATATTTCCAAACGAAAAAACAAGTTATAAGTTCACAGCTACAATAATTTGTATGTAATGACGTTGAATCACGTTTAACCCGGCTTAAACTGGTTCTGACTTCAAAGTTACTGTAATAATTTCTAAAATATGAACCTAAACCAGTTTTGAACCGGTCATTAACAAAATTTACCCATGCACACTGATCCCAAAGTCGATTTTTTGGAAATAACATAAAAAAAGTCGTAATTTTGCGAAAATCATCTTATTTTTCTAAACAAAGTATATTCCAACAGGCGTAGAAACCAAAACTTTATATTTAAAATCCAGCACAAAAAGTTTTGCGAAGCGCTGAAAAACACGTGGTTTTCGTTAAGATAAAATTTTGTCAAACTTTATCGAATTAAAAATATGATAAATTTGAATTTAGCAATTTAAAGCAATTTATAGAATAGAGCATTTCCATAGTCGCAAACGCGTCATTCGTAATGCCCTTAAAGTGCGAAGAAAAATAGAAAACAAAACGAATTTTTGTTTTTGTTTATATTTTTTGGTAGCAGTATATTTAGTATCAAAGGTAGGTTCAGTCGATTTGACGATTCAAATATATTTTTTAAAAATCATGGGATTTAGCACGCGACAAAAATGGAAGTCGTTTTCGACTGTAACTAAAAAAAATTTATAAATTTGCGAATTGTAAAAAATTATTTTGAAGCAGTTAACTTTTAACTAAAGGGAAATGAAGCACCTTTTCATTGACTTCATTCATATTTAATTATTTACATTAGTTTTGTTTTTATAAGCTTTAGTATTATGAAGAACGCGACATATTACAGTGAAAAAGACATAACTACTACTAAAACTAAAGACATAACTATAACTATACATTATATTATTTGATTTAATTTTTGTTTTAAATGTAATGTTAAAAAAATCATTTTTTAAAAAAATATTTTTTGGTCTCGGTGGACCTTTCTGTGGAAATGCCCATATGTTATCGAAGGTATTGTTAATATAAGGTTGTCAAAAAAGTCTTGCGGTATTTTTATTGAATTTTCAATTGTTCATGAAATTGGTTATAATAATGCGATTTAAGTCAAATATGCGCCGTGTTGTTCGATGACGAGTTCCCAACGAGATGCCAACTTCATAATACCCCTCTTATAGAAGCTCGCTTCCCTATTGGCAAAAAACTCGGAGAGCCAATTTTCACAGGACTCTCTTGTGGCCAACTTCCGACTACCAAGCTCGTTCGCCATGGACAGAAATAGGTGGTAATCACTTGGTGCGAGATCCGGACTATACGGTGGATGCAAAAGAACCTCCCATCCGAGCTCCCGGAGCTTCTGGCGCGTCACCAATGATGTGTGTGGCCTGGCGTTATCCTGATGGAAGACAATTCGGCCTCTGTTGATCAAAGATGGCCTCTTCTGCATGAGTGCTGCATTCAAGCGGTCCAGTTGTTGGCAGTACAAGTCCGAATTGAGCGTTTGGCCATAGGGGAGCAGCTCATAGTGGATGATTCCCTGCCAATCCCACCAAACACACAGAAGAACCTTCCTGGCCGTCAATCCAGGCTTGGCCACCGTCTGGGCAGCTTCACCGCTTTTCGACCACGACCGTTTGCGCTTCACGTTGTCGTAAGTGACCCACTTTTCATCGCCAGTCACCATCCGCTTCAAAAACGGGTCGATTTTGTTGCGATTCAGAAGCGATTCGCATGCATCCATACGGGCAAAAATGTTTCTTTGCGTCAAGTCGTGTGGCACCCATACATCGAGCTTCTTTTTGAATCCAAGCTTC
This sequence comes from Lordiphosa magnipectinata, assembly GCA_037044535.1. Taxonomy (NCBI): domain Eukaryota; kingdom Metazoa; phylum Arthropoda; class Insecta; order Diptera; family Drosophilidae; genus Lordiphosa; species Lordiphosa magnipectinata. Next base: position 524,350 of record JBAMBO010000167.1, on the reverse strand, counting down.
TTCAAATGGTTTATAACGGTTTGATGACTCATGCCCAGCTCTTGGCCGATGCTACGGCTGCTACTATGCCGGTCTCTTTCGATCAATTCAGCGATTTTATCGCAATTTTCGACGACAGGCCTTCCGGACCGTGGCGCATCTTCGATCACCTCTGCACCAGAACGAAAACGTTGAAACCATCGTTGTGCGGTGGAAATGGAAACTGTATCGGGTCCATAAACTGCACAAATTTTATTGGCAGCATGAGATGCATTTTTGCCTTTATCGTAGTAGTACTGTAAAATATGCCGTATTTTCTCTTTATTTTGCTCCATGTTTGCGACGCTATAACCCACGAACGACTAAAAACAAACAACAATAAATCAAACACGTGTTAGCGCGTGAAAAGAGCTTTCCAAAAAGCTCTAGCGTGAACCGATGCGACGAATACAACTAGAACTACGCGCTTGCAAAGACAAGCTTGCGGAAATACCGCAAGACTTTTTTTTATTATAATTGCTTTTAAGTGTGTTATGCTGTTACGCTTTTTGTCCCTTTTATACCCGTTACTCGTAGAGTAAAAAGGGTATAATAAAGTCGTGCAAATATAAGCAACAGTCAGAAGGAATAATTTCCGACCATATAAAGTAAATATATTCTTGATCGGCATCAACAACCGAGTCGCTATAACCATGCCCGTCTGTCCGTCCGTCTGTATGAATACCTAGATCTCAAAGACTAGAAGAGCTAGAGCAACCAAATTTTAAATGTAGACTCCTATTGCGCAGATAAAGATTGTTTGAAATTTTTGCCCCGCGCAAATAACTCTCACAATTGTTAAGATATTGATCACAAATGTAAAACTTACATTTATATTCGCAATATCCATCATCCCTGAAATTTTCGTAAAATCGGATAAAAAATAGAAGAGTTAAATAGTGTTGCACACTTTTCGGATTACCCCCCTCACGAACACAGGAAAGCTATTAAACATATCTTTCCATATGTAACAGAGAACGGCTTCGTTCGATTGCAAAACGCTCACACATTATTCAACACCCGAATAAACTGACGTCGCGCTCTATTCATCAAACTTGCATACTCAACATGTTCGCAGCAGAGTTTTATTCGAACCAATTGTTGGCACTCTGATTATAATCATGTTCGACTTCATTCCAATCAGTTCGGCTGATTGTTCGTTTGGCTCAACGACGATTGTTTAGAGTGAGCAAAAATCACCTCGTATGAATAAACTCTTGCAGAGACGCATAGGCAGTGACGGCGCTGCTGACAGCTATGAAAAAGAGAAAGATGGAAAGAGTTAAACCTCTCGCTCAACGCGGTGGCCGGTCAACGCTGAGTTTTGTTCGATCGAACACATAAACGTTCGATCAAAAAACTCTAGCGCAACCGCTCGATGCGACTGCCGGTATGAGCTGAATATTTTCAGCACTGAGTTCTGTTCGATGAATAAATATGAACATACACGTTGGATCACATAACGCCGCTCGATGCGATTGCGTTGTGAGTTGAATATATTCAGCTCTGAGTTTTGTTGAACAATACCTTGGATTAAATGTGAGTAAGAATTTTTTGTGTATGAGCCAATCAAGAAAAAAGTGATTTTTGCAGTTTTCTGATATGTAACGAGTATATCGAAGTCGGTAAGTGCCGACTTTGACACACGATCTCGTTTTTATATGGAGTTAACACCCATCGGAAACCATTTAGTAGGAAATTCTTCAGATTTAGAAAAGCCTGTTTTATTTGGACTTGAGTCGATGATGATATCGAAAATCCGATGGCTAAAATAATACAAAATTTTATTTTATTTTTTTATAGACATTGTGGACCGTCGACATTTCGGAAATAACTTTCTTAATCGTCATCTTTTGTAAGTGAGATTAAAGTCATATTTAAGCTTTGTAGTTTATGAAATATATTACCAATATGTCATTTAACTGTTTGCTTTTGCGAATCATTTGGAGAACTTTAATCGAGAATCTGAAAACTTAGGTGCCGACTTTAACACTTATTTTATCTTCTTAAACTTCTTATACTTGACGGCAGATCAAGTTTATTTTCAATTTTTGCCACGCCCCGTAATTTTGAAAGAACCTCATATCTCCCACGGTTTTGTAGATAGATAGCTCGTACCTTTTAGATATATTTAGTAATCAAGATTTATTTATCGATTTGCCAAATAAATGATAAAGATCAGATGAACCATTCTCAAGTTATGACCAACAAAAAGCGCGCTGCCGCAGCGCAGGGTTTAAAACAGTTTTAGGCTCAAATATTTTGTCACACAGACCGAACAAAGGGTCTACGGACATTTAAAGTATCAAGAAGTTTCATACAAAAATTGGGGGAAGTCGAAGCAGAAATAAGCAGCTATGAATTAATGTTAAGCTTAACAGCACATTTGTCTATGTAAATAGGATGTGGGCGTCGTTTTACTTTGAACAGTTGAACTAACATTGACGCCAAGCAATGTTACGTTGCCCTTCTTATACTTTCAAGTCATCAGCGATCACCTGAAGTTAAATTTTAAAAAACGAGAATGTGAAACTTACTTCATTTGGGTCGCAGATTAATAACACTTAATTCCACTTGTTAAATTAAAATAACTACAATAAAAGATTTATATGCAAGGGTGATTAGTCGAAGTCAATTGTCAACTTTTTTGTACTTTCATATCCAAACAGTGTACAACTTTATTGCCAACACGTACAAACGTTACCAATTATTGATGTGAAACATCTTTAATATCGGTACGGAAGATTTTAGTAGTAGTAAAATTTAATTTCAGCGTCAAGTGACGCTGACGTCATGGATATTTTATGTTGTTTTGTGGAGTGTCCCGGCTCACACACAAAGACCCACACACACAAGAGGATTGGCAGAGGGTAGGCGGAGGGTATAGAGGTTGAACGATGGCGGCGGATGGGAAGAGGGGGAACAGAGACTTACCAGTGACTAAACAGTCACTATACAGTGACTAAAAAGTGTCTAAACAGTGACTTGACAGTGACTTAGCAGTGACTAAACATTGATTTAATAGTGAATTTACAGTGACTAAACAAAGACTTAACAGTAACAAAACAGTGACTAAACAGTGACTAATCAGTGACCTAACAGTGCTTTAAGTGACTTAAGTGACTTAACAGTGGGGGACCAAGGGAAAAACAGTGGGGTAGGAGGGTTTTAAATTATTTATATTTTTTTATATTTCAAGATTGAATTTATTATTTCTGCTTGTTATTGCTTTGCGACTGTTGTCAAGAGATCTTGTTGTTGGTATTGTTTTGTTCTGAAAAATATATCGAAGCGGGTTCGTACCGGTTCTGTTTAAAACCGGCTTGCAGCACTATTCTGAACCACTTATAAGCCGTTTCACAGTATCTCAAAATCGGTTTCGAACCACGAAAACTTCGATCTCCAACACAAACATAAAATTTTAAAATCATAGCTTAAATACTTTCTGCGATATGATACTGAACCACTTTTGAACCGGCATTAACCACATTCGAACATGATTATTTACTTTAAAACGTCACTCACCATTATATAAGAACCGAGATTCAGCTGTAGAATTGTGTCAATTTCATCACTCTTCAGAGACGGTGTCGATGTCATGGGCATCAGTGAGGCATTGTTGACCAGAATATCCACAGGACCCAACTCCTTCTCCACTTTGGCAGCCATTAATTGAAGTTCTCGGGGCGACGAGACATCATTCTGGTGTTGGAAATATTCATCATTTGCATTTAACTGTCACAAATTCATCACTCACCTTATAGGCCTTGGCCACACAGCGTGGTATTTTGGTAAGCAATTCGACTGTCTCATAGCAGCCCTTGGAATTGACATCGACAACAGCCAATTTACAGCCCCTACGAGCCAGCTCCAGACAAATTTCACGACCCAGGCCGCTGCCACCGCCGGTTACCTATGTAATTGTGTCAAACAAATTTAATCGTACTATTTCACTCTCATTACGGCGGGTACCAGTTAATTAGCTTCATTTGCAAACAATAAACGGACAGATAATGTGGCTTTGAACTGAACAAAAACCTCATTTAACGTCTGCAGTCAATTACGGCGGGTCTTCGGAAGCAAACGAAAACAAAGCTCCAACTTATGAATGACATTTCTCATACGGGTACACAATTGAGTGACTTTTGACTGCAATTAAAAAATCATGACCTCAGCTGGATGGATGGTGAGAGGGTGGGCTGGGGTGCAGTTGCTAAAACAATACACATTTTGACATGTGATGATGTGCTCCCAGAGCATTTTGCATACAACTCAAAATAAAAGTTGGCACGTTCACGCCAAAAATCAGCATCAAAACAAAAATAGCGGCACATGGCAACTTCTTTACATATATATAGGTATATGTTGTACGTATGTACGTTTTCGTATGCGTAGCTCCAATGCGCAATTGGTGTACTACTTATTAGTAGTTCTCTGTATTTTGGTTATATTATTGCTCAAGAATTTCAATATCGTATGCAAATTAACAAACAACAATAGCAGCAAGTAAACTACAGCATACAAATATGAGATGTACCCAGGAGGGTGGATGCAAATGTTTATGGAATACAAATTTCAAATCACATACATAATCATGTACTGTTATTTTACATGAAAGAAAATTGTTATCAAACTTAATATACTCTGTGTAGCTTTGGTACAGGAGTATACAACTTTAAATTGCACAATAAAAATGATCCTGAACCAGCTTAAATCAAACTAATAAGCATAGAATCGATTTCGGTATCGCTCACTGTATTGTTTAAGCATTTACTTTAAGTTATTAGTAATTTATTGAATTTTAGTTGGGGTTTTAAGTACTTTAGCAATTTTTATATCCTTGCAAAGAGTATTCCACTATTTCCCAGAAATTTGCAACGCATAGAAATATTCATTTTCTACCCCATAAACCATATATATTCAATTGAGCTTTGTCCGTCAGTCTGTTTCTAAGCAAACTAGTCTCTTAGTTTTAAAGATATCGAGCTGAAATTTTGCACAGTCTTCTTTTTAACGCACGCTGCTTATACATATGTAGGAACCGCCCGGATCGGGTGACCATATCTGATAGCTGTCATTGAAACCATCGGTCGAAAGTGAGAAAAATCTTTTTGTTTTCAATACTAGCGTCTCTAAACTCTACCACTATTAATATTAAACGCTTTCAAACAGATTTGCTAAATTCGGTCGAAATGGGATGAATATATCTTTTGGCTGCCATACGGCTAATCGGTTGGAAAATGGGTCTAAGTGAAAAAACTTTTTTTTTCGTTCCTTAACTCTTTTATTACTAATATTAAACGCTTTCAAACAGATTTGCAGAATTTGGTCGAAATCGGACGACTATATCTTATGGCAGCCATAGGACCGATCTGTCGGAAAATGGGTCTTGGTGGGACAAGCTATTTTGATTTCAATTTTATCGTTCCTTAACTCTTCCATTATTAATATAAAATTCTTTCAAAAAGATTTCCTAAATTTTGTCAAAATGGGATGACTATATCTTAAACCCGCCATAAAACCAATCTGTCAGGAAATGGGTCTGGTGAGGCAAACTTTTTTGTTTTCAGGCTTATCTTTCTTAAAATCGCAGATTGTTATTCAATATTAAATGCTTTTAACAGATTCGCCAAAATTTCGTCGAAATCGGATGACGATAGGTCAGAAAATGGACTTTAGCAAGAAAACATTTTTGGATTCTAACGTCGGCATTTTTAAACTCTGATATTTCAAAACCAGCATTTTCAAGGCTAAAATAACTTCGACACAGACGAAGTTAGCTTAGCCTTCTCGGTTGATAATAAATTGTCATTTCAATATCTATTCATAAAATCAACCAAAGTCTGGCAAAAAATTACCAAAGCAAATACTCAAACCAATTGTTTATTTGATTTAATTTTCACCATTGATACTTTGAGAAAATTATTTGAATTCTATCTTTCTTATATATCATATAAATTAATTACGTAAAATATTGTACCAAGTTATGTGTATAGTGTCCAGGAAAACTATGGAAATTTTTCATAAAACGACGGCAATTCAACCCAAACTTCGATGAATTTATATGTGAAATAGTTTGTGGTACTAGTTTATATGGAAGCTAAGCCCTACACACAAAAAAATTTGGTGGGTAAAATTAACTACAGTAACTTTTTTCGAAATTTTTTATGCATGTGGTTTTGTTGTTGCTTGGTAACTGTGCTAACAGTAAAATCTACAGAAGAAATTGTAAAGTTCACGTATTTATTTTAGCTCGTATTTTGTTGTTGCATTTAACAACTGTACGCTGGAGTAAATTCAACCACACATATTTTTTCACATATTTTGTTGTTTTAATAAGTTACTGCTAACTACAGTAACTTTACCATAGAAATAGTTACTCTCTGACGAGGTTTTTTTTATCTCATACTTTGTTTTTGCAGCAATTTACTGTACCCACAAGTAAATCTTACCGCACAAATAGTATAACTTTTTAAATGAATTTTGTTGCTTCACGGATTAACTCTACCGACAGTAAATCTAACCGCGAAAATTGTTGATTGAGAAAATTTCAGCTTGGCCCTTATATTTATATTGTACTTTCACTGAATTTGAACTTGAGAATTACTAGTGGTCTCAGTTATGCGACATTTAAGAAATTTTTCGTGCATGTGGTTAGGCAGATTCAATACAAGTAATATGTTAGACGCGTTTCTATTAACGTGCGCCGTAGCGTAACTGGTAAAGACGTCCGTCCAATCGTGTTCAGTCCAAGGGCCCAGAGTTCGAATCCCCCCCCAAGTAAGTAAAAGTTTTTCAAATGAAAATAAAAATGTGTTTAATTCAAACAATTGTTTCAGAACCAAAATTTGTTGGTGGGGGTATTAAGGTTGCCTCTTCTGGTTTGGGATGATGATGAGCTCAAGTAGATTGGCAACTTGTGACAGCGGAAATAGTTTCCAACCCTACTTTTCTTCAGTTTAGTAACAGCTGTTAAATTACTATTTTTATGGTAAAATTACTGTACACACAGTAAGAAAATTTACTTACTGTACGCTTCGGTTAATATTACTAATTTTGTGGGTTGGCGCATTTCTAAACGATATTTTCAGTTAGATTTACTATTGCAATAGTTCTCTTTGCGTAAAGGTTTACGTGATAGTTACTGTCAAATATTGTGAATTTTACCGACTTTTTGGGTTGGCGCATTTCTAACCCAAAATATCGGTTAAATTTAACCACAGATTTTTTTGTGTGTACTATTGAAATCTACTTGGCATTAAACAGTCGGTTTCAAATCGCTGAACATTTGTCATCTGATCTAGTAAGCAAGAATATTTAAGTCACTCCACATATAATACCAAACAGTTTTAATTCGAAAAGCGAGATATTACAAAAACCACTACATGACACCCCCGTATTATGATACAATAACTACAAGGTAGCGCAGTCGGCCTTGGTTCGATAATTTACAGTGGTATTTAGGTGTATCGAAACGACATGGTCGACTTCGATTTCCTAATTTAGTGCGAAACTTATATTAAAAACTGTCAAAAAATGTAAGTATGGACTTGGATTTGTGTCTGTTTTAGAACTGTAGTTTGATAAATTCTCGCGCATCCGAAAATGCACTTCCAGTTGCGCTACCTTGTAAAACAAATTGGTATGAATTATTTACGAGAGAGGCAACGTTTTTGTCGCGGTTGGACAATTATCTTCTATACGAACCTTCTTACTAGACTTTCGAAAAAGTAAATTAAATCTCTTGAAGTTCTGAGGCAAAACGACAATTTGGTAAGCGTTTAGTATAGGTCCAACATGGCCTAAAATTTTGAAAAAAATGTCCTCGATGTACCGGCGAATTATGAACAATTTACGTGCAGAATACAATTGGCGCTCACCCGCGGTTCTCTTGCAACTGAATTTCAAAGTTTGCATTTTAGCACATTCAAAATATGTGTAGTCGCATGTGCTTTTCGAATTATGTGTTTGACTTAAAATAAATTTCGTGCAAATTTGTCAAAGTCTGCTGAATATTGCTGAGAAATGGGAGATTGTTCGGGGAGCAAGTATTCTTGCTCAAGTTTTTTTGAGTATGAGCTCGGATGAGTTAATGGAGTTCTTATGTCAACACAATGTCATCCGTAAAGAAAAATTGTGTCCAAAGTTCGGAAATATGTGCTGTCAAACCGTCCTTCCGGTTTGATGTGCTGGGCTTACGTTGAACTAGACCGGAAGAAGAAGAAGCATGCCAGGAGTCAGTGCGGAAAAATACTTTTTTCGCGGGTTCCAAAGTTAGTATTCAGGACATTTGCCGCTTCGTGATGTGGTCGCTGTTATGTATTCGCAATGAGGTGTCTTTCTTTCACTTTGTCCGAAAAAAGGACCACTACTTTGGATATCTGTCGAAATTCCAGTTTCAAAAAGTCTATAAAACGCACCCAGAGCAAATATATGCAATTTTCTTGGCTATTGGGCACCCTTATGACCCGTCAGAAGAAAATATTATAAATGAAGATGTCAGTTTTGAAGCGATAATAAATAGATGCACCACATACGAAGAAGAAATATTCCGCGGCTTTGCGTCGCAGGCGAAAATTAAAAAAAAATCTCGACTACACAGGAATTGGGAGAAGAGGAAGCGGTGGAAGAGAGAAAAGAGGCAGCGGTGGAAGAGGAGGAATCGGTGGGAGGATTGAAGGAGGAGGAATGATTGGATGAGGAGGACGCATTAGAAGGGTCTTAAGCGTATCCCTTCTGCGCGATGTGTAAGGTAAAATTGTATTTGTTCTTACATGGCAATAACATTCATTTTGCAGTGACCATCTCACATTGTTGAGCACATGTGGACTAGGCCTTCTGGGGAAACCACATAAAAACGCGCCTTGAACTATATTTCAAATCGGTGGTGTGGAAAATATTTCAGAGAAGTTTCATCTATTGTCGAGCGCCATTTTCCCTGTCAGAAGCGAATAAAAAGAGGGTAAATATCCAACTTGTAGAAAATTTGCACGAAATTTATTTTAAATCAAACATAATTCGAAAAGCACATGCGATTACACATATTTTGTATGGGCAAAAGTGCAAACTTTGATTTTCAATGGCAAGAGAACCGCGGGTGACCGCCAACTGTTTTCTGCACGCAAATTCTTCATATTTCGCGGTACATCGAGGACTTTTTTCAAAATTTTAGGCCATGATGGACCTATACTACACATTTACCAATTAATAATTACATTTATTACAAAAAATACTGCTGAATGACAGAAATTGACCAAAATGACAATTACAGAATTTGTTTTGTGTTTGTGGGTCGTCAGACTAAGGCAGCGTTTGTCAAGAGCTGGAAATGCAAACGTTTATACCAAAATCTCTAGTGATTTCTGTGTCAACCTTGGAATCAATGAACATAAACGTATCACAATTTCAAATCAACAGGGCTATGTCTCACAAGGTTGGTCATTTGTTTTAATACTCTGTACCGCAAGGTACCGCGGCGGCCTTGACCGACTTTCCCACTTGTTTTTTTTTAGAAAATTTTTACAATGTCCCTTTTAGAGAAACTTGTACGCGTTAAGTCTGCTATTCTAAAGTCGGACGATATCCAGTGCCAGGAAAGACCCAACAATTTACCAAATGAGGGTGCCAAATTGTCGCCGCTGGAAACAATAAGCAGACCGTTAACCAATTTATGGGGCAAGTGTAAAGTATTAGGTACCGTCAATCAAGAGATGAACAACGAACAGAGCAGACTTGAGCTGTAGATCCAATGGTGAAAAGAAGAAATAAATAAAGACATGTATTGCATTAAAAGTGAGATGAAATTCTTTATTAAAGTAAAATAAATAAATAAAAAAAGAATGATGTCCGCACGCAAGAGCTGCTAGCTGTTAAATGAAGCTACTTTCCAGAATTTGGGCCGATTTTTTCATTGACATTTTGGTCGAAGCATACTTTGTTAAATTTTTTATATTCTGTACCAAAGGTACATAGAGTATATTAAGTTTTTGCAAAAGTATGTAGCAGGGAGAAGGAATCATTTCCGACCCTTTCAAGTATATATTTTCTTGATCAGCATTAAGAGCCGAGTCGATATAGCCATGTCCGCCTGATACAGACTATATTACAGTCGGGGCTTGACCGACTTTGTTACTTGTTACTCTAAGGGCCGTTTTCTCATGTTCATGTTATTGGTAAAATCGAAATCCATCTAGATTTTGCAATTAGATGGTTTTTGTGCAATTGGTTGTCTCATGTAGGATGATTATAAATTCGGGCATTTGCGCCACGGTCACACCGGGAGGGCTGGAATGGTACTAGGATACTGGATACTAGGTTGGCAGCACCTCAGCACTCGGCTGATTATTGCCTTTTTTATTGCGCGCCAATTTTAAAAATTAAAGCTAGAATTTTACTGAGGATGAGAAGGTTTTTCTTTTGGAACGACTTGTTACTATGATTAGAGATTAAGCAATAGGTCGAAAGCTATGTTCACGTAGGCAAATAATTTGGACAAATTTTCATGAAAATTGGGCTATATCAGCGGTGTCACAGAAATCTCTTCCAACCAAATTTCAACCCAAAACCAAGAGATTTGAAACCAACCGAAAGAGATTTCTGTGACTGTATGTATATGCCAAATTGTCGAACTTTCCGGCCATATTTGATCATATTATTTGCGTTTGGAACAATAGTTTGAGTTTTAATCCTGTAAAAACTTTAATCATTACAATTTTTATTAAAATTTAGCCAAATTATTTGGATGTGTAAACTTAGCTTAAGCAATGAACAAGGGGAATCAGAATGTGCATCTGTAATTTCAGCAATGTCTGCAGGTGTTCTTGTATATTACAGACACATTAAATATTTTCCATTTTCGGTTTGCTTAATAACAATTCAGACTACTGTTTTTAGCAGCAGTTGCTTTTTGTTTTCAAACATTTTTCAGTGTGACCAAATGCGCGGATACATACTTAATTTGCATTAGCATGTACATGGTTTTGAAATCAATGAGGATGAAGTAGATTGCTACGAAATTCATCATTGAACATGAGCAAAGCAAATGCAGCAAATCCACCTAGATTTGCAACATCACCAACATGAGAAAACGGCCCTAAGAGTGATTGAAATATGCCAGTGCACAATTTGAAATAAAATTTCGTTTTCATTTCCCATAAATGCCACAAACTTAAGGAACCGCCCTTGTGAATACGCTTGAGAAGATACGCAGCGTGTTCCAAATCCGTGGCATTTCTGTTATTGTTTACATTTTGTTTTGTTTGAAAACGTCATCGATTTTGTTTTAGCAGAATCTACAACAATAAATATAAAATCAAAAGTTAAGTTTCTTTATTTATAAAGCAAACCAGTTTGCTGAGTATTCGAGCAAACGATCAACCGAGACTACACGTAAAACAGACCGATCTTAAATGACTCATAAATACGCTACGGCCGGCACACCTACTCAGAAACCTATATACGACTAAAGTGGGAAGCCAGGAATGGAATTCGAAAACCCATTAAATACCAGTTCCAACACACATGCCAGCGACATCACTTTTTGGGACTCTGACACTTGACCTTGATTGACTTTTCATAATTAGAAAACACATCACGACAAGATGCCAGAGATATGTAAGTAATATTGTGATTAATGGAGCATGATTTGTTGTAGAATTACATGGAAATGATGTCACAGCATTGATGCCCAAACAGTTAGCCCAGCATAGCATAAATATTGACTTTAATATCAAAGCCGCACCCAACTTAGCTATTCCACAGAGAGTCACAAGGTGGAGGCAGCGACTGGAAAAGGAAAGTGCGTGACGATTTTGTTTCGTTTCGTTTATGGCTGACTGCATTGCCTCCAACCCGAGCATTATTAATGAGCAATTTGCCATTAAAATTGCAGTTTAATAACCACCCGCTTACCAGCGCCACTTTGCCGCTCACATCCTTCTCCTTGAGGCCCAATCCGAACAGATAATCCAACAGATGCTTGAGTAGCACCGCAAGCAAAACCAGTGGGAGCAACACCAAAAAGAAGATGATTTTCAAATTGAAAATTATTCTTGTTGTCTCATCGTTCCGCCGCGCCTGGGCGGTTGCTTGTGCAGAGGAAGCCGTTGCAGTTGCTGGCAGCGGAGTTGCTGCCGGAGCTGCCGGCGCAGTTGATATTGTACGCGTTATGGTTGTGGTTGTGGCCGTTTCCACCATTGTCAACACTTTTCTTGGTCAAAACAAAAACAAAAATATTGCACAGCTTGTGCCGGGGCCAAAAAAACAGCAGAAAAACGTGTACACGACGCTCGACCGTTGTCACCCAGCTGCGGCCAACTCTGGACTGGAGATCGCTTTTTGGCTCGAGCAGCAGAGTCGTCGTCGTCGCAGTTGTCGTCGTCTCCGTCGCATTGTTTATTATCTTGTTTTTGTATCTACAACAACAACAACAACCACTGCAAATATGAGTGGGGACAAGCGCAGCAAGCTCCCAAATGGAACAAGCTTGAAATTTGAGTGAAAACCGATTCGAGTGAAGCTGGCCAGCAGTTTCACCTGATGTCTTGACTTTTAGGTATGGTTTTCAATTAATGTACAGTGGTTAAATGATGACAGATAAGAGCTTCCTTTTGTTTACCAGCAGCGAGAGCAGCCTTATCTACTTTGTTTAAGTACTTGGATGCGTAAAAGATTCTTTTAAAACTACCTTTTTATCTTATTACTCTGCTTAATAAAGCAGGTGAGGGGATTATGCTACACCCTTCGCAGGGGTATAGTGTATATTAATGAAACTTACAAAAAAAAAAAACAATCTAAAACCAAGGTTATCGTCTCGAGACCTTAACGGTGTAAAAAGTCAACAGTGACGAGAAAATTTCAACCCAAGATTATATTCTTAATTCTTCCCCGTCTGAGATTCGAACTCAGGACCACGGGGTACTAAACACACGGCATATCAACTTAACCTGCTGCACCATCAACCTCACGCATTACGGTGGCACCAATTATAGTGAAAGCTCTCAGCATGCAAAAACCACGATGGTGCAAATGAACGGCGATCTCTATCTCTTACCATCTCTGAGATCTCTTCGTTCATACGAACAGATAGACGGACATGGCTTTATCGGCGCGGCTGTTGATGCTGACTAAAAATATATATGCTTAATAGGGTGGGAAATGATTCATTCTCCCTGTTACACACTTTTGCACATATGTACTTAATATACTCCGCGTTCCTTTGGTACAGACTATTAAAATTGTTCAATCTAGGTTTAAGATTGATTTATTTTGCTCAGCGTGAGGTATTTTGGAGTGTTCAAAAACTTCGACAAGTTTTAATTTTTATAACTGCTGCTTAAACTTCTGATTTGAAAATCTCAGCAGTTAGTGTCGAATCAAAATCAATAAACAACAAAATGTGTAACACAGGAAATCAGAACAGCAGTCGGTGCTTTGAAAGTTTTTCATTTGATTGACTGCGACTTTTCGAATTATTGTAAGTCGAGGCAAATAGTCGATGACTACTTGGTTCAGTGGCTTGAAACTTTTTCATTTGATTGACTGCGACTTATTTAAATATTGTAAGGGCCAAATTTCATATCTTCTAGGTAGCTGCAAATTACTTTGTTAGGTGAGAATGGGCGTATTAAGCAAATAATTTCGATTTACGATTTGTGATTTATGATTGCAAATTTTACCTGCTGAATACAGTGATTGCCGATTTCGATTGGTAAATTTGACAATCATGTTTGCTGAGCAGGAATCTAAAAAAAAAAGTATGATCGTTTACCGATTGCTCGGCCAACTGTTCACCCATAATTGATAGTAACCTGAGAAACTGACAGCGCTAAAAGGTAAAAAAAAACGTTTGCACGAAAATGAATTGGGAAAACTTTATATGGGAATAATTGCTGATCTGTTCTACGAGTTACCAATGCATGGCCGCTATTTGGGACACCGCATTCACTCAGAATCATTCTACGAGGATACAGTTTCCAGGTACAGAATGGACCAATTCAAGCAACATTTCAGGCTGTCACGCACAACTTTCGAGGTGCATTTTAAATACATAAAGCATGTTCTATGCACGCTGCAAGATAATTGAGTCCTATCAACTTTTCGTTTTCCAGGCAATTCTTTCTGTAATACATAGCAACTGCAACGGCACTAACAGAGAAGGAACCCATTGCAAATGTATCTTTACCAAAGAAGATGTTATTTTCAATTTGGCTACTAAGTAAACAAGAATCTTTTTCGTCTGTTGGTGATCGATTCAACATTCCAACAAGTTCTGGCCACCAAATATTTTTCTATATAAAAGGGACTCTATCAAGGCTAATGCCCACATATGTGAATTGGCCAAATGACTCCAAGCAAGCTCTAACTGCGCAAATATTCAAACGAAAATCGCGTGGAAGCAATTGGGGCAATCGATGGATGTCACATTTGTATAAAGCAACATGTAGGAAACGCCACAGATTACTACAATAGAAAGCAAGTTAAGTCAGTTATTCTTTAAGGCGTATGTAACAGCAAATGCCAAATTTTAGACGTAAACATCGGCCAACCAGGACGAATGCACGATTGTCGGGTATATCGGTTAAGCCCTTTATGTAAAAAAATTGAAAGCGAGACTGACCCGCTCATACCAAGGCAAATGCATTTGTTAGGAGACGATACAGCTGGCCCAAGTGATGAAGATGAAACCTCCCAAGAACCAGAATCAAATGATTATTTATAGGATTTCATTGGATTTCTCCACGGTCACTCTGATACCACGCATGTGCTCGTTTCGCTCTCTTCCTACATCCAATACTGCTTTGGTTTGGTAGTAACGTGCATGTTGAGTACTGGCCTTTGCTTTTTTAGTTTCATAACGTGGTAAGTTCCAATTTGCATATGCCATGCGCTTTTGACCAAATGAATTTATGTTTTCGGCACTGCTTGAAGTGGACGCAGACGATAAGGTGCAATGGACAGCAGACCTTGGATCTAGAGCTTCTTCATTTTCTTCCACAACACCTAATAATTTGCAATGCTGCTCTTCATTTTCATCGTCGGTCACAAATAAAGAAATGGTTGGCAGCTAGGTTCAGTCTTCAGCAAAGATTTCTTCCATTTCACTAAAAAACTCCCACTTGGTGGTACCTTGACCGATGTCATAAGTGTGCGAAAGATTTCGAAACTTTCGCTCAACTTTATCCACGTTGAAGACATTCACCCCAGTTTCTTTCATTTGGTCAAGGATTTTTTGCCAAATTGTTTTCTTTTTTATTTTGCGGTCCCGAAAACTGTGCCTGTTTTCCTTATATAAGTGCAAGAGGAACCTAACAGCAAGTTCACTCCACTTGATATCCTCGGTTAAAAGGATTATTTCCTAATCTTATTTCATTTTTATTTACAATTGCTTACTTACTCTCTCCGCGTTTATACATTTTAAAATGTCAAGTGTCAAATGCTTTTGATACGTGTGAATGTAATGAATGTGTCTAAAGCCAGAAAATGTCCAAAACTTAGTAATCAATGTCATTCAGCAGAGACTCCTTAGCAATCGCAAATCAGTAATCGCTAATCGAAATTATCTGCTGAATACGCCCAATATGTAATTATCTAGCAGATAAGAAATCTGCAGTAAATCTAAGCAAAAAGTTCGTGTGAGGGCCTCTATTAACAAATATATTAAGACACCGTTACTGAAGAATGATTAAATCGCGAAAAGGCCAAGATATGTCAAAAATAGTAAAAATAAACCGAATCATCGCAAATGTAAGGCATCTGCAGCACAATTTTAAGGTAAAGGTGGTCCATGGTCAAAGAACCGCCAAATACTTCAGAAATTAGTTTTCCCAGACAAGAAATGTTTACTCATAGCTGTATGACTGTGATAACACTAAACCACGATAATATACCACGGATAATGGGTTTTCAAAGTTAATCTATCGGTACGTGGACCGGCTCCAAAGCTTTTTCAGTCATCTTCGGCCTTATTTTTGTTGAGATCTCACACTACTCCGAGATTTATTTTCCTTGAGTTTTTGAGTTTTTTTCGATGCGCCAAACTAAGTGCAATTGCCCCGCTTCGAAGTGTGTTACAACAACAGAATCCATGCGAATCCGTACACGCGAACAGGTTGGCACACACGCAGACGGCGCAGCAGGTGCAGTGTGCGCGATCGAGACTCGTTGAAAAGGTTTGATTTTCTGCTGTAGCTGCTGGACTGCTCCCAAAATTGATTTTGACCATATGCTGAATTTGTAAGAATTGTAACTGAAAATGAGCACAAACAGAGTGAACAGCCGGGTAAGAAGGGTTTTTCTAGTTTTGAGTTGAATGTTCTCACATCAAGCTCAGCTCAAATCAAGTTCATTTGGTCACGTTTTCAAAACCATTTTATACTTATTCTGAGAACAAAACAAGAAGAAAAGGAACTCAAGTAAAAAAACAAAATTTACTTGATTTAGGAACAACAATCATTGGGTGTCGGGAAGATATGTACATCTCTTTTAATTGGAAATGATATTTACAAGCGCTGATGATATGCTGCTTCCCCCATTTACCCTAGGCTCGCACACACCAAAAGTTTTGATTCATTTTTATTATCCACTTGACTGGTTCAAGACCTTGCAATGGACAACTTTTCACCTTTTTCGAACTTCTGGCCTCTGGCAATCAAAAAAAAAACTAAAAAAAACAATTAACAATGAAAATATATCAAATTTTTTATTGCGCCTAAGATTTGAGTGCAACGAAGCACAGTGGAGAAATGAGTAAGCAGACTGAAGACTCACTCAATCAGTCATCCACTGGCCAAACGAGAAATGAGTGGAGCTCTTTCAGCATGTCTCTGGCAGCCCATTTCATTATGCCAAACAGGTAAGCAGGTAACAGAAAGGAAAGGCCAAAAATGGAAACCAATACATCCGTCTGGCTCGGTTCAAAAGGGAAACCCGTTACAATTAAAAAATATTTTAGCTAATTGCCCTAGGTCAATGCACAGTTCTAAATCTGCCAGGTTCTGCATTTAAAAGTAAACATACAATTACAATTGCCTGCCTGCCGCATGTGGCAAAAGTCATCTGCGGCACAGAATCAGCATCTGTTTTTTTTGTATTCTCCTCTTTTTTTGCGTCCTCGCACATGTGCAATGGTCGCAAACGCATGCGCGCCTAGAACTAAAACAAATCATGCAAATATGAGTATAAATAAAAAAAAAATATGTAAATGCAGCATGGTTTGACATATTTGCGGTATTTGCTGCCTAGCTGAGGCAGCGCAGTGCATTGACCGGAGAAGTCACACATGTAAGAGCTAAAAATCTTAGCATGCGCGACAGCGGATTGATGTACAGTACAGGATCTGCGTCATAAGGTACCAGCTGGAAACTAAAAAAAAAATCAAGCACGCACAAGCTGTAAGTTAGCTGGTACTAGTCGAGCGGCATAGTTGAACAAACTAAATGCCCGCGGTAATATTCAGACTTGATTTTCAAACGAGATTTCTGCTAATGGTTTTACATTATCAGAGAACTGATTGAAAGTTGGGTGCACAAACGAATATTAATCCTACTAGTGATGTTTCCATTTCATGTCATCCATTTTGACTTTACTAAACACTAATCTTCTCCTCTTAAACCTTGATCGTTTACGATTTACCTATCTGTTTTGGTGGTCCGATAGAATTCGAAAAGTTCAGCTTAGGTCTAATATTCTTTGAAATTTTTAGGCACCAGCTTTTGGATTCTTTATATGACGTCGAAATTCATTATTAATGTATTTAAGTTAGATTCAGGGAATAACAATACTAAGAAACAAACCGTTTTTGTATCTTTGGTTCGGTTCAGCATACTTATTAATTTAACATCGATTCAGTTTATAAGCACAAAATAGCGGTTCGTTACGGTTTTGTTTGGTTTCAAAGTCGCTTTGCATCCCTGTTTTTTTACTCTTATTCTTAAGTATTACCTTTATGTTTATCTAATTTTTGTATACTTATCACTTATAACCGGTTCAAAGACCAAACCGCTTATATGTGCTCGAAAATTCAACTGCAAAACGAACCAACGTTTGTTTTGAAAATACAGAACCGAACCGAAAACTATAAGAGATAACTGTTCGGTGACATAATAATGACATCGCGACTACCTTAAGGTAGGTTAATTTTATCACGAGTAGTGTAGTGTTTTTCTAAATACCTCTTAGAGAACAGCAAACTGGCGGGTTGCAGAATGGTTCCAGTATCCATTTCCTGTATCCTGAATTATTTCCAAGGTAATACCAGAACGAACTACAAGAATTTTCTAAAGTATCTGAAAATCTCACTAAAGCAAGGGATTTATTTTCAACTGCAATGTCTAGCAGTTGTTAACATATTCCTTTCACGTCACGAACGATTCACGAACTAAAAATCTAGTTACGCACGATTAATAATCTGTGGATCGTTTCGCGTCACTCACGGTTCATGCGGTTCGAAATTCGGTGTGTGTTCATGATCACGTCGTGACTTGTCGTGACACGTTCAAATTTACGCCACGGGTGCACTTCTAATTGATAGAATGGCCAGGCACCCACTTTTATATCATATCAGACATTTTGCTTGCCTGAATGGCCTAGTAGGTGAGAGTCCAATAGATACAAGATGTTTTTATGGAATTCTTGCTCCTGAAAATTATGGACGTCGTTGGTCTATGTTTTTGTTTTTTTACATTCCTTGTTTATTAGACTAACAAAAATTACCTTTCACATGAGAGGGAGTTGCACGAACCTGCGGGACGGCCGCAATGCAATGCTTCGCAGGGGCCTTAACCGCATTATATTAGTCTATATCCGCCTCAGTCGCTCCAGTCTGCGCAGTTCTATAAGGGCATCAGCTGCAAAAGTGGCGTCCCAGAACCGTTCGCTTGAAACCATCAAGTCGCAGAAGTAATTTGTGGTAACGTCCTTGCCTGCGATGTCCCATAATGCCAGCCTTTGTTCCTCGAAGCGTCCATATTCAAAGAGGATGGGATGTGCGTCCTCCACGATGCCTCCATTACACCAAGTACATTCCCGCATGTATATTAAAGTTATTGAAATTATTTTTAAGTCTTTTATTTCGAAAGTAGTAGCCAAAAGTTAAAAATTTCTAATACAAAATCATGATATAATCCAAACAGGTGTTTTAAAACCTATATGACCCACTAAACCGAAACAAACTTCATTGCCAAACTTTTTGAATCCCTGATTCAACGACCCGATACATTTTGTTGGATTGCTAGATCGTTCTCGTTGATCTAAGAATTCTGTTTCTTCGTTTGCCATCGTACGCCAGCACACTCTCAGATAGCCTTATAACAGTCCCCTATTACATTAAGTGTAGTTTGGATTGAACATCTCTAAAATCGATTTAAATATGAATTTTTTTCCATTTTTTCGGTAGGTGCACTTACATTCTATACCATATCTCAATTCATAATGGTCAGATGGAGTCAAGCAAGATTTGAATCGAAAGGTAATTGAATGGTCAATAATCGCCCAAAACTTTATTTTCAAATCGGTTAAGTAGTGTTAAGTGTATTCAAACAATAATACAAAATATTTAAAAAAAAATCAATTTTTTGCTCGAAAACGCAATAAATTTCTTTCCCCTGGGAAAAATATTTAAAAATTCAAATAAACTATTTTTTTTTGTTCTACTTAAGAACCGCACTTCTTCGAAGAATCTAAGATATCGATGAACAAAATCTATAAACAAGTACAGGAGCTGTGAGCAATTGAGTGCTGAAAAAAGTGATGTTTTTGGAGATTTTTTAAAAATAAATTTTCGTTTGCTTCGACTTTTGTTCTTTTCTGGAATTTTTTTCTGATGTGGCTATTTGCCCACTTTTAATATTGACCAAAAAACAAAGAAAATAGAAAAAAAAAAATTTCTAAACACTTAAAATACTCAAATTTGACTGTAAGTTCCTTCACTTAAATTGATCCAGCTTCAATATTTATTTATATATTTTCTTCATCAATACCTTATTATCTTTGTAGAAGTGCGATACTTAAATCAAAAGGATTAAAAAAATTTAGGATTAGAATCTTTTGAACTCTTAGGTAGACGACCTAACTAGAAACTATCTACTTTTAATATACTTTTCTGGACTTGTGCGAAAATAATAATGATATTTATCACCTGCTTTTCTCTTCTTTAGAACTTCTTCTTTGACCACATCCGGTAATGCAGGCGTAGCTTGCCGGACTGGCTGATAAATTTTTCCCTATCGGGTCCCAGATTTAACAGTTATCCAAAATTACACTAAAGTATGCATTATCTAAGTAGTAGTCCCTAAGGTCAACGGCAGAAATATAGGTATATACAAGAGTGCCAAGACACTATTGGTTAAGCGGATCCTCCGAAACAGACACCATTGCAAAACATATTTCGTTTAGGCAACTTCCAATATCCCATAATATTGGGCAGGATTTACTCCATTTGGTAGCTCATGTTTGGTTTATTTGTATCATTATAGACGCACACATAAATTAAAACTAAAATTCAGAACTGCAACTGGCTGCCGTCAAAAGTTCTAAGCCACGGAACCTTAAAAACTGACAATTTTTTCCACAACTCTATGCATTAGCAACTACATGACATTGCGTGACAGTACATTTGATACCAGTGTGAATTCCTTAATCTGTTGATAGAGTATATACTATCAACAAATGCCAACAAATCGGACACATTGCTTCGTAAAGATCTAATGCTACTCGCATACACCGATGATATTGACATTAACGGCAAAATCAAACGGGCGGTAAGCAGGGCGTTTTCAGAGATTGAGAAGCAGTCTAAACTTATGGGCTTAGCGGTAAACGGGGACAAGACATAGCACCTAGTATCCAAGGACAAGAAGTCTACGCGTCTTGGACAATTTGTTACTATGGGACAGTATAACTTAAAGGTTGTAGAGGATTTTGTCTACCTCGTAACCAAGGCTGCAAACCTCTAAACTTTTACAGAAGGTTCGGTTCGTGGGTTCGAACCCTTTGTAAAGTTTAAGGTTGGTTTCGCGGACCGGTTACTGGAACCAATTAACCCAAGGTTTTGGTTCGAACCTAGGCTGAACATAAAAGAACAGTTTCGATTTATTAATACTTATAATACTCTGTACCTAAGGTACACAGAGTTTATTAAGATTGTGGAAAAGTATGTAACAGGGAGAAGGAATCACTGCCGACCCTATACAGTATATACATTCTCGATCAGCATTAACAGACGAATCGATATAGCCATGTCCTTCTTTCTGCATGAACGCACAGATCTCAGAGATGGTAAAACATAGAGGTTTGACATATATGGGACATATACTTGTTATACTTGCGGGCAGATCAAGTTTATTTGCCGCCCCCGCAATTTGGAAAAAAGTCTATCTTCCACAATTTCGTATATAGATGTTTCTTACCTTCTAGAGAAGGTCGGGCTTGACTTTCTCACGACTTTCTCACTTGTTTCTTAAAATAATATTCTTTATTTTAATAAAGTATTCTTAATTATTTACTTCTTTAGCTGACATTTACTACTTTTGAGAACTGCTTAGTGTAAGTTAATAAGCATTATATTTTCTAGGAGCTGTTCATCTATACTAGCTCTTGGATCAGAAAGATCCAACTGGTAAGTGGCGTAAAGGCTCGTTCAACTGACACCTGAGTTGCTGGAGCAGCATATATAGTTAGGGCTATAAGTATTAGTTAAGTTAAGTATAGTAAGGCAATGTAAGTAAAGCAATTGCTCGACATGAAAAACAAGATTATAAAAATAACTTGATAGTTATTGTGAATCCTGCAGCTTTAAAGAAGTTTTATAAATTGGCTCCAGAAAATTACATAATATATATTTTGAACTACGTTCCATTCAGATGTTTTTGGGAACTCTGAATACAAAAATCTTTAAGAGTTAGTAAGCTTTTGCACGCTTTGTATGTTGAATCACACAGTCTAGCACTGGTTTTATCAAATTTTTCTATATGCAATAGATTTCTCATAGTGTGAGTACCGAGTTTCTTACAAAGTGTGCGACTACTACTAATGACAAACTGAAAAAATCGTTAACTACGAATTGTAATTATAGAGTCCTCCAGGGTCTCTTTGGTCCATTATCGACGGTTATAGTATAAAACTGACCTAGACAAATGTAGGATTGGAGAACTTCTTGAATAATAGCAGTTAGATTATAAGGAATTTCTATATTTCTCTACATGTGCCGTTGGAAAATCTACTTAATTTTGTGAACCGAACCTAGTTTTTCGTAAAAGTGGCCCGGTTCGGGTTCAGGTTTGAGAAGTCAAAAAAATTATGGGTCCGGTTCGTCGTATCCAAAAAACCCGATCCGAACCGGTTCTAAAAGGTTCGGTTCGGAACCGGCTTGCAGACTTGCTTGGAACAATGATAACCAGCGACAATAACATCACACTGGAAATCCGAAGAAAAATTACGCTTGCAAACCGATGCTACTACGGGCTCAGAAGGGCGTTCAAGAGCAAAGCCTTTTCTCGGAAAACGAAAATAGCGCTGTACAAGTCGCTCATCATCCCAGTCCTGCAATACGGCGCAAAAGCATGGACATTAACAGCAGCGGATGAGGAGGCGATTGGCGAATTCGACCGAAAAATACTTCTGAGGATTAATGGACCCTTAAAAGTTGGCGATGGATTCCGCGTTCTAATGAATCGCGAACTGTATGTGCTCTATGGGGACATGTCACCCAGATAGATGAAGAAGCTTCAGTAAAAAAGGCGTACAAAGCGAAGTCGGCAGACTTTGGAGGTAAGCGCAAGAAGGGACATCCACCACTAAGATGTGATGATCAGGTGCTGAAAGACATTTCTAACCTTGGTATGAACAACTGGTGCCAGCTCGCACGAAGCAGAAGCGAGTGGAGGGCATTTATTGCAGAGGCTGAGACCTGACAAGGCTGAGACCTTCAAGCGGTTGTAATGCAAATATCGGGCCAATAAAGAAGAGAGTAAGACATACTAAGTGAACTCTCAATTACTTTTTTACATGCATTAATGCTATAGGTCAGAACTGTAAACGCAAGCACAAATTATATCAGCGTTAGACTTAGGGCCGATTTCTCTTCATCCAGATAACTGTTATGTGTCACATAAACTTACAATTTACTCTGTTATTTGTTAGTTTACGTGACAGATAGCTCTATATAGAAGCTGAGAATTTGGCCCTTTATGTTTTTAATATCTTAATATTAATAGCTACGAATCCTCCATCTACGCCTGATTATTACTTAATTATCTTGAACAAAATATTTCTTTTGGTAAGCGTATCAAATGCTACTTTAAAGTCCACCAAGCACAGATACAGTTTTTGTATATTTAATATAGATAGTCGCTCAATTCTTAACAGTTTTAATCAAATATATCTCGCAGAGTTGACTTTTATTTTCAGTTTTACCAAATTGATCAGAATGGACCAAGAAGATCCTATAAATTTGTCAACATTTTTCGCATTTAAAGACTAACATAAATGAAAGTTGGTAAGCTTAAATAAATAGTTTTTACACTTTTGTGTTCACAGTTGAACAAATAAATAGAAATTTAAATGTTTTAAAGAAGAAAAATCAACAAAATGAAGAATCATACAAAAATTTAAATGTGCAAAATGCAGTCCAATCTTCCGCTGCGTTTGGAACTCCATTTAATAAATTTATATCGTGTTACCTCGGGATCCAAAATGTATTTAATTAGTTTTCTGATATTTTCAAAAATTAATATAAGAAAAAGCAATATTAATAAAAAAATAAGTAGAAGCAATAGGAAATATGATATTTTTGTGCTATGTGTGTGTATTCGTATGCACAGCCTATAAATCGTGAGTTAACAAAATTGAGTTGTATTCCAAACTGAACAAGTAAACGAATCCTTTTTCAATAGCTCTTTTTTGTTTAGTTGGATGGGCTAAAATGACACTTTCTATTTCAAGGATCAATTTTTATAGTAATTTTTTGTTAATAGACCAAAAGTCGTTCTCAGCCTCATCTAGACGAATTTAAGAATATTTAGACTAGCTTGCACCAACGATATTTGCCCAATAAATGTGTCATTATAGCCTTATCCACTAAAACAATTTTGTGCAGCTGTACATTTTAGTTCTATCTTATGTTTTCCGGGTTTCTGTCACATTGTTATTGAAACATCTTAATTTAAGTATAACATAACATAAACTTTTAAGGTGAAAGGTAAAAGAAATTTGGGTTTACTTTTTGTAAGACAAATTTCTAATCATGCAGTTCTTTCGGATTTTTAAGCGTTTTTAATATAAGTTTGGTTTTGTAAATAGTGATTTAAGTTGGGAAACTTTGACTGTATACTTATTTTATAGTATTTTCGTATCTTTTAACAATTATATACATTTGGATAGATGCAAAAATATGTAGATTTATTCATATAATATCAAAAATATAAAATTGATTTCATTTTTAAGAATTAGAATTTTAAAATAAACTCTGGTACACAATTTCAATTTCACTTTGCACCCTACGACTATATGTATATGAAACTAGAAAAATGTATACTTAATTTTATGGCAGCTGACTTGCTTGCTCTGAAAAATAAAAATTTGTTTTAAATTAATTTGCATTTTAAGTATTCAGCCAGTTCTTACTCTTAAAATCCAGCAAATTTTGCGCATGCTGGCGCAGCTGTTCATTGTTGGGACTACGCAGGGAAGCAGCAGCTGTCTTTTCAAACATGAACTCAATGCTCTGCATCAGCCATTCCTTTTTGGGACAGGTAATGACCAGACGATAGTCACCATTCTCTGTACGTATCGCCTGCCAATCATTGGGCAATGGTACATCAATGTCACCGCTTTCGTTTTCATTGCTATCAACTTCATCCTTTACATCATCCTGATACGATACAGTTCGACGACGTTTCTTTGGTTGCTTGACATCCGACGATTCATCATCAGTTGTGACGGGCAATAAGGACTTACGCTTTCTGTTCTTTAGCTGTCGCTCATCCTGATTGCGATCCCGCTTGGGACAAGTACAGATTTTTACATCTAAAACCTGCTGTCCCAATATGTCGCCACTAAAAAGAAACCGGAAAAATTAATATATTTTTTCTGATTATCATTTCATTTGTAACTTACCAAGAGTTTTCCAGGCAAAAGATTAAACAGGTTTCTTTTCGACCAAAACACGAGTTCTGGCACATAAACCTAAAAGCAAGCGTATGCTGGACCTGATTGATATTGCCCGAACGAGACATATTCAATGGCACAAATACGGAATATCTCTCGGCAATGCCTTTTCCTTGAGCTGATCCGCAGTACGAAGCATTTGGATTTTCACAACGCAAGATATTTTCACGCATTTTGTCATTGGTGTCACTGACGGCTAGAGAAAAATAAAAATTAAAAAGAAAAAATAGAGCTCGTTCTGCTTGACAATATATGTATGTATATCGCACTCACCTGGTTCGGTGCTCAAATGATTCTGGCAGCGCAACACCGGACCGCTTACATCCTTAGTAAAACACAAAAAGGCGCGCAAATTCAACGGTTGTATGGGTAACTTGGCCCGGAATTGTACATCCACATTAAACGTCTTATTCATGCGTATATAAAGCTTATTCAGTGGCTGTGAAAACATCCAATGTGATTTGGGTGGCTCCTTGAGGACCATACAAAAGTCATAGCCTCCATTATTATGATTTTCTAATTTTGGCAACGTATTGACTTGCGCCTTAATATCGTCCAACATCATTTCACGCAACACAGATTGCTAGAAAAGAAGGGAAATAAAACAAATTACAATCAACTTCTTAATATGTAAATATCTCACATTGCGATCATAAAGTTGATAGAACTTCATGTTGCTGCTTGGCGCTGCTTGAATAGACTGAAATAATTCTGTTGTTGTCTTTCACAAGTTTTTGCAATCGCTCTAATACTTTGTGTTTCACACAATTGTACAAACCGATTGCATTTGGTGACGTCATGCAAATCTTATGAAATAGAAAAGAGTTGATTTTCAGTATTGGATTCCTAACGCAGTAAAAGATTAAACCAATGGGGATTTTAATGAAAATTATATCAAAAGTCTCTGCACACTGAAAACATTTTAGAGGAACGCATGGAATTTGATGATGATGTGAAATGGAAGTTTACACTGGCCACATCAAACATCGTACATCTGTCAGTCAAACCTCTCAAAAACGTGTTGTATCAAAAATTATTCAAAAATATAGTAAAAGTAAAATTGGCTCAAACAGCACCTCCAGGAGGGCCAGGGCCAGGCCAAGCTTCTTTCAATCTCTTGGCGTGTGTGCTTATAATTTTTCGCACAAGAGAAAGGGACCTACAGTTTTAACGCCGAATCCGAACGGCAATAGTTAGAGAATTTTTGCTTTTTCATGGCTAGTTACTTCACAGCTGGCGCCAGTAGCTGGTGAAGGTGATCGGGTGTGTAAAAGCGTTTTTCTAAAGAAAGAAAAAACTTTTTCTATTAGATGGTCCGAGGCGGGATCGAACCCAAAACCTCCCGCACCAGCAGCCACAATACAACTGGTACGCCACGCGCGACCACAGAAATATATTGAGAACAAATAAATTGGCATGAAATTTATTTAACATTTGCTCAACAATTGAGAGGCAGTTATGCTTGGTTCTTTTCCCGAAGGAAAATTATTTGAATGTTTTTGGGACATATTTTGCGAGTTCTCATGCTCAAGTATCTTTCTTGCTAAGTTAATCAGAATCAGATCTAGGGCGTTTTGGTATATGGGCATGGATATTTGCTGCTCGAAATTTTTTAATTAATGTCAATTGGATCCTCTGCGTAGAAGGTGGAAAGCTCTGCATCATGTCCAGAATGGGACGAGCACCTCTTTAATTACTGTCATGATTTTGTCGCATCATGCGATGTCTCGCATGTCATCAATATGGTCCTTTTGTCAGCTTCAAGGCGGTTTCTAGTGTATTTCTTTCCGACTAAGGACCGATTTCACATCCTTTACATAGAGCTATCTGTCAGATAAACTAACAAATAACAGAGTAAATTGTAAGTTTATCTGACACATAGCAGCTGTATGGAAGAAGAGAAATCGGTTCTTAAATGATTATTTGAACCTCTTTTTGTGTACAGGGGGTCCGGTCCGGTTCGGGATTAGATTCGGGAGCTTTAATATTTGAAAGGGTCGGTTGGAGGGACCAAAAAAATGCGAACCGAACCGGTTTTTTGCGGTTCAGTTCAGGACCGGTTTGCAGCCTTGCTGAACACAGCCTTAGTTTGTTGTTGGGGTAATTGCGCACTGCGACCAATACTGATCTATTGTGCCCCGGACCTTACAAACTTAAGTTATTCTTCTTAAAATTCAATTCCCGATCAGTACCCTTCTGTGTTCTAAACGAACCGCTGAACCAGCCAGGTTAAATTTTTGAACTCATAGCTATTATTTTAAGTAGAGACTAGTGCGGGAATGAAAATTCGATCCCGTCACGATCCTGACGCAAGACTATCACGGCCATTCCCGATCCCAACCCATGATTTTCAATTAAATCCCGTCCCGTCGATCACGCTTTTTTTGGGTTCCGCGGGAATTCCCTTCCAGCGCCCATCTTTAATTTTAAAGTACCTTTAAAATAAGTACAATTTTAGGACATGCTATAGTAAAGATCGATTAGAACAGGCTCTACTAATGGTTATTACAAGTGTAATTGCTTGGGAGTTCTTTAAAATCTTTTCAGTGAATAGGAAAACCGATTTATCGATATTTCGAATATCAATTTTGTAAATTTTGATTTTTAGTATTTTCAATTTGGAAAATGATTGTCAACCTAAGATTGTGCTGCTCTTATATGTTGTATCATCATCGAACAAATAATAATATGCAGAAGCAGGAAGTTAAGCCGGAGCCGTTGAATTTTTCGAGAACCGGTATTCAGGAACTTATTCAGGCTTGTTCTCATTTCGGAATTTGATTGATCGGAATTGCTAAAAGTTGCGATTTTAAAGAAACGATTAGAGTGTCAAATGAAGAAAATATAACTCAAGCAACCACAATCACAAGAAATATTAAGAGAAACCCGATTATTGTTTGTGTTTTTGTTCGCTCGGAGAAAAAGAGAATACATTTAAAGTTGTTGTTGCTTTATGCTTAGCCAGATGCTTTGCGTGACGGCTATACGCGCCTGCTATGTTTAGACAAGGAAACTTTCGCTCGGAGAGAAAGAGTTAGAGATAACACGTATGAAATTGTTCTTGCTCTATACGTATAGCCATAAGCTGTGTGTGAGGCCTATACGCGCTGGTCTCTGTTTGTGATTTTATTAAGTTATTTACAATGATAGCTTTTCCAAAACTTTAATACCTTAGAATTTTGAGGTAGTCTTTAAATTTCGTCAAAAGAATCAATGAAGTCGTTCACCGATTTAATATTTGTCACTTTTTTATTATTTTTTGTGCTCCCTAGCGAAAGATTCCATTTCTAATTCATCAGAAGATGAACATGGTACAGAATCGTTCATGCTTTTATATATTGGTTCCTTTTGAAGATTATACAATTCAGCAATATGTTTTATTTGGTTTCTTGGATCCCAAGATTAAGTTGTAGGAATTGGGACTGAATTTAAAATGTAAGAGCGTTTTTCTTAGCATTTTCAAAATATATACATATGTACGAAAATTGAGACGTAAAAAATGTAGAGCAATCAGGGCTGCAAACCAAACAAATTTTTCGAAACCTCCGGTTTGCAGGTTCGAACCAAAATTTACCAACGGTTAAGGTTCGGAAATTTGAGGTTCGAGGTTTTTGGGCTTCGGTTTTGGTTCGAACCTCGGTTCGTTGCACCTTTTACCCAATATAGAAAATCACAATTCAATTCAACTGACGCATAAATTCATTGTAAGACTGTAAGACGTAGATTATAATTGATGTGAGATTGGCGCTGGATTGCTGGATAAGGACTTCCTTCATTGCTAGTGTATAAATCTTCAGTCCGATTGATTATGCTTTCTCGTATGCACTTTAATCAGTCTTTCACTCACAAAATTGAGCATCGCCACACTTGGAACATTTTTTCACAATGATTTGATCAAAAATGCCTTTGTCTTCTTTTGAATGTGCCGCATTAAATTTGCTGCATGCCCGTCGGTCATATTTAGTTTGCATTCGTGACATTTTGATTTATCAGTGCTTACATTGTATGTATATTAAATTTGTTGTCATTGCTTCACACCTTCTCAGTCAAAACTTCTCAAACGAAATGAAATGCGCGTTTTTATTGTTCTGACTTATGTGTTTTCTGTCTCTTTTTTTGGCGCGTGGCTAGTGTTGCCAATTTAGCAATTTTTCCCACTAAATATCGACTGTTAAAAATGCTAAAACTTAAAAGAGATTAATGTAAAATGGCTAAACATAGTCAAATAATTAGCCAGAAATGCAGGCTCCGGCAAAACTGAATAGATTCCGACTTTCGATCTAACAAAATAGCTATATATAGTGGGGAAAAATAGCTAAATTGGCAACGCTGCGTGTGGCACACACTTCTGTTTGTATTTATTTATTTATTTATTTATTTAAGTTTGACAAAGTTCTGTCAACATTGCAGGGGTCGCTTAAAAAATGACAGTAAATTATTTCTTACATCTAACACAGAAGAGTGAGCAGAGAAAAGATGGTAATACATATTATAGTTAAGACACAAATTTCGGAAAGGTTCATAGTTAGCATAATTTGTTAGGCAAGGCTGCAGATAGATCGGAGAAAAATTTCTGGTAAGACGCAAAGGAACAGCAAGATTTATTTGGCTTAATAGAGCACAAGAGTCAATATCACCTGATAATAGTTTGTGAATGAAAAGCACACAATGGCACGTACGGCGGTTCTTAAGAGATGGAAGATCGATTAAGAGTAGTCGATGCTCGTAAGATGGAAGATGGATGGTGGGATCCCAGTTGAGGCCACGGAGGGCAAAAATTAAAAACTGTTTTTGAACCGATTCAAGTTGGTCCTGATATTTTTGGTAATGCGGTGACCAAACACACGACTCATATTCAAGTATTGGTCGAACTAGAGAGACGTATAAATGTTTAGTGAGATACGGATCGTTAAATTCCTTGGACCATCTTTTGATAAACCCAAGAACACCCATAGCTTTATTAGAGATGATAGAGACATGTCTATTAAAGCTTAACTTGGGGACAAAGCGGACGCCTAAATCATCAACCTCGTAAATGCGTTCAAGAGGATTGTCATCAATCGAAAAGTCGTATAAATACGGCTGTGTTCGAAGGAAAGTCATACATTTACACTTTTCAGCGTTAAGTGGGAGGGAATTAACCGAACACAATGTATGCAGAGAGTTTAAGTCCAATTGAAGAAAGAGAGGTGACAACGGGTCCTTATAGGACAAGCAGAGTTTTAGGTCATCAGCGTACATCAGGACGAGGGAAGTCGTTAATGAACAGATTAAAAAGTAGAGGTCCAAGATGACTACCCAGAAAAAGTACTACATACAATAGCACGCTCTGATTCTTCACGTATTTAAAATGTTTTACATATGCACATACATATATGCATGTATGTATGTTAATAACCATTGGGAGTGCGGAAAGGAGAAAATAACAATTCGAATACATTTTTTTTTGAACCGAACCAAAAGCTTGGGAAACTAGAAAAGTTTTAATAGAAACATTTTTTTGATTTTTAAACTATTTTCTACTTCGTGAAAATCCACCGGAAATATCTAACAAGAAAAAAATCGATCAAGCCTAACTATAACCATAAAGAATTTGCACAATTTTTAAGCACACAGCTTGGTACATAGTCAGGTCCAGGAGTATAAGATGTTTTAATCGAACGAATACCCGAAAGCAGACTCTCTTTGATATTATAGTTAAGTACTACTACTTAACTTTCAAATAAACTATGCCAAACATTTCTACGATTTTTTTCAATGAAGATATAGCATTTTTGATATACGTTTTCACAAAAAACCGAATTTATTGTTGCTGCCCCAAAGTATGCAATGGGTGTGTTGAAAATTTTCATTGAAATTCTATGCAACTTACTAGCCTGTTGTACAGTTTTTGCAAGACATAGCCAAGTATGAAAATCGGTCAACTATATAGTATAGCTGCCACACAAAATATAGTTCTGAGAAAAAAAGACTTAGTGGGAAAAACTTTTTTGTTTACATTACTATCGCTCCCAAACTTGTTACTGATCAGTATTATATGCTACCACACAAATCGGATAACTATAGCTTATATAAAAAAAAGTCTTGCGGTATTTCCGCAAGCTTGTCTTTGCAAGCGCGCAGTTCTAGTTGTATTCGTCGCATCGGTTCACGCTAGAGCTTTTTGGAAAGCTCTTTTCACGCGCTAACACGTGTTTGATTTATTGTTGTTTGTTTTTAGTCGTTCGTGAGTTATAGCGTCGCAAACATGGAGCAAAATAAACAGAAAATACTACGATAAAGGCAAAA
Organism: Lordiphosa magnipectinata; assembly: GCA_037044535.1. NCBI lineage: Eukaryota > Metazoa > Arthropoda > Insecta > Diptera > Drosophilidae > Lordiphosa > Lordiphosa magnipectinata. The sequence continues at coordinate 492,883 of JBAMBO010000167.1, read as the reverse complement.
ATGCATCTCATGCTGCCAATAAAATTTGCGGACCCGATACAGTTTCCATTTCCACCGCACAACGATGGTTTCAACGTTTTCGTTCTGGTGCAGAGGTGATCGAAGATGCGCCACGGTCCGGAAGGCCTGTCGTCGAAAATTGCGATAAAATCGCTGAATTGATCGAAAGAGACCGGCATAGTAGCAGCCGTAGCATCGGCCAAGAGCTGGGCATGAGTCATCAAACCGTTATAAACCATTTGAAGAAGCTTGGATTCAAAAAGAAGCTCGATGTATGGGTGCCACACGACTTGACGCAAATAAACATTTTTGCCCGTATGGATGCATGCGAATCGCTTCTGAATCGCAGCAAAATCGACCCGTTTTTGAAGCGGATGGTGACTGGCGATGAAAAGTGGGTCACTTACGACAACGTGAAGCGCAAACGGTCGTGGTCGAAAAGCGGTGAAGCTGCCCAGACGGTGGCCAAGACTGGATTGACGGCCAGGAAGGTTCTTCTGTGTGTTTGGTGGGATTGGCAGGGAATCATCCACTATGAGCTGCTCCCCTATGGCCAAACACTCAATTCGGACCTGTACTGCCAACAACTGGACCGCTTGAATGCAGCACTCATGCAGAAGAGGCCATCTTTGATCAACAGAGGCCGAATTGTCTTCCATCAGGACAACGCCAGGCCACACACATCTTTGGTGACGCGCCAGAAGCTCCGGGAGCTCGGATGGGAGGTTCTTTTGCATCCACCGTATAGTCCGGATCTCGCACCATGTGATTACCACCTATTTCTGTCCATGGCGCACGAAATTGGTAGTCGGAAGTTGGCCACAAGAGAGTCCTGTGAAAATTGGCTCTCCGAGTTTTTTGCCAATAGGGAAGCGAGCTTCTATAAGAGGGGCATTATGAAGTTGGCACCTCGTCATCGAACAAAACGGCGCATATTTGACTTAAATCGCATTATTATAACCAATTTTATGAACAATTGAAAATTCAATAAAAAATACCGCAAGACTTTTTTGACAATCATATATGTAGCTGCCATAGGAAGAACGATCGGTCGAAAAAGAAGTTCTAGTGAGAAAAACTGTTTTGGTTTGCAATGGTAGCGTCTTTTTACTTTCCAGTTTTGAATATTTTCAGTTTCCACACAATTTTGGGATGAATATATCGTATAGCTGCCATATAACAAACTGGCAAGCAAATGGTCAAAGTAGTGGCGCCATCTAGAGTTGAGTTTCGGAAATACCTCAGCTAAGAATGTTTGACGAAATTAATTTAAATCCTAATTAATTTTATAAATTATACAACCTACAAAGGGTATATAAACTTCGGTCGAGCCGAAGTTAGCTTTCCTCTATTTTTTTTTATTTAATTTTAATCACTGTCGCGCGCGACATGTCGCATGCGACATTTTGTTCCATCATACTTTTTATGTGGTTTCCATTATATTGCGAAGAAAAAACTTAAAGTTTATTGCAATCACATGGTTTCTTGTGTATTATTTTTTTACCCTCAGAAAAATTTTAGAAAGCTAAAGTAAAAGAAATCTAAAGTCACTTTTATCAAAATAAAAAAGTGCAAAATTAATGTCCAATTTAAAAAAATTGAGCTAGAGCGGCCGTAAATCCGAATATTTCGAAATGCGTTATGTATAAATGTAAGATTGGCTTTAATAATTAAAAGTCGAATTGAACTTCGGACTGTTTCCTCATGAAAATTTTAGCTTTTAAATTTTTGGCTGCGGTTGACATTTCTGTGGAAATGCCCATATATAGATACCGCATCTTATACAATTTTTTTTTGTGCGATTCAATGTCAGCTCCCAAGAACAATCGTTTTTTCTTTTACTTGCGTCATCTATAATATCTATAAGTCTTTGCTATTAATCGACACCCATTAATTAAAACGTATAGCTAAATTTCAATACATATGGGCATTTCCACAGAAAAGTCCACCGAGACCAAAAAATGAAAAGTACTTAAAAACACTATTATTTATCATTTTTTTCATGGGGAAATAATCAAAATGAACTAATATGAGCCAATTTTAAATATATTCATAACCCATTTCCAGATTTTCGAATGCAAAGTCGCGCAAGCGCCATTTTTCTCATTTGGATACGTTTTGTTGTCTTAAAAATGCCTTTAGATTGCATTGATTTTTGGTTTCTAAACTATTTGTAAGAGTACAAAATGTTAAAAAATAATGCAGAAGACACCATAAGAAACTATATGATTGCAATTCACTGTAAGTTTCTGCTTTATATTATAACAAAACAACATAAATATAATGAGAAAATTTCAGTAACGTAATGTCAGGTAACGTTACGTCAGATACTTATGCAAATAAAAAAAAATTGGGAAAATATTTTTGAATAAGATAACCTGGAAAATAAGCTTGTTTTATTTCAAATCATACTAAAAAAAATTTTATACAAAAAGCTTTGCCCAATTCGCAGAATTTTGCATTTTTCTAAAACAAGTCAAAACCCACTTCCGTTTTATGTAACGTCACGCCAGCATATATAATTGCTTATATCTTTAACTCCTTATGATCGATTGATGCCATTGTTTTTGCTGATTATAGTGCTACTTAATTGATACCCAAATATAGAACAGTCTTTCTAAAAATCCAAGATTTTCATATTTTTCAAAAAGATCTTTTCGTACGAACGTAACGTCACGTCAGTTTGGAAACGCCCATATATTCCTCGTAAAGGCAGCGAGAATCAAAAATTGGGATCCAATGTCAGCTCCCAAGAAAATCGTTTTTTGTTGCACATGCGTCATCCATAATATCTATAAATCTTTGCTATAACATACTCTGTACCCTCCAGAGTTTGTATATATCTGATCAATTTAAGTCAGAAGCCACACAAAATGGCAAGGAAGCCACAAAGTGTGTGAAGTGCTGCCCATCGCCGTTTGTTTTCCTTATAGCTCGACTATCGTTCACCCGATCTGTATCATTTAGCAAATCGATAATTAATACTGATTACTAAATATGCGTAGAAGGCTCCAACCATCCATCTATAAAACTGTGGGAGATATGACTTTTTTCCAAATTGCGTTCATCCGATCATTATCATTCCTTTAGCAAATCGATAAATAATATTGATTGCTAAATATCTCTAGAAGGTAAGAGACATCTATCTACGAAATTGTGGAAGGTATGACTTTTATTCAAATTTCGGGTGTGGAAGGGGGCGTGGCAAAAATTTAAGATAAATTTATCTGCCTGCAAGTATAAGAAGACTCTGCTGTTGATGCTTTATAGGGGCGGAATTTATTCCTTCTCCCTGTTACATACTTTTGCACAAACTTAATATACTTTGTGTACCTTTGGTACAGAGTATAAAAAGCTTTAAACATTTTATTGGGTATGAAAAATTTTATTTTTTTTTTCAATTTTAAGGTATGTATGAATAAGGACGTAATTAATGACTATTCCCTTTCATTCTGCCTTGATGAAAATTTTTTCGGCAGCTGTCAAGATGGCTTCGTTTTGATAATGAAAGAAAAACAATTAAGCCACCATTCGGTGGGCATTTAATAAAAGCACACTTGAACAGTCGCTCGCATAATGGGTTTCCTGGAGGGTCTATCAAAGCAACGCATTGAAGGCTATGCACGACTGGTGTTAATTCTATTGGTAATCCTGGTGACAATGCTAACCGTCTTTGGGCTCTTTGCCAATCGTTACGATCCACACAGCCGCCAACGTTATAAGTTTTCCAAAAAATATTTGGTCTATTGCCTGGTGGTGGCCACCGTCTTTACCAGCATTTATGTACGACAAATGTACCAGGACTATGCGCTGGGACAGCTCAATTTACGCGATGCGGTGCAGTTATATAGCTGCATGAACGTTACAGTGGCCATTATTAATTACATAACACAAATGCTGATCAGTAGTCGAGTGGCCAAAATGATGAGCCAAGTGCCGCTGTTCGAAATACTCAGAGAGCATCACATAGACCACAACACCATAAAACGTTCGGTGGGTATATCTCTAATAAAAGTGATTGGATTTCCCTTGATGCTGGAGACGGTTTTGGTGCTGCAATTGCGGCGCTATGAGCCGGACTTGAGCTGGCTGTGGTCATTGTACAAACTGATTCCCATGGTTATATCGAATTTGTTAAACAATTGTTACTTTGGTGCCATGATCATAGCCAACAACATATTGCAGAGTTTGAATAGTCGATTGGAGCGGCAAGTGCAGCTGGTGAATCTCATGCAGAGGAAGGATCAAATGCAACTAAACACACCCTACTATCGTATGCAGAACTTTTGCTACTTAGCGGACGAACTGGACATGTTGGCCCAACACTATAGATTGGTTTATATACATGCCAACAACTATTTGGATCCCATGGCCTTGTCTATGGTCTTATCATTGGTATGCCATCTGTTGGGCATCACAGTTGGCTTCTTTGGTGAGTACTATGGCCTAGTGGAGACTTACATAGCGGGCAAGGCGTATGATGGCTTTGGAGCTGTAATAAATCTGGTATTTTTGGGCATATCCCTGGCAGAGATTGCACTGTTGGCACGTTTGTGCAGTGTTTTATTGGTGGAGACATCCCGAACTGGCCGTATATTGCAAGAGATGACACTTTTGAGAGCGGATTGTCGTTACCAGCAAGCGGTCTATGCGTTCTCCCTGCGGGTGACTGGCCTTAAGTTTAAGATAAAGCCTTTGGGACTTTTCGAATTGAATATGTCACTGATTGTGGATGTGCTCGCCACTGTGGCCAGCTTTCTGCTTATCCTAGTGCAAACAGATTTGTCGCAAAGATTCCGCATCTTACCTGGCTAAATTGCATCAAGTTGCCCGACTGCAAAACATTAAAAAATTACACACAATTTTTTTAAATATTGTTTAAGCAAACTCACATTAAGTCCTTGCAGAAAGGCCAAAGGCTCACTGGCTACCCTGTAAATAAACAAAGACATTACACTCTAGACAGGATTCAGGCCAGTGGCGGCCACCTGTTTGCTACTTACTCCGCCTGACCCTCGCCCGTATCCGCCGTTTCCTGCACCGTAGAACCATCTGAGCCCACAGACACTTCGTTGTTAACATCTTGAAACTCGTCATCGGAATCACTGGAAGCGAAAATTGAATAGTTTAACAAATGTGGCAAAACGTTGCGTGTTGCTGCATGCAGAAAATTGCGCCTTTTCTTAATAAAATCTACCAGTGTTAAGCGTACCTCACTTTGTGCCAGGACATGGGCTGGGCTATGTACATGTTGGTTATAGACTGTTTGGCCAATTATTCACTGGCTTTAAAATGGTTTAAAGGATCTAATTTGGAGCATGCAAACTGCGTGTAAACAATGTCACAAAACATGGAGGGTGTTTTTGCCATTCTATAGGCTACGCTGACATTATCGATATGTCGATACTTATCGATTGTTTGTACCACTATCAATATCGAGCGCGAGTAAACTTACCGTTTGAAAATCCAAGCATTAAAATTATTTAGAAATGCGATTAAATCGCTGGAGCTTTGTCTAATAAGGCCCTCCACCATTTGGGATGGAGCCGCAATTGGGCCAGAGGACAACAGCTGCAAGTTGTGGTTCATATTCGCAGTGCTGCTGCTATTGTTGTTGTTAGTGCAGTGCACAGGCATCAACACGAATTCTTCAGTGGCACCAAGTGGACCCAAGCCCAGCTCATCTTCTACGATTTCAGCATCGCCTATGAGCAGAGCTCGACTGTTGGTGCGTGAAATGCTGCAGCCATTTCTGGGAAAAAAACAAAAAAATGGTAAATGAAACTTCTACGTACATATGTATGTACATATGTGCATGCGAACATACATATGTACGAACGCAGATTGGTTTTTACTTACTGTTTAAATGTCATGCTGAATGATGAAGTGGATTGAAGCGACATAATTTGAGCCGTTTTGAATACCAATATTTGGGGAGTTTGATTTGCCGGTGGTAGCAGTGTGACCGCTGGCGGTGTAAAGGAAAAATGAATTGGTAACTGAGCTCAAAAATGAAATGGTCACACTTGTCATTAGAGATGTGCTTGTTTGCAACTTTAGTCACGATCACGAAATGCAAACGAAAACTAAATTTTTGTTAAGTTTAAATTCTATAATATTAACAGATAAATATAATGTTTTCTAATTCCAAGTTCAGGTACGAGGGCAGCTTAATAAGTGAGTGTATTTTATAATAAAGGTTCGAGTAAATACCGCTTTATATGTTCACCTTTACCAATTTACTACTGATTTGAATGATATATGTCTTAATGCCTTTATATATTTTGTTCTTTTATTTTTATAGATTTTTCCCAAGTCTATAAAAAAAAAAAATGTTAAACAAATATTATTGTATTATTTTATTTTATTTCACGATTCACTCAAATAATTTTTGAAACGTTTCGCGTTATTTACGATTCATGCACTATTAAAGAAGGTGTCACGAATGATCACGCACGTCCATTTTATTCCAACACTCAAAAATATTATACTTGGAATTTATCTTTCATTCATTATTTAAAAAAAAAAGTTATATATTTATACCCTGTACCCATTAAAAATGTGTAATTTGGGATCATAAAGTTGTGCAAATGTATGTATGTAACAGCCAGAAGGAAGCATCTCCGACCCTATAAAGTATATATATTCTTGGTAATTGTCTAGTATACCGATCTATGCTCAAAAAATTCCGAAAAAATTTCCTCGATGGACCGCGAGCTATAAATAATTATGAATTAAAATGCAAAAAAGTCGCGACGGTCATCCATGGTTTCTTTTTAAATGAATTTTGAAATATGCCGTTTTTGTTCCAAAAAAAGTATACGCTTTTCATCAAATGTCAAATAAATAATAAAAAATTACACATTTTGAGCGACTTTCCCATAGAATTTAACTGCTTTAGCATTTTCAGGTTCATAAAGCGGACCAATAACAACATACAAAGTGATCTATATGGTCTAAGTGACGTGGCTATCTTTTTTGATTCGAAATTATGTCATACAGGCCTGTCCCGGTTTTCACTTTCGACAAAAATTGTCGAGATCGAATTTGATAAATATTCTGTTGTATAAAATTGATTGATTATTGCAATTGATTGCAAGAAAAACTAAAAGACGCGAAGGTGGCGATAAACTGCACCTGGAAATCTCTTCTGAGCAGGAAAGATGTACCAACGTGCACCAAATACAAACTTTTCGGAGCAGCTGCGAGGTCCATTATGTGCTACGGCGCACAAGTCTGGGGGATTATGCAGTACGATGAAGTTGAGAACCAGCTCAGATACTTTCTGAAAAAGCTATTCCGACTGCCCAGAAACACTCCAAACAGAATGCTGTATCTGGAAACGGGATTGTGACCTCTCCACATATTTACCGCAGACATGCACTTCTCCTATATGCAGAAGGTTTTTCGCATGCCCGAAAATAGACTGCCTAAAATATTGGCTCAGTTTCTGCTTAACGGACGTCAGCAGTTCTTTCGGGAATGGGAACTCCTATCAGCCACTCACTGCGAAAGACTTAACCTCGAAGAAAGTTCAGAGTGGGAATCATGGGCTACAGAAATTCTTAAAAAGATGGATGCTTCATATAGATCATCTTTTATGATCGATTCAGAGCGGAGCTCTCAGAGGCTAATATACAAAGAATTGAACTACGACCTAGGAGAAGAAAATTATTTGAACGACGCGTTTCCAGTGGAGCAAGTTCGCACAATTTTTATGGCCAGAGGTGAATTGCTCAAACTCAACTTTGTCCCAAGCATAGCAAGCAGCAACACAGCATGTTCTCTTTGCAATTGGAACGAGCAGGAAAACACTATCCATTTTATTGGAAACTGCCCGATCTTGAGGGAATACAGAATTCTACATTTTGGTAAGGCAAGACTACATCTGCACGAAGTTCACCAGCTATTACATGGATCAAATTGGAGGATCCCTTATAACTTTATAAGTCAGGCAACTAAATATCGACAACAAATAGTGGAAGGGGACTTTTAAAACAGAGTAACACGGCCAACCGAATCTCGCGCTATGCAGTTAAACGATCTGGTATCTGGGGAAGACCCGTGAAGCCAGGTGTATTAGACTGAATAGCGAAGAATTTGGAAGGCAGTGATCGACTGACGGTTTCAAACCATGTCGATTAATTTATTTTAGTATTTTATATACAAAAAACTTCTTGTTTAGATTTAAATTTAGAATCTAAGCTATCATCTATATATTATCTGTTATATAAATTTAAATAAAGAAGAACACTACTACTACTACTATAAAATTGATTGGGCTATTCAGATTAAAACGTTTTTATTTCAATCCGTTGAGTCAAGAGGAAGTAGAAACTAAAGGTTTGATACCGATTTCCTTGATTGTTTACTAGAAAAGAGAACATGTAAAAAATTCGAGTTCACTTTAATGAACACCGGAACATGGCAGATAAAGGGTGAATTTTTAGCAACTTTCTTTTTGGTCACACTGTTTTTGGCAGCTCATCTGTTTTCGTGTCACATTGTAACCATGAATCGACTTACAATCGAACAACGCTTGCAGATTATTGAACTTTAATATCAAAATGCATGCTCGTTTAAGAAAGTGCATCATTCACTTCTTTCATTTTATGGACAGTTTGGGCGACCTTCTGAGCCGGCTATTCGGAATCTTTTGACTAAATTTCGCACATTTCGCACATGCGGACAGAGGAAAATATGGCAGCTGTATCCGCCAGTGTTGTTAATGACCGTGAAATATCGATTCGGCGCCGTTCGCAGCAATAGGGCCTCTGTTACTCCACTACGTGGAAAACTTTGCTGAAGGCTTTGAGTATAAAGCCTTTTAATATACAGCTGGTGCAAGAATTGCAGCCACACGACCTACCACAATGGCAAACTTTTGGTGAAGGGGCGCTGGCAATGTTGGATAAGGATCCACATTTTTATCGGAAAATTGTGTTCAGCGACGAAGCTCATTTCTGGTTGAATGGACACGTGAACAAATAAAACTGCCGTATTTGGTGTGAAGAGCAGCCAGAAGCATTGCAAGAACTGCCAATGCATCCCGAAAAATGCACTGTTTGGTGTGGATTATGGGCCGGTGGCATCATTGGACCCAGCATTATTAAAGATGACGGAGACAGTAACGTTACTGTGAATTGAGAGCGCTACAGTGCGATGATTACAAACTTTTTTTTGCCCAAAATGGAAGAGCTGGGCTTGGCTGACATGTGGTTTCAACAAGACGGTGCCACATGCCACACAGCACGCGAACAATGGCTCAATTGAGAGGCGAGTTCGCTGAGCAGTTTATTTCATGTTTGGGGCCGGTCAATTGTAATTCGTAACATACCGGCCGATATGTATTAGGGAGTATGCCAAAATTGGACCCAGCGTATGAACCATTTGAGGCTCAGCCGCGTTCAACATTTACATAAAATCATCAAATAAAGATTTCATACGTTTTTCTGAATTTTTTGTATTTTTCTCAAATCAAAAACGAAAGCTGCTAAAAAAATCACCCTTTAGTTGCACCCGAAATATTGAAACTTACCCTTCACAATACGCAGTTTTCCAATGTTTTTTGTTTGAACGGATTGTGGATAGATACTTAAAGACAATTTTTTGTTTTTATACTCTGTACCAAAGGTACACAGAGTATATTAAGTTTGTGCAAAATTATGTAACAGCCAGAAGGAATCATCTCCGACCCTATATATTATTGATCGTCCGTCCGTAAGAACGAAGAGATCTCAGAGATGGTAAGAGATAGAGGTTTGACATGTATGGGACAAAACAAAAAAAGACGGACATAGTTAAAAAAAAAGTCAGAGTCAAAAAATAGCTCAAAGAGCCAAAATGACAGCGAACAGCTGACAAATATCTGAGTGAAAAGGTGTCGACGCAGTAAAGTGTGCTTCTATGTTAGTTCTTCTATGCCGATAAGCAAAAATCGATAACAAATGTATATCGTCGGCAACGGCAGCACACTGCAATTAGGAAACCCTTTAATTTCACAGATACCACTCAGCTAAGTGCTCAGGCCAAATAGAACCGGTTCTATTTCATCTGATCCCTCAGTTGAGTAGCCTCATGTCTACTCAGATGCCTTTTTACACGGTCTGACAGCAACTCAGACGAAATCTCCGCTGAGTGATCAGGTCGTGTAAATAAGGCTTTATTCGCTTAATGTCTGTGTTCGCCTTTCTTCAATTAATCTGCTAGCTGCAAAAAAGAGCTCTCTTGTGGAATGTTTAGCACTTGCATGGAAAGCGTTCTTAAATATTAAAGACACGATAAAATTTACAAAAGTTCAAAAAATTCAAATATATTTTCTACAGAAGTAAGTTTCTAAAATTCCGTAAATAAAAACGAAATCAGTTATCGCGAAATCAATTAGTATGACCTCACTTTCCTAACTATATCTATGAATAGAGCAGCTATCAAATCAAAAGTAAATCACTTTCAGGTATACCACTTTAATCTTTTAGTGACTGTATTTCGGCGGCCATTTACTTAAGCTATGCCACTACCCGCTAGCACATTTCTAATATGAAAAGGTCAAGGTCTTCTAAATAGGCCTTTGTTCCAATGCTGAGCTTTTCGTTCCTCAGATTTACAAAGGGAAAATATTGGATGGGATATGGGGCATGCGCATCTTAATAATTATCGCCTGTGATCGATTTATCCCTTTTAATGAAATCGATGTGACTTCGCTCCGAAGAATCCTTGGTCTCTGGTGTGTTGTGATGGATCTAGGCTTCGTCTATGGTGGACACGTTTTTTAGGCGTCCGGAACTTTCAGCAGCGGAATTTAGTATTTGTCTTTCAAACCATTAAACACTTGTTCTACTGACGAATGCAGAATACGGTCACACTATCGCAAGCAAGAAAAAGCTGATTACATTGCTTTGTAAATTGTAAATCAAAGTTTGTCTTCTATATGTCAAGCAGCAGGCTCTACTGGTTGTCCCTCTACAATATAGCCAGCTTTCGGGATTCATTCCTAAGTATTATGATGCAATTTTAATATTTTATAAGAAAGATTTAATTAATTTTTGAATAAAGGGGCCATAAACTTTCCCCATTGTGCTAAAACCGTCTCCCACTGGGCTAAATGCTCCTTTTCCCATGACAACACCATTGACAAAGCAGCTGTTTCTATTGCTGACACTTGGAAATTCGATAGTAAATCGATGGAAAATCTAGCCTTTTGGCGGAAAAAAGCTATCTGCTGTGACAATGGGTAGATCAACAATGACAGTGACTTGATCATCCAACGCGGATGATCTACCGCATGGACATTTACCTCCTAAGCACGGTACGGAGAGCTCCAAACTGTTTGAACGCACAAAAAAGTCATTTATTGCGCGACTTGAACCTAAAAACAAAATAGTGTGCTGAGATAGACAAAAGAGGAAAATGAGGATCCAAGAAGCAGACATCAGCGTCTCAATTGCCTTATTTGAAAAGCACACTGTCGGGCGTGACAATTCCCCCGTGGTGAGGGGCACATCGAGAACCAAATTGAGACTACCCGCGATGTAGGTATCAACGCACAACCACCACCATCTCCCGCAATGTGAGCAGCCTAGGGCTACTGCTCATTCCGTGGTACCGATAATAGCTTGGTGGGCTTCTCCCCTTTTAGTCCCGACGGGCTTGGTTCAGGGACTACCGACTGGGGTCCGCAGGGTTGTCTGTCAAGCCCGTCATGACGTCCCTCGTCATCATGCCCCTTGCGGGGCGTACTTTCACACAATAGTTGGAGACAATATTTTCAAAACTTCAGTATGAGCGCCAACAGTTTTAACTGCTTCTTTGAATTGTGCACTTGGCTCCAAAGTGAAACACCCTCTCCAGATGCGATACATATCTCATGATGGGCAAGATCAGCCGCCCAAAAAAAACTCGAACTGCTGTTCATACCATACACAAATTCAGAGTTCGATATTCGAGTTCGACGTTCGTGTGGATTTTGCTACTTTTCTTTTTGTTTCTCTCCGTACACAGCGTAAAACGTCTGAAGTCAAACTTTTTGCGAGTTTTTTTATAGAGTTTTTCGTTTGCGAGCCCTTTTTTGCGTTCTCCGTACGTTCCTCCTTTATGAGGAACTACACAAAAAAAATGAGGTCATTCAGCGTTTGACCTCTAGAATGTACCCAGTGGATCAATGTGTGAGACTGATGCTGTATAGTCCCGCAAAGTATCAAGTACCTACTAAGCGTTTGCTTGATTTATCGAAAAATGTTGCTTAAAAAGCACACAAAACTTATTAAATAATAAGACTTTATTGAATGACTTAAAATTTCCTCCATTGATGGCAAATTCTTTGCCATGATTTTGATCTGAAGGCCAAGGGCTGAGCTGGAGCCAAAATTTCTAAGTTAGGTAGCCTGCCATAATGCCGATTGTTTCTACAATTAAAACAGAAAGAGCTGTGAACCTTTATCATAAAGAAAATAAGAAACAGAAATTAACAAGCTACACATATCATAAATATATATTGTCTATAGTACATTTGTAATAAAAATTTATATATTTATGGAAATATTTACAAAAATTGTAGTTCTACAGCAACACACACAAACAATAATAAAGCTATCTAGTATTTTGAGGATGATGCTTCATTGGGAACATCTGAAACTGCGGTCAGATTAGAATTCGAAGGTTCTCTGGAGTGCCTGTGAAAATCGAACAGCACAAGGATGAGATTAGTACACACAGAGCAAAGTAAATTAAAGTTTGAAAATGAACTCAATTAAGTTATAGCCAATAAAACAAATTTGTTACCTATAGAACACATAGTGCTGCAGCATAAAGAACACATCGAAGAGCACCGAAAACAGACCCAAACCGAACTTGGTGGGATCACCAAATATGGACGCCCAATCATCTGCAAATGGAATCAAGTTGAGTTACGACAAATTCAATAACTAAAGGTTTAAGTTTTACCATAATTATGTGCATTCAGAATCATTTGCAGCATACTCAGTGTGCCACCAGTAAAGTCCAAAAGAATGTTACCAATGCTCCTACAAGATAAAAAAAAATTTTGGCATACGAGTACACATAGTAAAGTACTACCACTTACCAGCCCACAGTGCTCTTTCGGCGATAATTCATTAAGGCTTGGGGCACATATTTAATAATGGTTATGGTCAGCTTCACATAGCTGCAGTAGTACAAAAAGTCCAGCCAGTGTATGACATCCACTGCTGCTAATATGGCCGAAATTATTACAAATACTACAAAGATGCTTAAAAGTCCACTGGCCGTTTTGGAGACGCGTTGCTGTCCACGCTGGTTAAAGGAAATTTAGAGTTTTACTATATGGCTTTTAAGAAAGTTAAAGAAAAATGATATGAATGGTAGAAAAGGTTATAATTTATTTAAGAACTTGGTTCCATATTGGTTTCTTGTGTCTTAGTTCCACATACCGCTAGATTCCGCCAAAGACTTGTACATTGGGTAGGAAGCCTAGACATATCTGCGTTTCGATTAAGGTACATTTTCATGGGTAATAGTATTTCTCAACAACAAAATATTCAAATTTTATTCGTTAAATTTACAAAAATATATATAGAATTAACCAAACATTGTTAAAAAGAAGCTTAGTTAAGCACAATAACAACAATTTCCCCCTCAAAAATAACCGTGTGAAGCTGGAACACTAAGGAGAATTTCTGAAATTTTATTATATATCATTGTCTATGTCTGCAGTTCTGGAAACCTTGTAGACCTTCATTTATGCTAAGAAAACTATTCATCATTTTTGATTTAGATTCTGCTTTTGTTCAGTGGCGTAAGTCGATGCAGCAGCACGTGTGACCTTTCACAATTCGAGGGCAGCGCAAGCGCGATAAAAGTCTCTCACATCTGTTTTCTGCTTTTGCAATTTGCTTTTTTCCCGGAGCGTTATTTCTCTCTACACACACAATAACGGTTGAAGGTAACAACAACAGCGCGCTGACAAAAAAACAAATGTTGATGTTGCGTTGCGTTAAATTTTGGTGTTCTTGACAATTACAAGAAAATTTCGTGGCGACCGCGCTGCCGTCGAACCAACGCAGAATCAAAATCAAAAATATTGAAATGACGACTGCTGCTGCTGTTAGCTTTTTCTCAATAAATGTTTTGTACTGCTGCCTTCCACTGCGGCTTCTGCTTTTATACTCTGTACCAAAGTTACACAGAGTATATTTGTGCAAAAGTATGTAACAGGGAGAATAAATCATTCTGATCTGTCTGTCTGTCCGTCTGTATGAATAAAGATCGGATTAACGATACTCAAGTTATGAGCATAAAACGACCAATTAACACCCCCCCCACCATTCACCTCAGCATTCCATTCAACAAAGGCAATCTTAGTGAGAGAGTGAGAGAGAGAGAAACTTAGAGATGAGCGTATAATAAAAATATTGCACGATAACTGCGTGACTCCTTAGAAGTATTATAATATTATAGTCGGGAGCAAATGCGAGCGGCTGCCTAACTGGTACAGAGTATATTTAGTCGGGCTTGACCGACTTTCTCACTTTTTTTCAAAAGCAGAAGCAAGAGTACATATTAATCAGTTAAAAAAAGTCAAAGCTGTGAAAAGTAAACATTTTCGGACTTCTGCTACTTTGACGAAAGATGGGCTCCAAAATACCGTTTGGCCTTCAACCATCCTTCTCCACCGCCCACAAGTTTCGGATTTCGAAAATCGATAAATATAACAGAACTAAAACTAGTTCGCTACTCAGTATTCAAACCAGATTAGAAGCAAATCGGATGGGGAGCTCAGTACGCTCTAAGCTCAGTACTCAATTAGTCAATGTGCTTGTTGCGAAATGTCGTATGCAAGAGCTTTCAGCAAAAGTTTTCAGTAATCATTTTAGGTTAAGCGCCATACCTGTATGGGTTATATCACGACACTTACTGTTTATGTGATAAAGAGCCTTTCAGTCAACGTGAAGCTTTTACCCCTGCACTCTTCAGCAGCTTTAAAGACTTCCCCTCTATAATAAATGCATTCTGCAAAACGTCCTTACATTATAAGCAGCAAACAGAATCGATAAAATTGTTTTGCCAATTCCTTTTTTTTCGACACAAAAAAAAACACGCTGTATAAAGCGTTAGATTTGGTTCGCAGATCGGTTTCTTTGACACTCGTCTCGATCTTTAATTTTAAACAATATCCCGTCCCGCTCGAACCCCCAATTTTTTTTATAGATAATTTTCTTTAAACAAAACAGTCGCTTACCTCATAGAGAAAACACTGAACAATGGTAATAGTGGTGGCAAACATGGCATGCAACGAGAAGACTACATCATTCAACATTACCGGATTCAGGCCACGCGGATGTCGATCCTCATACTCATCCTGCAGACCGCCAACGAAATACAGGCCACAATTAAACAAACTGTACAACGTGAAGCCCACAATGTTCAAAGCCAAAAAGTCAAAGTTCAATCCCTCCACCGATTTGCGCCGATAATTAATCCAAATTTGTGGATAAAACGAGATTGACCAGGCCACAAAGTAAATCCAGCCAAACACAATGGATGTATAAATGAGAGCCTCGGATTTGGCCACAGTCACACGTACAAACAGATCGTCAATGCTTATAAGGAAATGCATAATATATATAAATATGATCCCATTATTAAAAGCTAATGCCTCACATCCAACTCTCGCTGGGCACACTGCTGGCTGTTATTTCCACATAGCCGGCATGTAGTCCTTTCACCACAACCGTTTGATTTGCTCCATTGCCGGCGGGATAAGTAAAAGTCTCGGGATCCAATTCCAAATGATCTTCATGTTGTTTCACCAACTTAACACTGATGTCCGAGTCCAAAGGAGAGCTGACAATTTACATGACACGCGATTTAATTGGTGAAGTTCATAACTTCTTCAAATCACTCACCTGGCATAAACTACAAAACTTTCGTTGGCATTTAAAATAACGGTAATATCGTGGGTATCCACTGTAAGACCCCGCTTATCTGGTGTTTGTGCACTTGCATGGACCACAACTGAGGGAGATATTATTTAGCTTCATGTGACCAACCCACTTATGGTAGACAACTTACGTATTAGTCCTAAAGCAAATGCTTGTAGAATCGCTCCATTGTGTTTCCTCATTTTAGCTGCAGCCGATATTGTTTGATCAGATGTATTTAACACTTCTGGACATTTTCCACCACGATGCATTCAGGAAAACAGTTGGAGAGCTGGCGCTGGATTTAATCAATTGAGTCAACAATTAATGCAATTTTTTATTGAACAATTTATGGCAATCAAAAAATGTCTTGATTGGAAGTTGTGAGAAGTTAAAAGAGGACACAAATTGTCAAACTGCATAGGGGAATTATATTATTTATGACACATTCGGCACATTTGGCCATAAATCAGAGTTTAAATATCAGTAATCAGTGTCGAGGCAATAGCAACACTAAACCGAAATTTGTAAAGCAGGAAGGCAGATCAGGTCGTAGGTTGACTACGACTTATTTAAACATCATAAGTCGAAACAAAAACCTTAAGCCGAACCATTTTCCTGTTCCGCACCTAAATTTTCGGTTCGGTTCAACAAATATAAAACACAGTCAAAAATCTGACCTACTGCCTACGGTAGCGCTATAGTGACTTTTTTTGTTTACTGATCAGTATAGTGCGACAGAGTCTCAAAATCGTCAAGTATAATGCCGTTTTAAACTTATTTTGAGAAACATGTTCAGAATTTCTTATTCAATCGTCACCCCATAAGCCTTTATTTTAAGATCCTTGATTCTTAAGATTATTAAATGATTTACATATGCAAGAAGCTTAGGCTCAAGTCGCAATTTTATATCTATGGGAAAAGTCGTTGGTATAACCAAGACAGACTATGCTTGTAATCGCCGCCCAATGTTTGTACCAAAGGAACGCAGAGTATATAAGTTTGTGCAAAAGTATGTAACAGGGAGAAGGAATCATTTCCGACCCTATAAATTATATATATTCTTGATCAGCATCAACAGCCGAGTCGATATAGCCATGTCTGTCTGTCTGTATGAACGCACAGATCTCAGAGATGGTAACAGATAGAGGTTTAACATTTATGGGACACATATTTCTTATACTTGCAGGCAGATCAAGCTTATTGTAAATTTTCGGCACGCCCCCTCCCGCCCTCGCATATTGGAAAAAACGTTATATCTCCCACAGTCTCGTAGATAGATGATTCTAACCATCTATAGATATTTAGTAATCAATTGATTGCTGAAAGAATGATAAAGATCGGATGAACGGTACTCAAGTTACGAGCAAAAAACGGCCAGTTATCACCCCTCCACCCACCACCAGTGTTTGGAATTTTTTTAAATTCGAGTACATTTTACATTACCTAGGTCTTCATTTTCATTTACCTTGTCAATAGGTAAGGTACTAGGTACTTTTCCGAGATAGCCGAGATGCGGTCCGGTAAACATTCCATGCTAGATAAGAGGAAGGCGGACGATCAGCCGTGCTCCCATTTTAACTTTCGCAAACATTTTTAGATTTTTAGATAAATTTTGTACTGAAAAACGGTTTTAAATAACAAAATTTTCACACAAGTGAAAATGGGAGCACGGCTGTATAAGAACAAGTAAGAGCCGAACAAAATACGGTGTTCAATTGCGACACACATACAAACACACTCACATACACACATACGAGCGCACACAAACACACACACGCGCGATCACACGCGGCCTGCGCAGGCAGCGCTGCCTACATGATGTGGCCGTCTCCCCCCCCCCCCGCTATCAAAGCTAAATTGTTTAAAAACTTTTGTGTTTTTGCTCGTATCTTATTTTCCTTTTGAGAGTAGTTAGATATAAGTCCTAGGATAGTATTTATTAAGCCACCAGGTTCTAACTTTAACATTGTGGCTGTGACAGTTTTTTGCGGTTCATGGGGGGAGGGGGGAATATTTTTAAAATGAAACAAACTTGATCTGGGTACGGTATACACCTATGTGCATGCCAAAAGTTGTGTCTCTATCTCTTATAGTCTCTGAGATCGATGCGTTCATACAGACAGACAGACAGACAGACGGACAGACGGGCATGGCTATATCGACTCGGCTGTTGATGCTGATCAAGAATATATATACTTTATAGGGTCGGAGAAGCTTCCTTCTGGCTGTTACATACATTTGCACAACTTCATGATCCCCTTTTCTCATTTTTAATGCGAACAGGGTATAAAAATATCGCCGGTATCTTTCAAAATACTCATTATATAATATATGTACGACTGCCGATATCTGGAGTTGCAAATCTACATAGTAATTCTCTCGAGCTCGCATAAGCGTGTGCGATTTTCCCACACACATGAAATAATTGCTACTATATCAGCTAAAGTTCATAGCAAATACGGACTTAGAAATACCAATATATGTGGAACAGTTAGAGATAATTCATCCAACTTCTGTAAAGCATTTATAGTGTACAGTTTTTAGAAGAGTCTGACTTAAAGGTACAATTCTTCTGACCTGGATACAACTCTTCCTTAGCGAAAGCAACGGCAATTTGGAATGCTAATAGCAGATCCACAGTAACAGCAGATGAAGTTAAGAAAATTTGTTATCTTAAATTAAAATAGCTCCTAGCGCCATAAGACGGAACAGTTTTCATGACATCATGAAATAATGTTACTGACATTACCGCTAATGCTATTGATCTTTTGTTATTTAGGATTTTTCTGTATACTTTACTTCTAGTAGTACATAAACTTCAATGCTTGAATAATTTGAAGTATTGTGATAAACTTAAAGATGCTCTTAAAAAAGGAATCTTAAACGATTTTCTATTATTTGAAAACTTGACTTCAAGCTAGGCAAAGAAGTGGATTCCAAATTAAAAGAACTAATTTGTAAAGTATTTTAAAGATTGACTTGTTAAAGAAATTACAGAAAATTTGGAAACTGTTGTCAATGAGAGTTCAAATACAAAGGATTCTGAAGACTTTTGCGATACCAGTAATGAAAGATTGAATGAAACTGAGAATTGTTATGAAAATTCTAATATTGAATTGGATGTCTTAACTTATCTTGCCGAATATAGCAAATCTTTTGAAACTATTCGCGATAATTTATGAGTCTCCCCTGACTTGTAACGTTAGGATGATAAATAAATATATGTATACAAATAATTGCGATGTTTTTTACAAGTATAATACCATTTTACCTAGCTCTGCATCTATTGAAAGAGTTTTAAGAAGTAAAGGCCAAATGCCTACACAAAAAAGAAATAGAAAAAGAATAGAATATTCGAAAATCATGTTATATTACAAAACCGAGATGGTATATGAGAAACATTTTAACATTTCGGACCTAGAGCCATCCAACTCACACTAATTAAACATTAGAAAGGTCGCCAAATAAATTACAGAAACATTTTAATAATATAACATCATATAAAATTAAAATGTGCAATTTTTAAACCTTATATTTGGATTTAAGCCCGTACAGTTAATATTTATTACTTATATAAATTGATGAACCATGCTTTTTAATTTAAAAGTATCTTTTTTGTACCTTTAGCTTTAGCAATGTACTGAAAATTTCGAAAACCTTTTACCTTACCTAGGTAACATTTTGACATTTAGCTTGTACCTTACCTAGGTAAGAAAATTGGGCACCTTTCCAATCACTGCCCACCACCACTACAGCATTCCATTCAACAAAGACAATCTTAGTGAGTGAGACAGAGAGAGACAGCGGAAGAGGGAGAAACTTTGGGATGAGCGTATAACAAAATGATTGCACGATAACCGCGTGACTCCTTGGATGTACTATAATATTATAGTTGGGAGCAATGCGAGCGGCGGCCTGAACTGGTACAGAGTATATATAGTCGGGATTGACCGACTTTCACACTTGTTTTAAAGAGGCTGAGATGATACACAACAGCGACTTTTTTCTACTAAATGCTTTAAAAAATGCTCGCTAAAAATGAAAAGTGTAATTGCAGCCTGAACAATACATTTGGTAATAGTTTTCATAGACTACAAACTGAAATTGCATTTCGAATATTATTTTAATTAATAAATTTAATGAACAAATTAGATGAGATGCGGTATCTATATATGTAGTGTCTTTTAAATTTTAAGTTTTTCGAAATCACCGCGCTTTTAAAAGTTATAGTAATTATATAAAACTTTTTTTTGCGTAATACATATATACAATTAAAATTTTTTGTAGTTTGAAAATACCAAAGTAGCTATTGTGAAACAAAATATTGGACATTAAAAAGCTATTTTACATTGATTTTGGTTGATTTAGATACATTTTAGAGGTTGTAATGTAAAAATTGACTGAAACAGTACCTCCAGGAGGGTCACGGCCAAGCTTCTCTCATTTTAAAGGTTTAGAGGTTAATATTATTTAATAAATGTATTAAATAGTCGTTAATTTTTGTTGTATTTGGTCTATAACTTATAATTGCGAGATGATATCGAAAAACTGAAAATGTGGTGAATTAGAGGAGACAAAGAACTACCAACTGTTATAACAGTTAACAGTTATAACAGAATATGGGCATTTCTCAATTGTCGAATGCGACAATCGAACGCATGCAAAGTGAAGTAAAACATATGCCAAAATATTATTTTATTTTGACAAAAGGCGAATCTTGTAGCTCTTGACTAGCACTACAATTTGTGTTAAAGTTGATTTTGAGCAATTGTTCGTTTTCAAGATAATTACAAAAAACCAATGCATTCGCATGCGACAAAAACAGAAGTCGATTTCAAGGCGAACTGTTCAAACACTGATTCTAGCGGAACCTGGAGGAATATTTAAATGGGACTAATTTTAAAATATTTTGCATTGATGTATCTTAAAAATGTTTTTTATTTGATTCAAAGATATTTAGTAGTTTATTTTTTATTTAATTTTAATCACTTTCGCACGCGACATGTCGCTTGCGACATTTTGTTCCATCATACTTTTATGTGGTTTCCATTATAAAGCGAAGAAAAAAATTAAAGTTTATTGCAATCACATAGTTTCTCAAGGTTTCTTGTGCATTCTTTTTTGACCATTTGTACTCTCAGAAAGATTTTAGATAGCAAAAGTAATAGAAATCTAAAGGCACTTATATCAAAAAAAAAGTGCAAAATTAATGTCCAAACTAGTCAAATTGCGATAGCGCGGCCGAAAATCCGAATATTTTGAAATGGGTTATGTATAAATGTAAGATTGGCTTTCATTAGTTCAATTTTACTGTTTCCCCATGAAAATTTGATAAAACATAGTATTTTTAACCACTTTAAAATTTTTGGCTGCGGTTGACATTTCTGTGGAAATGCCCATATATATATTCTGAGATTTTTAATATCAGCAATAAATTTCTCAGAACTATTTAATCTTGGCGAAAGACTATTTAATGAAAAAATTATCCACATATTCCAAACTACGTGTTTGATTTTTCTGTAACGTTATTTAATGCAGCTTACAATTAAACAAATTTTGCTCGTTATGCTGGTCAAGAATATATATACACTATGTGTTCCTTCTACAAGGGTATAGAAACTTTTGGGTGAAAAATTAATAGGGAAATTGTTGAATTTACCAGTTAAAAATTTTTAATTTACCAAGGTTTTTTTTTATGTGTATTGTTTATTCCTTGGTAAATTCACTTACGGTGTCTCAGATGAAATAATCTTGTTATTTATGAAATTATATGAACCCCATTTATACCTAACCCAACCTAAGTTGTCAGAGAAAACTATAATTATTTTCTTCGTGGTGGGCTTTTCGTCTTTTTTTTCTTATTACAGATTTTCGAAGTTTGTTTCGCCTAGTAGATTCTTTTTGAGCGAGAAAACCGGCTCAGCAGAAGACCAGAGGTGAAATTTCAGACATTTTAGCAATTGCAAACAACGCAGCAAAATCAACTCGTTTGATATTGACCAAAACAGTTAGAACATTTGTGTCCATATATTGAAATATTACAAATAATTTAAGAAGGAAAACCCCCTCGACTACAAACAGGTTCCTATGAGTCCCGAGATCTGTACACTTACATTGCTCTTGCGACTTGTTTCCCAAAGATGAATACACCTTTTCTACACTTTTCCTCATCACTGTGGCATATCAATAATATCAACAAATTACACCTTGCCAGTGGGTGTCGATAGTTTGTTTTAGATTAAAAAAAATTGTTTAGAGCGGTGCGACCTTTACTCAATGTTACAGATTGCAATTAGAGCTACATTTTTGCACACACACATTTCTTATTGGTTTTATATTGGTGGGCAATTGGAATTGGAAATCAGAGATCATAAATATGAGTATGACTGGTCGGAATGGTATAAAACCCTTGTGTGAATGGGCTTATCTACTGCCGTCTATTGATAATGCTAATCGATTTATTAGAATTATTATTATTGCTTTTGTCGCCGCTTGGCTAACTTTTAAATTACGACACGCAGATAGGCGTATGTGTCGTTACTTGTAATTCGTGACATTTCATTAATTGGAGTTAAGTATGCTAAATTCCTGGTTTACTCCAATTGCAAGATATATGAGTACGTGTAACATCCAAAACAGCTTGTATAAACAAATGCCATAAATAATTCAACGCATATAAAACTTAAAAACCCCAAGTTTAGTGACGTTTTTATAGGCGGACTAGAACTTTCACTTGTCTGACTGGGCCGACTTTTGCATCGAAATCAAGACAAAGAAATGCTGTCAGAATCCGGCGTTAATCAAGCTATTTGCGCATTAATAAACATCACTCACTTCACTCATTCATGTCCAACTGAAGTTTAAACAACGTGTTTAACCGACAATTAAATAAAATTAAACAAGCCGGAGCATTTAGAAAACCCGATAGCGACAACCGTGCGACTGTCAACAGACTGAGCGCGTTGCCCACCCAACCCATACGTATAAGTGAAGCCCCTAAGCAACACCATGAGTCGTATGCGACTCCAGCAATAACAATAACAACAACAACAACAAGAGCGAGAGCGAAACCCAGACCGCTTGGCTGTCAGCATTTGGATTTGCACTTAAAAAACACATCAGCTGAATTGGCACTTTAGATTTTATAAATATTACCGAATAAGTGACAATTGGAATTTTCGAAAAAAGAAAACAGTTTCGATTGTTTGGGACGTAGTTTCGATGTTCAGAGATGTAGATTGGCGCTTTGCTCGTCAGTTCGTAAAGCTTAAGATTTGGTTTTTGAAACGGATTAAAATTAAGGTGTCGGATTGAGCCTGGACCACAACTTATTACACTTATTTATGAATTTAAAAGCTGACCCTTTTTAAAAAAAATATCATAAATTGATTTTTAATTTCAAAGATGATTCATTTAAAAACTAAGAAAGTCGGTCAAGCCCGACAGTCTGCTGAAAGCAGCGCTGTTGCTGCCTTCTTTTGCTCATAACTTGAGTATCGTTCATCCGATCTTTATAATTTTTGTGGCATCCCCGATAACTTAGAATATACATCTACAGTAGATAATGTAGCCAGAAAACTATTTTGTTCGTATTTCATACACATGCATTTTCAACTAACTAGAAACTTTCGTGTACACTCCTTATATACAAAAAAATAACTTAAATTACGTTTCCCAAAACCATAATGAGAGCTGCTTATCTGAGAGTACGAACAGTGCTTTAAGGAAACTGTAGAATGGCATAAAATGGTTTATACGCGTTTGATAAAGTGAACGAAGAAAGGCTGATATCAAGTTCATTGATAAGAAATCCACATCTAAAAGTTTTAATTCAGTCAAATACAAGATTAATTTTCTATTGACTTATCAATCTGTCTCTTTTTGATTACTGATTACATTTTAAAATTAGTATTTGTAAATCTGCTAAGTATATTACTGTATTCTACAACTAATTGTACTATCTAGCCTTACCATCAGTAATTCGTTGATGATATGTACTTTTTTTACCGAGTATTGCCCTGTTCGACGATAAAAACAAAAATAGAGGAAAGCTTACTTCGACTCGGCCGAAGTTTATATACCCTACCTTGCAGCTTGTATTATTTATATAAATTAAGATTTTAAATGATTTTCGTCCAACATTCTTAGGCGAGTTATTTCCCAAACTCCCAAACAGTTTGTTATATGACAGCAATCTCCCTAAAATTGTGTGGAAACTGATAACATTCAGAACTGGGAAGTATAAAGACGCTACAACCGATCGTTACTATGGCAACTATTCGCTATAGTCATCCGATCCAGCCGGTTCCGACAGTTGTCCAGAGTATTTGTACCTAAAGACTTCGTGCAAAGTTTGGTTAAGATAGCTTTAAAACTGACGGAGGATGGCTATATCAACTCAGCTCGTTATGCTGTTCAAGAATATATATACTTTATGTGGTCGGAGATGCTTCCTTCTATGCGTTACAAACATCTGGACAATTTTAATATAACCTTTACAAGGGTATAAAAAATGTTTATGGGGTTAACAAATTGTTTTATTTTTCAAAATTGGTGAGTCAGCTTTGGTGTTGCGATTTCTTAGCAGAGCTCATAAAAAGTGGTCCCTTTTAACAGGCTGTCAGAAAAAAAACCAGTTACCCTCATTTAACCTCTTTCTTTTCTCAACGTGCTCTTTTCTCAATCAACGAAAAAAGTTGTTCGGCGATAACTTCGCGAAACATAGGTATTATGGTTCACGTCTGAATGAAAGAGCTGTCCATAAAAGAGAATATAAATGCTTCTGTAAAACGCAAGCTGATATCGCTTAAAGCAGATGTGGCGACTAGAAAAATCAATTTTGAGAATTTTGATTAATTCGACGATATAGACGATAGACTGAGATCGTCGTGAAAACGCTTGTACCGATCCAGTTGTTTGAGTCGCATACTGGACTGTACATAAAAAAAAAATTAATGGAGATTTTCCAGGAGCATGCCTTTGAACTGGATCATATGATCATAAAAATAAGCATATAAATTACATTATAATAGGTCTAGTAAAATTGTGTCTTTTTGGCTGAAATCTAGTGTAATCATAAAGGGATTTTAATAATATTACTTGTAATGACTACGGTCTCCGATTCTTATTTCAGCCAATTTAAATGTAAGCCCTGTGCACCTTAGAACCCCAAAAACCGGTACGTATCGACGGTAATAAAAGTTAAATAGCTCTGCAAAAGTAGATTTATCTACCGAACGAGAAGTCCGTACCAATATTATTACGAACTCTTCTTTTACTATTAAAAATCGATTAGTTTTATTTGGTGGATACGAATTCCAAATTTTCTAAATATCGATAAAGTGAATCAAACAATTTTTAATGGACGTCGCACAGTTTTTCGTTGTAAAAATCTTAACCAACCAATCCTGAGATAATCAAATAATTTAAATGGCATATAGATAACACAAGCCAACAATATGACGACTTTTGTGAGGTCCCGCCTTCTTTTTATTAAATTTTGTTCCAGTTTTGTACACTGATTCAAAACTGGTCTCAGTTTTTCTCCATCAGCTATTGTTTTCAAGATATAGCGAAAAATCTATTTTGCAGGCTTTTAAAAAAAAATGGAGGTTACACCGAGGAATATCTGTATATACGAGTTTTATGCGACAGTATAAAATTGCAGCATAAAAAATCATGGGAGCAGCATCAGCGAACTCAAAAGCGTCTAAATTGGACTTTGAAAAGTATTTTTTCTCAAATTATGGCAAATATTTCAAACATATTCGCCGTGTACAAGCCATTACAGTGTTTGGATTTTAATTACAAGCACTTTAGCATATAGCCTAAAGTCTCTTAAATTTTCACAAATTTTAATGCATTTAAATCAGGTGGATGGACAAAGTTACAGCCGGTAAATACCGGAAAATAGAATTAAATTTTATGGCAGGACAACTAGATTGAAGCACGAAATGTTCATAGGAAATACTAAATCCTACGTGATCTAACTTACACCTTACATTAACAGTCAAGCAAAGAATGCACAATAACATTCAGGCAGTACTAGATTCAAACAATTTAATCCAAATTAATATTTGCTTTATATTAAACAACCTCGCGAGAATGACATTCAAATTCTATGAATTGGGCTACGAAAGGGCCAAATGAGTTCCTCACTCACCATTATCTCCGGACTAAGCTTCTTTAAGCTGAGGAGCATGGAGAACGTTTTCACCAGGGTTTGCGAACTATGGAAGCTCGGTAACGCGGAAGATGGGATAGTCATATGCTTGCTTATTACTGCTGGTCAATACAAAGGGACAGTGAGAATTCGACATCGGAAAGAAAATCCCTTTAGCAAAGCTTTTCAGGAGTACAGTAATAAAAGGTAATCGTATACATCAGACATCAAACTATATTTTTCTTTTATCTTTTAGAAAGTGTCAAAGAAATTGATTTATAGATACCCTTTTTATCTAAACTATAGATGCTTGCCTATTACTGGGGAGACTTCGGACGCTGGCAGTGTGCCCACCCAGTGCACATTTCACAAGGAAGATATTTTTACATCCCGCAGCAAGACGAAGATATGCCGCCTTTGGATATTTACAAGGCTGTAACCAAAACATCATATGGCCTTGCTTGTGCCTTCAGGAGCTGGGCACTATTAATTCGGTAACCGGAAAAGGAAATCGTTATCGAGCTATGATAACGTATTTTGTCATGCCAATTCTGACTGCTAACGAAATACAAATTGCAAAAATATGTAATATATTTATAATAATAATAAATAATTCACAACTAATCAAAACAGATGTGCACAGTTAGAAAATAACAAAAAACTCATTTCCCAGCAACTGACTTGCTTTTTATTTATTGCCAATAAAATCTCGAACGTTTAAATGGGCTACTCTGCATACGAACTGTTTAATCTGTGTGTAGGGCATTCAAACTCGAGGAAGACTGCTTGCTGATAATTTGCCACCTATAAAGTTTAAGTCTTAAAACTTAAATTTGCTCATATGCAATTATTTTTAATAAACTATATTTTTATGCCCCTGCTAAAGGTATTATTAATATTTTGCAACGCATAAAAGGAATCATCTCCGACCACATAAAGTAAATGTATATAATAAATAACACTGTGACACATTTTTGAACTCAAAAAAGTTGATCGCTTCGAGACCAAAAAAATCTGAAAGGGTATGATGGTAGTATAAAAACCCTGTCTGGGTTTGGTCTGATTAGCTGCCGTTTTCCTTTGAACTTTGTCGCTTCAGAGTCG
The DNA here is from genome assembly GCA_037044535.1 of Lordiphosa magnipectinata. Classification (NCBI taxonomy): domain Eukaryota; kingdom Metazoa; phylum Arthropoda; class Insecta; order Diptera; family Drosophilidae; genus Lordiphosa; species Lordiphosa magnipectinata. The sequence goes on along the minus strand of JBAMBO010000167.1, from coordinate 465,700 downwards.
CTTGAATTTTGTTTTTATATCTTTCTGTATATGGCGTTTAGTGACCTGTTTTGGATTTTAGTCAAAGTTACATTTGGCTAGCTCAAGGTCTATGGTTGAGTATAATTCTTTATAAACAACACAAATCAACAGATATTAATTACAACATTTTGGAATAGCAATTGGGTATGTCCGTACAACGATCGCTGTTTCGAGAATAACCAAACTCTCTCATCAGTAGACTTTTTTTGCGCTTCACACTTCAAACAAACAACCAGTTAGTATTTAAACAACTGCAGGCGGCGAATAAAGACATAGGAATTCCAATGCTTTAAATTCGCAGCCCGAATTTTGGCTATGGTTTTTTGTTTGAAGGTGTTTGTTTACCAATTTGTTGTAATTATACATATCTTTCGCAAAGTTGTTTCTCTTGGTTTGGCCTACAAAACATTTCTTTGTAGCAAATCAAAAAAATTACATCTTTTATGCTCAAAATTACAAAAGTTTCTCAAAAAATCCAAGCTTTGACCACTTTTTTACAGTTTTTCAACTTCATCTTGAAACCCCTTACAGATTTGGACAAGTAATATTATACAAAGTTGTAACTTAGACCTAAATAAACAAACCAGAACGAAACTTAGAACGAACTAATTTCATTTAATTACTCTTTCACATAGTTATAGGCCAACACACATGTACAACTGTCATACAAACTCGAAAAAAAAACAAATATTTTCGGGAAAAAAGTAAAAAAATTAAGTTTTTTAATTATATTTCTTAAGTTATGTTTTTTTACTATTTTATTGATTTAGTACCAAACAATAGAAATTTTTGAATGTGTCAGCCAATTGCTACCAAAAATTGCCATTTTTCGAATTTTGTTTACAGTTTTCCATGCTTAAGGGCTCGTAACTATATGAAAGACCAATCGAATGAAGTTGGTATGTTCCAACCGTTTGATTATTTAAGTCTTAGCTACTTTTTTGTCCTGCATTGCTTGGTCAAATTCGAAACAGTTTTCAAGACAAAGTTGAAAAACAGTACAAAATGAGCGAAAACATGATCATTTTACAAAATTTTTGTAATTTTGAGTATATAGATGTGACTTTTTTGACTTGCTACTTAGAAATGTTTTGTAAGCCAAGCCAAAATCAACAACTTCCTCTAAAACGTCAAAGCGAAATTCAAAATAGTTTACGAGATATGGTGTTGCAAGTCCCAATCAGAAGCTGAAAACTTTAAAGTGCAATAAAAAGAAAATGGCAGCTAACCAGACCTAGCCCAGTGAAGGTTTTTGTACTACCATCATACTCTTTCAGAATTTTGTAGTCTCGAATCGAACAAGTTTTTAGTGTTGCACAGTGTAATACAGTCACAAGGGGCTTAGTCCGAATATTATGGTGAGTGCGGAACTCATTTGGCCCATTCCTAACACAATTCATAAAATTTTTATGTCACTCTCGCGAGGTTGTTTGAAATTAAGCAACTATGAATTTGGTTTAAATCGTTTGAATCTAGTACTGCCTGAATATTATTCTACATTATTTACTTGACTATGAATGTAAGGTGTATGTTAGATCACGTAGGATTTTAGCATTTCCTAAGAACATTTCGTGCATCAATCTAGTTGTCCTGCCATAAAATTCAATTCTTTTTTCCGGTATTAACCGGCTGTAACTTTGTCCAAATTTTATTAAAAAATAAGAGCCCTGTTATTAAAGTCCAACCACTGTAATGGCTTGTACACGGCGAATAATTTTGAAAAATTTGCCATAATTTGATGAAAAATACTTTTCAAAGGCCAATTTAGACGCTTTTGGGTTTGCTGATGCTGCTCCCATGATTTTTTTATGCTGCATTAATATGTATACTGTCGCATAAACTACATACAGATATTTTTGCTCGGTTTTTTAAAATCCAAAAATACTGCAAAATGGATTTTCCGCGATATCTTGAAAACAAGAGCTGATGGAGAAAACCCGAGATAAGTTTTGGAATCAGAAGATCAGAATTTCACATCAGGCCTGCGTAATTGTCCAACCTATGAGATAAGTGTTTGAACAAGGTGCTACGCCTTCTAGATGCATACTTATGGTTTATCAAAGTTGAAATTTGTTAACGGCATAAAATTTTTTTTTTTTTTAACTAAAAAACCTGATTTTTAACCATTTTATATTCTTACGAACACAAATTAGAGGTTCGGTTCAGAAACAGTTGGCATTTGTGGCAGTTTGTCTTAAAATTTAAACTAAAGACTCGCTAACACCTGAAACTGTATTCACAAAATAAACAACGTAACATTCAAATAAACTTTCGCTTTTTTTTACTATATCGATATATAATAATTTGGCAAATTCAAATTAATTATCTTGAATTTAAATTTCACAGCTAGACTAAACTTTCTTTTGGATTATGAGACAAGTGTTGTCTTTTCAGCAGGAGATTTTGCTTTTCGCAGACTTTATCTTAGCCGAGTCTAAAATGTTTTCTTGTTAATATTAACTCTTATCTCATAAGATTCACTTTCGATTGATTAATCGTTTCTCTCTTTTTTTAGAGTTTGCGTCCCAAGAATTAGCAATTCCATTTAACTGTGTGCCCAATGCATAATATTGTAGGCGAAAACGAGAACTTGGCCTGGTTTGCAAAAATAATTTTTGCCAAGCTAAGCGCAAAAGACGTGACCAAGGTGCAAACAAAGAAAAAAACAATGGGAAAACTTGCTGTAAATGTTTGTAAATATTGTTTTAATTGGCACTCACAAAAAATGTAATGGTACTTTAATTGAACCTAAAACTTGGTTCTTCTGCTGCTCTCTGTTTGCTGGTCAAGTCTTTTCTTAAGGCACCGAAATTCGAAGGATTCAATAAATTATGTGATAATAAATATTAATGATTTGTCGAGGATGTGGCGAGTATTAAGGTTGTCTCTATCATTGCTGTCCACTCTGGCCAGTGCCGGCGCGTCGATTCTTCTCGAGTATTAAAGCGCGACTGTGAACGAAAAGAGAGAAGCATGGTCAGCCACCACAGCGACACTCGAGTCGTAAACTCACCGATAACGCTCATAAAAGCCCACAATGGTGCCAAGTTCTTGCTTGAACAGACGCACCAGCATGCTATCGAAGCCTTCCAACTCGGGCAGGCTAAACATGTTGAACTGCAGCAGATGATCCTTGGAGGAGTCCGCCTCGGAGTATACAGCCAGCCATTTGGGTATCTCCTCCAGCAGATACGGATTGGCCGGCACTAGGGCATTGTGTGTGTGGGCAGGTGGAGCATACAGAGAAGCCTCTGGCCGTATGGCCTTGGGTGGCTCCGCCGAGGTGGTGTACACATAATAGGAGGTAAGGCAAGGATGCTGACGTTGACACTGTCCGGTGTACTGATTCTCATAGTAGGTGCCATGCAGCTTGGATACGACACGCCGCCAACCAACGGGCAGACCTTCACGCTCTAGCGGATGATTCCAGTGCGTGGTATGGGCATTGTGATCGATATAATACTTGCGACCATGCAGTGTGTATTGTGTGGCCCAGCCAGGTGGTAGCGGCAGCTCTTCGGCATCCGTAAGCGATTGCTGAGAGGGCACCTTTTGCAAGGATCCATTGACACTGTTGGCAGCTGACGCAGCGGGCGGCGGTGTGGGAGGTGGAGCATATAGAGATTGAACAGAGGTAGAACTGCCACCACGTCCGCTACCATTTAGCGAGTTGCCACCACTGGAGGACACAGTCAATTGTTGATGAAGATGATGATGATGTGGGGGCGCTGGAGCAGGCACAGCCAGCGTGGCTGACGAAGAGGTCGTGTTGCTGTATATGGGCGATTCGGAGCGCTGAGATGGAGTTACACGCATAGAGGAGACACGATAGGGATTCTCGTAGATAGGATACGAGTCACTGGAGTAGCTGCCAGCCAAATGAGCAGCCAGCTGCTGGTGATGTGGATGATGTGGTTGCTGTTGTGGTTGTTGCAGCGGAGATCTAAGACGGAGCAAGGTGTTTATTCGAGTTGATATAATTAGCTGGAACTATTTACCGGTTGTGCTGGTAACGCGGCTGGCGCAAAGTGGAGCCAAAATGATGCTGCTGCTGCTGCTGCGGCGGCGGCATTGCATAGTGCGCCGGCGAGTGTGGACGTCGTGGTAGCTGCAACATATTGGCATAGGAGGCACTTAATAGACCCTGATCCGCATCATAACTGGCACCAGTCATATGCTTTTGAGTGGTGGAATAGCTACGCTGAAATCCACTTGTTGGCGTGGGTGTCTGCAACAAGGGTGAGGATTGCTGTCGCCTCATACGCTCAATCTGCTCAATATTCACATAATTGCTGCTGCTGGTAGGACCCAACTGTTGGCTACTGCTGTTGCTGGCGCGAAACTGCAGCGGCGGTGGGGGCGGTAGATGATGCGTGTGCGTGTGCGGTTGCAGTGGCAGTTGACTTTGGGCACGTCGTGCATGATAATAGTCCGGTTGTGAATCATTACAGGAATAGGTATTCCGGCTGGTGCTCGAGCTGCGGGGCTTAAATTCGCAGCTAGGCGAGGTGCTGGCGCAACGTTGCAGCGACTTCTTTTTATTGGCACGCTGTTCCGTGGTCCACACATTGATAACCGGAATCTCTGGTGGCGTCTCCTTTTTCACATATTTTCCCACCACGCCCTCCTTGTGTGCCTGCGCTTTCTCCTTGCTCCGGCGCGAGAGCATAGTCGGTTTTCGATTGCACAGCAAAATTGTTAAATAGTTCATGCGCAGCGCCGCCGATCCTGGAAGAGAGAGTTTCGTTCTATTCCTGTTGGTCGCTGCTGATGGCCCTTTGTTTTACTTTGTCATACAAGTAGAGATGGGAGCGTGACTAAATTTGTTACCTTAGCACGGCACAAGAAGAATATGAATCACGAAGTGTTTACACTGCAAATACTCCATACCTCAGGAAAATAAGTATATGTGCATTGATGTTCGTAATATTTAATGTAGTTTTAACAAAACCAAGATGATCAAGTTTAATTTTAATTCATAGACCTTATAAATACGAAACAGAAAATATATAAAAAAAACTTTTAGGAAATAAATATATTTGCATTTTTTAAACCCTTGCAGAGGGTATATTAAAACTATTCAGATGATGCATAGAAGGAAGCATATCCGACCACACTCATGAAGTATAACTTGCCAGCCCTTAGCCAGCTGGCACAACCTGTAGATGGAGCCACCTGAGGCGGCTGCTTTTGACTAATATGAAAGACTTTGGTTTGTTTTGCGAATAATTATTAAAACGCAAATTTCAAAGTTTAAATTAATTAAATAATTTTTTAATTTGATGCAACGTATCCAGAAAAAAATTGTTGTTTACATTTCAAAAACTAATTTTTCTTGTCAAAATTGTTTGGGTTGGTGAATTTTGCTAAATCTCCTAAAAAAAACACGAGAGATTTGAAACCAACCGAAAGTGATTTCTGGGACACCGAGAATTGGTTTTGGGTTGGAATTTGGTTGGAAGCGATTTCCAACGATTGTGAGTTGAGCTTTCTTACAAATTATTTTTACCGTTTTTTCTTGTTAGTAAGATAGGCTATTTTAGCTTTTTATTGCGAGTTTTTAAATTTAAATTTCAATTTCAGAAAGGTCCATAGGGTGGAATCTTTTCAGTCTTCTTTTCTTTTTTCGGCCTTGCTTCCTTCGTGTTCGCAATAGTTTCCTAGCGAGGTGGTTTGGGTGAGCAGTCAGTCTTTCTGTATTCTGTACTTAGGATTTTGACCTGCAGAATCCTTATGCGATCTAGGTGCGACTTTGCTGCTACGCCGTACATCTGTAGTCCGTACCTCCATGAATTCTTTTTTAAATGAGTACCTTGATTTTTAGAGATAGTTTTCTCCTGAAGTTCAGCAGCCAGCTCATCTTTTGAGCCTTGAGCTGTATTGATTTGATCAAACCGTTTATATGCGATTTAAGGGTAAGACTTCGGTAAACCTATCGGTATCCTGCAAAGTGATCCAACAGCTCTCCCTGGAGGAAAACTCCAGGGCAATCGTCTTTTGAAAGTTTTAGTCCTATATTCCAATTTGAGCACCAATTTCCGATTCTTATTAGATGTTCTTGCATTGTGTCAGAAGCGGAATATATGTATGCAGATCCCTTGTCAATAGTGCTGTGTCGTCTGCCAAGGTGGCGATCATGAAGTTTTTTACCAATATCTTGGAAACGGAAACTAAGATATGACTTTGACTTGCCAACTCGTATTCAGCATGGGTAGACAATCAGGAATTAGTTAACGAAGCTCGGAATACTCACAAATGGTTTCAATTTGCAGAACTGTATAATTTATGTGTTTCTCTTTTGACTCAAAAACTTTATTAAGGCGACTGGGCATATTTTCGACAAGAGTTTGCAAAGTTACATTGCTTATTAACTCCCATTCGGTAACCAAAGCGTCCTTTAATTGTTTATTTGTGCCTTCTGAAAGGATTCCTCAGAGAAAAACAAATGCGAGACTCTCCTGCATATCCGTCCATCCCTAATAATTTGCCATTCACCACGAAAATGTAAACAATGTCTACAAGAATAAATATCAAAATTTTAACAGTAATCAAATTAACTTCGGTTTATGTACAATTAACTTAATTTTTATGTGTTGGTTGACCAACACACAGGAATTCATGTAGCCACTTGGACCATATCACAGTTGGACCGTGGAGAGGTCTTTAGGGAGAATCTGGAAAAGGTGACGAGTTCAGTGGGTTCTTAAGCGGCGGCCAGCCTTACCCACACTAGGAGAGGAATATGAAGGCACTTCCTGTGGAGGCTGTTTAATGATTGCACTGACTAAGTTTGTCTGACTGGAGCCCATCCCCCCCGACGGCTTCCATTCCATTGCCTCTTTTAAGCAAAGTATACACATTCCATTTCATCCATCGAATTGTGGTTACAATCTTACCTATACAATGAAAACCATATCGATTCAAAATCCCCCACAGAAAATTATATTCGTCCATTTGAAACGATTTCAATTTATGTAATTTAATTTACTTAAACATTTCGAATCGACACTGCTGTTGTTGGTTGTGGTTGTTTCTTTAATCGTTTAGTGGTGTCCCTGAGCCTCAGCATCCAGTTGCTCCTTGGACTTGTAGCCCACCTGCTCTTCGGGTGTGTGGGGCCAGAAAGTGGGCTTATTGATGGGATCCAATGCGCTCTCGGGGAATGCATCACGGTAATCCTCCATGGTCATCTGCTCGTATGGCAACAGCGACTTCAGATGGGCAATCTCCTTCTGATAGTTTTGAATACGCTGCTCGGAGGCCTTCTTGTAGGCAGCAATCTCGCTTTGCGATTCCTTGATTTGGGCATCCACCTGGGGCGAAAAGGTGTCCTTGGGATAGGGCACGGTCAAGGCATCGTATTGCTTCTGGAAGCTATCGACTAGACCAGCAACGGGTACCAAGCGCTTGTAGTAAGCCCAATCAACCTTTGGTGCAGTTTCTGGATTGGCCATGACGGCGCGCACATACATGTCCGATCTGGTCTTGAAGGCACCAAAGCTGGTCTTCTGGTTGGCGGGCACACGCTCGGCCAGAGCGGACCAGTTGATCGAGGATTGGGCTATGCGTTTAGCGGCCATGGTTTAGAAACTGCAAAAGAAACAACAACAAACAGACATAAGATGAGGTTAGGTTTTGGCCAACGAATTGAATTGGGAGTAAATCTCTTGGGGAGCTGCTTCGATGGCAAGTGACGGACTAAATGGGTGGTGTATTTGAGCCACCGTCTCTAAATATTAATTCAACAGGCCAAAGCATGTCAAAAATTATGCGAGCAAAAATTATGTAATTTGGCAAATAGATTTTTCGGTTTTTCTGCTTTGCGGCAGATGGAAAATTTCTGTAGATAATTAGACGATTACAGTCTGCAGTTGTTGCGTTTGAACTAGCTTTTATATAATTATGCCACTTTAATTTTCTACATACTCTATTTTTCTTTAACAAATTAATAATTTCAGACCCTCACCAAGTACTTACACTCTTGAGTACAACTAGTACTCGGTACTCGATAGAACTGTTACCGAATCACATTCTATCGTTATCGGTTCGTCCGATTGGTCAGTGCTGAGAATCTAGCTAATTTCAATTCAAAACTGGCTACGGTCAATTTAGAGATTTTTAGAAATATTGTAATTAGTTTTGTAATGATAATGTGTCTTCTGTATTTATTATGGCGTTGCTACGCCCCGTTTCGTAGCCAATTTCGCGATTTTGTGGTCCTTCCGATCTTCACCAATCTAAATTGATACGAAAATTCAGTAATTTTCGCCATTTTGAATTTTTTTTTACATTTAAGCTGCCTTTACACTAGTCATATATCTCTAAAGAGACTCTCTGACGATAGTGTAATAGCTATTTGATAAAGTTGCGTTTACACTTGTCATATATCTCTAAATCAGACCCGGCCAGCCATAACTACCACGAGCCGAAGTCTGTGGTGTTTTTACGCAAACGCGAGCCGAACTCATGATTGTGTGCATCGGTGAACATTGAATTGCAAGTAAAACGGCTGTAGTCTGGAGCAGGGTTCCCTAAGCAGAGAGCGCGAAAATGTGACTGTGTCTCTCTAACACACAGTGATGCATGACTTCGGCAAGCATTCGGTGTGAATTGGCGAGTATGTTCGTGCCCCAGGGGCTTTCGCTGGGGAACTCTGTTCTGGAGAGAGCTCTCTTGCTCACCAACACAAGCACACTTTTTTGTCCTCTCCATTTGGCCGGCAGTGCTCTGAATGGTCGGTTGTCAAAATTCTCTAAAGAGATACTCTTATCAAATTGTACCTGTCAAATTACATTAAAAAAGGCCTAACTTTTCCAAATATTTAGAGTTATTTGCTTTGCTATAACACGATCGTCAGCGAGTCTCTTTAAAGATGTATGACAAGTGTAAAGGCGGACTTATAGAAATTTGATAACCTACTATTTAGAGATTTATTGCAAGTGTAAAGACTACTTTAGGCTTTTTTGATGTAATTTGACAGGCAGCTTTACATTATTACTTTTGATTTTTTTTTTTTTTTTGATTTTGATTTTTTGACAATTTCCTCACTGTGGACGATCACTTGAATCTTCGGGACGCCAGCGAAGTCGTCAGTTGTCCAGCTGTCGAGGCATGAATCCTGATAATTGAGCCGTAAATATTCCTTTTTGTGCGGCTGGAGTTTAAAATTCATTTGTTTAAAAAAACACTTAAATTTTGATTTGACAGCTACGATCGTGACAATCGTACGAATTTTGTAGCCTTTATTATGAAGAAAAACTCAGAAAAATTCTACAATAAATTTCCGCATATGGGTGTTTGGATAGCACTTTAGTAGCACTAAAATGTAAATGCTGAGAGTTGTAGACAGTAATGCACCAAGATACAGGCAGACAAAAAGGCATACGCAACGGGACAGAATACGGAAGTGCTTTCACAAAAAAGGAAAAACTCTGTGGAATGCGTTGGAGTTTTTAAATGCAACTAACTTTAATATGATCTGCAATGATGTAGCTTTATAATTATAGCTGATTCGCTTAAGTAAATTGTGCTCTTTTTATATTTGACTCATTATAATACGCAACGTGACATACGTTACGTGACAAGCCTTTCTCTAACGCCGTACTTCTAATGCTTTAAATAAGTATCCTTTTGCGTAATCTAAAAAAAACATAAAAATTTTGATTCAGGAACTTTTACTGATATTTATTTATTTATTTAAGTTTGACAAAGTTCTGTCAACATTGCAGGGGTCGCTTAAAAAATTACAGTAAATTGTTTCTTACATCTAACACAGAAGAGTGAGCAGAGAAAAGATGGTAATACATATTATAGTTAAGACACAAATTTCGGAAAGGTTCATAGTTAGCATAATTTGTTAGGCAAGGCTGCAGATAGATCGGAGAAAAATTTCTGGTAAGACGCAAAGGAACAGCAAGATTTATTTGGCTTAATAGAGCACAAGAGTCAATATCACCTGATAATAGTTTGTGAATGAAAAGCACACAATGGCACGTACGGCGGTTCTTAAGAGATGGAAGATCGATTAAGAGTAGTCGATGCTCGTAAGATGGAAGATGGATGGTGGGATCCCAGTTGAGGCCACGGAGGGCAAAAATTAAAAACTGTTTTTGAACCGATTGAAGATGGTCCTGATATTTTTGGTAATGCGGTGACCAAACACACGACCCATATTCAAGTATTGGTCGAACTAGAGAGACGTATAAATGTTTAGTGAGATACGGATCGTTAAATTCCTTGGACCATCTTCCGTTCAAGAGGATTGTCATCAATCGAAAAGTCGTATAAACACGGCTGTGTTCGATGGAAAGTCATACATTTACACTTTTCAGCGTTAAGTGGGAGGGAATTAACCGAACACCATGTATGCAGAGAGTTTAAGTCCAATTGAAGAAAGAGAGGTGACAACTGGTCCTTATAGGACAAGCAGAGTTTTAGGTCATCAGCGTACATCAAAGCATGCGAATGAAGCAGGACGTGAGGGATGTCGTTAATGAACAGATTAAAAAGTAGAGGTCCAAGATGACTACCCTGAGGTACCCCAGAGAATACGCTGATGGATTCAGAAAGCGACGAATTAAAACGGACACGCTGGGAACGGTGTGTCAAATAAGCCTTTATCCAGTTAAGAAGGTTTAGTGGAAAACCAAGCAGATACAGTTTGTGAAGGAGGAGATCATGATTGACAAGAGTCAAAAGCCTTGCTAAAATCAGTACAAATTACATCAGTCTGCAGTTTATTAATAAAACCCCTATTCACTATAGAATTAAACTCAAGCAGGTTTGTAGAAACAGAACGCTTTTTCATAAAGCCGTGCTGAGATTGCGAAATATTTGAGCGACAAGAGTACTGTATTTGAGATGTTATGAGCATTTCAAAAAGTTTAGGAATGTCAGATAGTTTTGAGATACACCTGTAATTTGTTACTGACGATTTAGATCCTTTTTTAAGAATAGGAATGACAAAAGATTCCTTCCAATCGTTGGGAAACTCACCTAGCTCAAGAGATAAGTTAAACAACCTTAAAAGCGGGAAGCATAAAGAACTTGCACAATTTTTAAGCATACAGCTTTGTACATTGTCAGGTCCAGGAGTAAATGATGTTTTAGTCGAGCGAATACCCGAAAGCAGATTCTCTAAATCCAAAACAGGTGGATGGATGCTGTTAGAGTGGGTAATAGGATAGGGATACGGATTAATGGTACCAAAACTAGTCGATGAAGCGGAATAGCAACGCTGAAAAAATGCTGCGAATAAATTGGCGATGTCAGCATCATTACTAGCAGTCACGTTATCGAGCGAAAGCGATGGAGGAAACTGATAAGATTTGCGTTTGGAGTTAACGAAGTTATAGAACTTTTTGGGGTTTTGCTGAAAGCTTATCTTGCAGCTAAGCAGATAATTATTGTAGCATTCTGAATTATGCAGCAAAAACTTTGAACGGGCCACTGAATATCTAGAGAAATCTAACTGAGAACCGGATTTCTTAAATTTTGTATACAGGCGAGATTTTATATTTTTCAAATTAGACAAGCTTTTCGTAAACCATGGGGAAGAGCGCGTGCGAGAGGTAGTGTACGAAACTGATCTTGAATTTTTAATACATTATAAATAGCCTCATAGAATGACTTGGTGGCTTCCTCAATATACATAAGATAAGTTAGCTGCATAAAATGAATAGATGTTTTCGGTTTTTGGTTGACCTTTCTGTGGAAATGCCCATATACTACTGTGATCAAATTAAAAGGTGAATTTTCTTATATTTTCAAAATCTTTATTTATTTATCTAAATCTATTTCATTCCTTCAAAATGATCCCCTTCCGCGGAAATACACTTAGGAGAACGAAATTTCCAGTTATCGTAGCACTTGGCAAAGTCCTCCTTCGGAGGACACTGTTACCAAGTTACATAAAGAAAAAAATGATCAATTGGAAAATCCCGGAAAGTTTACATGAAAGATACACCTTTAAATTTGATCACAGTAGTATTTGATTCTATTTCGTATTAGCTAACCGGTTATGTCAATAAAGGTAGTACGATTACGGTTAAAAAAAAACAACAATATGATTCGGTTACAAATATTAAAGTGCTTATAGAGGTTAATCATGATACAATGAATACAAGGTAGTGCAAACACTTGCTCCATTTCGTATGCGCATAACTTTGTGAGTCTGTGAAGTCATTTGAAGTCATTCCAAAGCACACATTTTAAAAAATGTTAACATATACAAAATTGTGAGTCTGTGAGGACACAATCGAATTTTTATTTTGACAACCGACGCCGACGAATTGCACCACTTTCTATTTTTTGTATCCATGGCGGCTAATCTTTAAGCAGGGCATCCAGACACGAATTTGTTCGACGAACAAATTTGTCAAACAAGAATTCATTTGCCCACTAACCAGCCGAACATTTCTCACGAACATCATTTGCTTGAAAATCTCAACGAGTAAACATGAAAATATGGCAGCGAAAACTAACACAATCATAGCCTAGATGGCGATACAAATTAGCTTTAAGAATTATTTCATCATTTTGGAGCCATTCAATAAAGTCCAGCCACAATTCGTTGCTCATTTGGGAACGTGTTCACTCTACAAATATTTTTGACAAATGATGTTCGTGCACTTGTTCCCATCCATTGAAAACATGTTCGCACGAACACACGCAAGATAGAAACGTTCCCATTCTCCGCGAACAAAAAGTCGAACAAAAAAATTTCACGAACACCTCCACTAACGACGAACATTTCGTCGAGCACAACAAATTCGTCGAACAAACTTTGCCTTCAATATATTTTATCTATTTATTACTAAATTCGGCTACTTTATAGCTAAAAGGCGTCAGCACCACTAACTGTGCATTTAACAGCACTGTTGGCTTGTGGCAGCCCTGGGCTAACATTAAAAGTTATTGCTTAGCTGTTAACAATGCGGTCACATTAGTCTGTCGCACTGAGCTCGTAATCAATTTTACCCAAATAATCTATTAAATTTGCTGTGATTTTTCATAAAAATGCTATTAAAACAATTGCCTCAAGCTGTTCAACAGTTGCGTTCGATTTCCTCAGCCACGGTCGCAGTCACTCGCTTGCATCGTTCGGTCTACTGCCGTTTATATCCCACTGTGGTGGTCCAGCCGGACGGCTCCACCATCAACATACGCTATCATGAGCCGCGCAAGATCATCAAGGTGAGAGTGGAGATGGCATTGTTAAAGTTAAAATGTAATTACCTTATAATCTTCTTCCAGTTGCCGCTAGATCTAAGCACCTTATCGGATGCAGAACGGAAATCTCGCCTGGAGGCTCGTAAACCACGCAAGAATGTCAAGATTATGGAGGAGGTTGAGGATAGTTTCAATGCCAATAAATACATAAAGTATATTAAGAAAAAGTAGAGGGAATCGTACAAATTTTGTTAATAATAAAACCTTTGCTATTTGTTATATAAAATTTTGTATACCCTTGTGGTGGGTATATTGATATTCTCCAGATGTTTGTAACGCATAGAAGGAAGCACCTCTGAAAGTATAAGGTATACCATATTTCAAAAAAGTGTTTGGCACCGGACAGAATTCACATTTCTTGCAAAAAATAGGGCTTTCTATAAATGGCAAAAATTTTCTTATTTTAATCTGATTCTGTATCGTTCTTAGAACTAGAATGCAAAAGAAAATAGACAAATCCACCTAGCTTTAACATTTTTAAAAATATAAAACAAGTGAAATTCACATTTTAAAGACTCAAGGAAGTGTTTTGACAAAATGTCACTCTTATATTTTCAATACAGAAGCTCAAATGGAAAATAAATAATTGATTCTAGACTAGTTTGTCACGCTGAACCCAATTTCGGTTGTAGAAACTCCATATCTTTAATGGATTAAAATGCAGAAACGGGCTAATTTTACACATTTTTGGTGCCTCCGAATTTTCGTAGGAATCAGCTTATTTTGAAATTTTCTATCTTAACATACAGTAGTACTTGACCATATCTATATAATATAATAAATACTTTAATTATTTCATAGGTTATAAGTAGACATTGGATATTATGCACTTTTTTGAATTTAAATAGATTAAGGTGAAAATCCGGAGTTATACTTATTACATAATCCACATTACATTGAAAACTACATATTCAGTATATGCTAATTTGGCATATGGGCATTTCCATGATGTCTACGTGACCTTCGTACACACAAATCATTCCTAATCGGTAGTGAAAACAACATATTCCCGGATTTTCTTGACCCGTTCCGAAAAAGGATTAATTTGATCCGACTTTTTTGATCCTAAAAAGGATTACATTTATACCGGGGTATCTTAAAAAAGATTGAATTAAGCAAAGAATTCGAAAACAATTTAATCTCAATACAGGATCATTTTAAGCAAGTTCGAGATTGTTTTTGAGCTCGATATGTAAAATTGATTTGATCCCAGGAAAGATATCTCTCTTCTTCCTCCGCCATATTCCATAGGACATCTTTATAACCCACACCAGTTTTGGCCTATTTAAAACTTCTGAAAAACAAAGAAATATAAAAATTTAACAACTGGGATTCGAGCATCTCATCGCTCACGACCATCACACAATGTTTTTTTATGGCTTTTTTTGGCATTAACAAAAAAAAAATTTTTTTTCCAGATTTCAAATACTAACTGGTTTTTAATACTTAATACTTTTAATACTTACAAATTTTTAGTTCAGATATTTAAGATTATAAGTTGATAACTCGTTTTTCATCTTTGTTTTCGGTTGCCCAATTGTGCCGCGTGTTGTTAATGTGTAATTTAAGGTTGACCCTATCCAGTGTAGCTGTGTTTTGTGGAATAATAGTTAAGCATGGCACAACGCTGCACAAGGTTTTAAATGCAAAGTTGTTAACAAAAGTGTGCAGATTTATGAGTAACTAACACTTCTTGCTATTGCTGGTGAATTCTTGCTTTAGCTAAATTGATTGCTCGGTAGCGTCAATTTTTTATTTAGAGCTAAAAATAAAAGTATAAACCGAATTTCAGCTCAATAGCGTAAAATACCACAAAGTTGGAGCAAATCGTACAGATCAGTTATTTGGCAGCTATATGAAATAGTATACCGAATCTAACCATTGTCGATAAGTCGCTAAAAAAGCTTAAAATACGTGTTTAAACCGAATTTCAAGTCAATATCTTTAAAACCAACTAATTTGGTGCAAATCGGCCAGATCGGTTATATGGCAACTATATGAAATAGTATGCCGAATTGAACAAAGTTCAACAAGTCGCTTAAGGAGCTTAAAATACATGTTCAAACTAAAATTCAGTTCAATATCTTCAAAACCAACTTAGTTCAAATCGGCCAGATCGGCTTTATGGGAGCTATATGAAGTAATGTTCCAAGTCGAACCCGATTTTATAAGTCGTATTTAAAGCTAAAAATACGACTACAAACCAAATTCCAGTTCAGTAGCATAAGAAACAACAAGGTTGGAGGTACAAAATACGCGTACAAACCAAATTTCGGGTTCAATACATATCTCAACAACTAGAGTTTATGCGAAAAAAAACCGCAAAAAAACGTGCGTTGACAGAATTTACAAAGCTTTCCAGTTTCCTAGATTTAGTACTCATACAATTGTTGTATTTGAGATCCCTAGATTTGGAACTCTGGCATTTATCTTTTGGTTAATTTTCCTAACTTTATTATCCTCAAATTGGTTGTGAAGTAACTAGCCATGAAAAAGTAAAATTCTCTAACTTTGCTGTTCGGAATTGGCGTTAAACTGTAGGTCCCTTGCTCTTGTGCGAAAAATGTATAAGCACCCACGGCAAGAGATTGAGAGAAGCTTGGCCTTGCTCTCTTTGGGGCTGCTGAGTCAATTTTACATTACATTATTATTTTACCTTTTTGCACTAATCTGATTTCTACTAGATTCGAATGTAGCAAAAAGGGGTAAAAATAGGCATTTTCTGCATTTTAATTTAAAATTTACAGCTAATCCATTAGAGATATGGAGTTTCTAGAACCAAAATCGGGTACAGCACAACAGTTTATCAGTATAGCAGTAAAGAATCAGTCATTTATTTCCCATTTGAGCTCTGTACTAAGAATATATGAGTTCTGACCTTTTTGTCAAAACACTTTCTTGACACTTAAAAATAGGGATTTGATTTGTTTTATATTTTTAAAAATGTTAAAACTATAAGGATTCGGATACATTTTTTTGTATATTATACAGAATCAGAATAAAATAAGAACAAAATTTTACCATTTATAAAAAGCCCCTGCCTTTGCGAAATAAGTGAAAAAAGTTAAAATTTTTTCATGTTTTTATATTCTTGATTAAAATAATGAAAATCCGAGACACCATCTATTGGTGAGTTTGGTAAATCACTCAAAAATAAACTTATTGTATGATAATGAGGAAGATTTAATTTTTCTTCTATTTTTATTTGTTGTTATTTAGGCAAAAATCTCTTAACGCCTCAGCTGTGTCTGTTCTCAAGTATCGATACTTAAGTTAGAGGTATTTTTCTGCAAGCAGTCGCATGGTCACACTTCGGCACTCGGTGATTACAAATTATCGAGACAGCAGCCAAGTCGGACGTGATTGGCGCTTCGTGACGGATTATTTTTGTGTTAATTTATAGACGATTTTTTACGCGAGTTCTAATGTATAAATGTTTTATTTAATAAACTAAAGTCCTAGCATGTGCTAAATCAAAATTGCAAGTGCAGAGAAAGCTCCCTAATAGAGCAATAAAACAAAAGTCTATCAGCGTTAGCGTCGCTTCTAAGAAAAAAAAAATACACAAACAAAACAACCCACTGACGAAACAACAATACACAACATTACAGATAATATGTGTGGTTTTAAATTGTATTTTGAAACAAAAAGCTAATTTTATTTAGTTGAGCCGATAAAAGCCTCAAGAATTTAAGTGTATGTAGGGGAGTGTGTGCGTGTGTGTATGTGCAAATAACTGCAATTGCAGTGCTAGGAGGAAAAAGGGAGCAAATAAATACATACAAACATATGTACATAATTGGATTATAGCAACAACAACTGGTAAATATAAAACTTTTTTGGTTAATAAGAAAAAAGTAAATAAACTGCTCTGGTTTTGCCTGAATTTCTCTGTTGTACCACAATTTTCTATGCTTGCGCTTTGTATATATAAATATGTGTGTGTGTGTGTGTGTTTGTGTGGGTAGTCTGGCGTCTCGTCTCTCTGTTTTATGCTGCGTTCGTTACATGAACAGCAAAGCAGCGGAAGCAGCAATGAGACTGGAAAAATAGGGGGATGGGGAGCTGGTCTGTAACTGTAAAGTTATGATTATTGCTTAAAAAATACAGAATTAGCAAATAAAATTAAGTTTCCTTATTGGATCGTCTAAAGAGGGTCCTATGTATGCTTCTCCTTCTTCCACTTCCTTCCTCTCGCATGTGTGTGTTTGTGAACGGAATGCCGCTCAATGTAAATATTTTTGTAAGCAGCGGAAATGTAAAAATAACACAAACACATTTGCAACCCAGCACACGTCGATTATGATGATGAAGATGTTGTTGTGTGACTTTTCCTCCCCATCATTTCCAGAGCGACAGATGTTTCGCTCGTTATAGTATGGAATCCACTTGGATTTTGACAGTTTCCAAAACTGCTGCTGTTGTAGCAGTGCAGCTGCCTGCTTGCTGCCTGCTGCCTGATTGGGAATCTGTCGTGATGGTGGTTGTTGCTGCCAACTGAACTGTTGCGGTTCCCCGCCGCATTTGTCTGGTGTTTATGAAATTGACAACATTTGGCTCACCCTCGCCTGCCCTTGCCCTCATGTAAATGCTGCTGCCCTAAGCTAATTTGTTTTTATTTGTGTGCCCAGCTCCCACCCCTCCGCAACAATAGTTGTTGTTTTGTTTCTGCACCTCTTGTGCTCTTTGCCAGCTGCATTTATCAACCAGTTTGTTTTGTTGCCGCTCTTTTCTGATGGGACTTGCACTTGAAGTCGAAAATAAACCAATTCTCTTTCTGGTTTGTTGTCTAAAGTTCATTTACGCTAGGCACTTTTCTACAGTGGAGCTAAAAATTTTTCATAAAGGATTATTTAATTCTACTTGGCAAAATAAAAATAAAAAACGAGAAGGCCAAGCTAACTTTGTCTATGCCGAAGTTTTTATACCCTTGCAAATGCTGGTTTTGAATTATCAGAGTTTAAGAACCCTTACACTAAAATCAAAAATATTTCTTACTTCGGACCTATCGTTATCAGATTTTGAGCAAATTTTGCGATTCTATTTGAAAGCATAAAAAAATTAACAATCGGCGAGTTTAAGAACTATAAAATGGAAAATAAAACTTTTTCTCATTAAGACCAACTTTCCGACCGATCGGTCCCATGTCTGTCTTAAGATATAGTCATCCGATTTCGAACAAATTTTTTGAGTATATTTGAAAACATATAAAATTTGTAATCAGCGAGTTTAAGGATGCCAACATTGAAAACAACAAAATTTCTCACTAAGACCCATTTTTCGACCGATCGGTCCTATGGCATCCATAATACATATATAGTCACCCGATGTCGATGAACTTTTTCAAATTAGCTTGAAAGTGTTAAATATTAAACCACAAGATAAAAACGATTTACATGAAAACAAAGTTTTTCTCACTAAGAACCATTTTCCGACCGATGGTTCCGATTGCAGCTATAAGCTATAGTCATCCGATTTTGGACAAAATTTGCTAATATGTTTGAAAGCATATAATATTTATAACGGCCGAGTTTAAGGACGCTAAGATTGAAAACCAAAAAGGTTTTTCTCACTAAGACCCATTTTTTGACAGAGTGTTCCTATGGCAGGTATAAGATATAGTCATCCGAGTCGGTCGGTTCCGACTCATTAGCAGCGTGCAATAAAAAGAAGACTCTGCTCGATAGCTTTACAACTGAGAGGCTAGAGCATCTATTTTTTAAGGTCGATAGCCGGAAACTATTCAGTTTGGCTGAAACCTGCAATACTAGCTATTTCGAAAATGTTTTATTTTTTTGCCTTTTCCTATATATTTCGGAAGTTCAAAAATTCGGATCAAACAGACTGGAACTGTAGCTCTTTTTAAAATGAATTTTCCATTTCTTTTTAAAGCTATTTATACTGATAACAAGTAAGAAAGTCGGTCAAGCCAGACTGTAATATACTCTGTACATGGCTATATCGACTCGGCTGTTGATGCTGATCAAGAATATTCTTTATAGGGTAGGAAATGATTCCTTCTCCCTGTTACATACTTTAGCACAAACTTAATATACTCTGAGTACGGAGTATAAAAGCACCCATTTCGCTTTCAAACACACCATTAGCATTTTTTTTCAACAATCGAAAAAAAAATTTGACAATATGTTTTAAAAATTATTTAGACCTCTGTCTTCGTTTTTGAAATCTATCAATAGCAACTGGTAAAAGATCCGCGTTCCAAGGCACGACTTAAGTTAAGTTCACACAGCCAATCATTTGAAAAATTTTGATAAACTTTTAATGAAAATTTGGCACGTATCTCTCACTTAATTGATAAAATTATTAGTAGAACCATAGTTTATGTTTTAAGTCCTAAGGGTTTTTAGCAGGGAATCAAACGGAATCGTGTTTCGGTTCCGTTCAGATTCTGGTACGTACCGAAACTTGTGTTTTGGTAAAAGGGTCTGTTTTGGTTCAAACATTATTTCGATATTCGGTTCCGTATTGGTACCTGCAATTTTATACCGGTATGAACCGGTAAAATATAAAGAAAGATCGTTGAACTGAAGATAGTTTGTGATATGACCAAACCAGCAAATGCATCTTTGGCGTATTTCGCTCACGTCACTGACCGAAAACCCCAAGGAAAATCGGCCTCGGGCTTCCCGCAACCGAATGTGTTCTGTTATCGCGCTCACTGTTAAGTGGATCTGATTGAACCATTGTGGTCGCACGAAAGCTGTCGTTTTCTGACAAAGACAAACGGGGTAACGATGTTTGCGACCTCTGGGGTAATATTTAAGGAAGGGCTGGTTCTAGAAACATGGGTTCCCTTAAATGCCTTTTGTTCATGAATGTAATACAGGCAGAGCGGTTTTTATACATTTCGCTTTTTAAGGCATGAATTCAAGTACTGAATTTCATGGGTAATACTGAAACAATTCTCAAGTCACTCAGTAGCTGGAGCTATTACCAGCAGGGCTACAAACCGGTTCGGAGATGAACCGCTCCGGATTCGGAGACTCTAGAATTTTTGGGAAGTCCGAACAGAAACTGAACAATTTTTTCTTCCCGAACCCGAACCTGAACGGAGCAACAAAAAAGTAGAAAAGGGTTCGTTTCAAAAAGCATGTTCTATTACATTTTCCAATATCTGTAAGCCTTGGAATAAAAACGCATTTCGATAATTGTATAATATTAAAAAAAAGGAACTACAATGTTTACCCTGTTTATCTTCTGATGAAGATGAAAAGCAATATTTTATGGTTTAATTTTTCGAAAAACTATCCTTGTAAAGAACTTAACAATGTCGCATTTGTTGTATTGGCTGTTCCTGCAACACAAGTATCAGTCTAACGTACTTTTTCTACTCCTATATTTGTTTTATACATCGATAGAGTCAGTAAGAATGAAAGATTGCTGTAAGACACACTAATGATTAACTTAAACCAAATTTCCCCCACTAATACAGAAGGGCCGAAATGCGTGCACAGAGTGCACACAAATACATAAAGTCTTCTTTAAATTTGGCGTTGTCTCTTGTCAGTTTTTGCACTTGTGCTGCCCTTGGAATTCCCAAAACAGTCATAACAATGTCCTCTGTCGACTTGCAAAAGATAGGCAAAGCCTACTGATGATAGAATCGGAAGGTTCTTGAAACAGCTGTACAATCGACCATATTCCTTTGCGGTGTGTGTGTCTTTTTTTAAAAGTTATGCACAAACATATATATATAGACTGAACGGTTGCGCAGTCGACAGCGCTTCTGTCAGTAACTAGACGGCTGTTCGCTCTCCCTTACGTTCTCTGAGTGCATTTGGGAATATGCCCGCCTCGCTCTAACCACTGCAATTTCCTATACCAACAATAAGAATCTCAACGCGGACTATAAGTATCTCAATGCGCACTTATCACCTCTCAAAATTGAGACGCAGTATACATTTTATCTCTTATACTCATTGCTCTATGACTTATTGACCTGCAGTCTGCTAAAACGTCCGATAATCCAAGATTGAATAGGATATTATCTAGCTATGAATAAAATGTTTAAGGTTCGAACACGAACCTGGGTTCAGCGACCTTCTGAACCCGCTCCGTGAACACGAACCCAAAAAGTTACGCGGGTTCGAAGACCTGAGTGAACCCATGCCCATTTTTAGGTTTGCAGCCCTGATTTCTAGTGAGGGAAAGTTCTATAACAAAAAATGCTTGATTTATTTGGCATTATTTCGCACTAAGTTTGAAAAATACCGAAATAGCTAAATATATTTTTCAAATAGCCAGATTTGTATCTAATAGCATTTCCTCATTTCAAATGGCTAGATCTAAAACTTAATTGCTAAAATGGCAATACTGATCCTGCAATATGTCTGTAACTTGCTTTAAGTATTCTATTAATCCAAACGTGTTAAGGGATAACACTTCTTTGACCTACTGTATTTTGTAAATATTTTTCCGCCAAGGTTTTACTAGAACTATCGACGGGCGGCGTCTGGCTGCTGGCACGTGAGCAGCAGGCTCTATGTGAAAGTAAAATCTTTGCCAATTAAGTTGCCTAAATGGCGCAGTCAAGAATTCTAGACACACTGAGAGAAAGTGAATTCTTTTAGAAAAATCAAAAAAGCTTATCAGTGCCTTTAAACATTCCATTCAAATGTGCTTTCCATTTCATCGAAATGAATCATGTGCACCCAAGTTCGATAAACCCTCACACACCTTTAACCAATCTGAATTTACATCAAACGCATTAAAATCATCTCAACTATCGACTCAATGAGTTGGTAATTTTCAGGCCTCTTCGTGTGTTTTTGTCTGTCTTTGTATGCCGGTGTTGTGTGGGTATCTTAAAGATAGCCAACGCTACTTGAGGCATAGGCGGCGAAGAATTTATGAGCGCGACAAAGACATGAATTTCATTTTGTGTCTTTGTGTGCCATGTCCCATTTTGTGTTGTCTTTTTCTGTGTAATTCTTTTGATAATTTCTGCTTTGCTTTGTTTATAGAAATTTGTTGTTCTACTATGGAGGGCATGGCATGAAGTGGCAGTTTTTTTATGCTCTGACCAACTTTCCTTTTCATTAAACTTTTTGTATGTAAGTAATGATACTTTTTTTTAGCTCAGCATCAATGCCTTTCAGACTGCTTTAAGCAAACATTTCATAACAAAGATTTATGTGCATTTAATGGATGCAGGGAGAGAGAGAGAGATTAAATACAGAATGTATCTTTTGGACACACGCCTACGTAGGCGCGCGACCCTTGGCCTCATAAAATGCAATCTGAACTGCGATGGCGACAATTTCAGTGGTTTGGTGCTCAGCCTTGTGACAGTTAACGTCATAACGTGGAACGACCATTTTAAGTTTTTTAAATTGCATTTTAAAAACAATCATAAAATAAATATCAACTGAATTCTTGACGTGCTAAGCAGACAATAAAAAGACTAGAACTGACTAGACCAGCGATGCCCAGACGTATGCTCTTTGGGTACGCTTTGTTATTGTAATTGCACCAAACATAGGAAATCAATGATCGTATACATGCAGTGCGCGAGGCATACAAAACGACACACACGCTAACGATTTCGTGTGTATGCGCCGCTTAGAACAAAAACCAGTTTTGTTCTCTTTTTTGATTGGTGTTTGCGAGCGCAAGCAAGAAAGATGAATGAAAGATAGATTTTAACCAGGTATAATTCTATCAGGCCTGTACACGTTTTTTAACTCCATCAAATCGTGCGGAATCGGAATTGTTAAATATTCCCGCCTTAAGAATCCGACTGTGTTTTTCGGATTTGAACTTCAAAGCAACATTTAGCTTCATTCGACTCTCTTAATGGCATAAAGATTCTGCCAATTTCTTTAATCATTTGTAAGAAATCACATCACATACCAATTCCCATCAATCATATTGTGAAACAAGAATATGCCTGCGTACGATGGTTTTGAGTACGAATTTCTTGATATTCGGGCAGCTTTCCAGACTTCGGATTGTAACTGAACATTTCTAGCACAAAGTAATTACATTTTCTAATATTCACTTAATAATAGTAACTCAAAGTTTCAATTATTAGAAAATCGTAATCAGGAATTGTTTTTAATTATCTTAAAAATGGTAATGGTGATCGTAAGTTCGTATACTCAAATTTACAGCTCTGGTATACAATCAACAAATAAAATAGAATTCAAAATTTCACTACACTCAAAAATTTGGTCGATCTAGTGTGATTTTAGACTTAAATTCGACAGACAAATACAATACAATGTTAACTTATTAAAATTTCCAGAAGTTCAGAGGTTTAAAATCAATATTAAATAGGGCTTAATACCGGAACTGTTATCAGAAACAAACCGTTTCAAATCAAGTTTGAGAACCGAATATCGGTTTTTCAACGACTTTAAAGCATAAATATGCCTTTAGTATCACTTTCAGAAGATAGCAATTCAGAAAGTGTTGTGTGAAAAAAATAAAACGATATATATTATTTGAGCCACCGAACTTTATAACTCATAATCGACTCAAGTCAAATCTTAACAGGCTTGCGAATTTGAAAAAATTTCAGATTTTTCAGATATTTTCAAATGAATTTAAAATGGGTCAAGGGTGATCCGAACCTAGGTTCGAACTTAAACCTTCAACCAAGAACCACGAACCTCATTTTTTTAAACATTTACCATGGGTAAATTTAGGTTCGAACCCACAAACCGGAGATCCGGAAATTTGCTTTCGTTTTGCAGCTCCGAAACATATAATTTTATGTTACTTGACGCACTTTAACCCAAATTTCTCGGTAACCAATCAACCGATTTGGATTAAATTCCTGTTATAGCTAAAACGAAAATGAATAAATCAGAAATTTTACAAGGTATTATAATTTAATTTAAGTTGGTCGAAAACGAAAACCAAACTTGAAACGATAATATCTCGAAACCACTTTTATTGAACTGGTTCCGGAAAAAATATGTAGTAAAGTCCAAAAGTATCGGAGCTGGACCGCAACCCTACAGCTTCGGTGTTTTGAAACCTGCCTACAACGTGGATGCAGATGCGATAACCACATCAATTTCGAGCACATTTCTTTTTATATTGTCCATTTCTGATAAGCCGTTCCAGAGAAAAACCCGGAACCATTGGACCAACTTTTTTTCCCCTACAACAACCGCAACAACAACAACCAAAAATCAATTTTAGTTCTTTTTATTTGTTATCTATTCAATAAAAACAACCGTTTGCCAATATCAATTATACCCTAAATATTATATTTAACACATTTCGAGGACATCTTGCTTAATCTTTGACTTGTTCTGCTACCACATCTCGATTTTGGATACATCTTTTAGTTATTAAATGACCCTTCAGAATCTTCAATAGATTTTCCAACCCGTCTTAATGTTTGTTAGTGTTGGCATCTTAATTAAATGGAATTCCGATTTCTTCACTCGCACATCCCACTGAGTGACCTTTGTTTGGGATTTTATTTTCTGGTTTTCCACACGGCTAAATGCCTTGGAACGTGTTGTGAAAATTTATGCATACCACACTCATAAATATTAAAAAAATTGCCTTTAGTCCACTTAAGTGTTTTCCCGTCGCTTCATTTTGTTGAATTTGAATGCGTTTGATATCGCACACAAAACGCTTTAATAGATTTTCCCCTCGAAAAAAAAAACTTGGCCTGAGGGGCCTTGACTTACTTTGCCAAGCGTGCCGAACTTTTTTTTGTGGGCCATCATCAAGATGGATAGAAAATTCATTTCTGTGATTTTGCTGAAAATTTCTCTCTTAACGCTTGGAGCCTTAACTATGAGAGATCACATTTACAAAAATATATATAATTTAGCAACTCATTAAGTTTATGGAGTGACTTTCACAACTGATGGTTTAGATAGTTTAACAAATTCTTGTTGAAGTTTTGACCCTAACCGGAAGATGGTGCATTTGGCGGCATGTGGTAATCTCAGTGCTGGTCAACCAAACTCTTGCGGTTTGTCATGTCTGTTAATGAAGTGTATCAGGCAGCTTTCGTTGTCGTCGATTGGCGGCAGCGGTTAGCCGCAATTGACCCTAATTATGGGCTGCTGGTGCCGCTTAGCTTGTTGTATGTTTGGACAGATTTCGCAAAAATCGCAAAAAAAAATAACAAAAAAGTGTGCTTGGTAATTTGTATTTGGTTTTGGTTTTGTGCCGGAAAAGTGAGAGTTTGGCGTTTCAATTTCGTTGGACCGTTAGGTTTTGCCATATCATTATCATTATGTCGAAATTTGGTGTAATTATTTTGTTATAGTTTTAATTATAAGCCGGTCAATTGGTCTTATCTCTGATAGGTGCACATGTCGCATGATCGCACGGCCTATTTCAAGCTATGCTTGGCGCCCACTTTGCTCGCAATCTTATCGCCAAAAATATATAGCATCGACTGATAAAACCCACAAAGGTGCAAATCAAAATTGCCAACCTGTTCTGTGTTGCTTTTGTAAAATTGTTATATCATCGAACTTGCTTATCAACATTAGAGACTGATTGGACTGGGAGGGCTTTAAAAAACCTTTAGATACTTCTGTTTTCGTTTTCAAGCTCGTTGCCAAGGTTATTACTTGACAAACTGAACTCATTTACCTCGCCCCCTGTTGGTAATGACAAACAAAAGTCAGCAAAAGATAACCAAATTGCTGCTAAATTACATTGTTTTTTTCTTTGTCGAAAAATATACGTGTATTTTATCGCACTTGAAACTGAGTTCCTAACAAACAAAAAGTAAGTAGAAAATTGTTATCACAAGTAGTCAACCTGTTGATAAGCGCCTTGTGTACCAACTCTCGACCACACAACAACACTTTGCAAATCAACAAAAAATGTGCCGTCGACTTTGACCCTGAATATTTGTTGGCTTAACTATCGGAAAGGTTTCATCGCGAAATTATTCCTAATTTAAAACGAAATCAAAAATAAACGTGAAAGAACTTTTTAGCATGGCGAAATTTAGATACTCTCTTTGAACCAAGCAACTAGTGCCCCTTCAGTTGGAAGTATAAATTCAAATCGTCTTTTTAACAAGCAGACTGAAAACAGTACTAATAGTATAAAAGACAGAGGGAGAGCACACAAATTTGTTTCTATAGACGTTTTGCCCGATACGTAGCTCAGCCCAAACTAACTCAAAGCAATTTGTGTACATAGTTTATACTTGTGTTAATCTAGTGTTTTCTCCATGACTGCTGTTTATCACATTCCTTCATTTTCCTCGACAGGATATTCGGCTTGGTAATCCTTATAGCTAGAACTAAGTTGTGCCGGTTCTTACAAACTAGTTGATTAAGGTGTAGTCTCATCACACGAGCACATTGATTTCGATTTTTTTGAACTTTCAATCTTTTGGAGGTGGCTTATATTCCTGGTGAACGATTTACCACCTCTGGATTAGTGTTGGCTTATTCATGAGTGAGTGAATAAAATTGAGTTGTTCTTTAAACTGAACAAGTAAACATGTTCTTCTTCAATTGTTCATTTTTGTTCAGCGAGTCTTGTTCAGTCTATCATGTTCAATCTATCTTGTTCAGTCTGTTTTGCTCTGAGTTTTTCTGAGAGCTGTTCAGTCTGTTTTGCTCAAAAACTTATTTTTTATCTCTTGCTTTGTGAATTGTTCTGTCTGCTTTGCTCGGTGAGCTGTTTATCTCTTACTCTGTGAATTGTTCTGTCTGCCGTGCTCTGTGAGCTGTTCCGTCTGTCTGTGTGTTTTTCTGTGGACTGTACCATGATACAACTATAACAGGTATGGCGCTCATACAAATTAGGAATTAAGCTCTTTTTCTAAGAGCGCGAGAGAGAGCGGGAGAGTGATCGCAAGAGTAAACTGCTCTCCATAGCCTCTGGGGCCGAACGCATTCGTTAATTTTCATGTATGAGAGCCGAATGCTTGCCGAAGTCATTTCACAATGAATGTCTGAAAGTCAGTCGCAGTCAGCGTTACAAAACCATCCCTACCGCGGCAGTATATTGTCGAGCAACACTGCTATTTACACATTTTCTCTCCTCTTCTTGGGGAACCCTGGTGTAGAACAAAAAAGCCATGCAGAAACAATATAAATAATAGAGCGATCAGTGGTACAGAATCACACCCCTTTGAAATCCCGACGGCAAAACAAAAAAATTCGTGTGCTCACACAACCTTGCGCCATGAACCTAGAACAAGTGAACAAGAATAACTGAACAGGTGAACAAGTGAACGGGTGAACAGCTAAACAGGTTAACAGAAAAAAAAACTGAACAATTTAACAAGAAAAACTGAACAAGTGAGCGATTTGAGTGATTTGACGCACTTAAAAAAGAACAAGTAAACATGTTCAGTGAAATGAACAACCTTTACCCAACACTACTCCGGATACCTCATATACCGTTGTATAGAATTTGGATGATAATAGTCTTGTGTGATGTTAATCTTATTAATTTAAACTCCATGTAGCTTGAGTAGTAATCCATTCCGTACTTTGAATGGGCCCATAAGATCTGTGGCCAAACATCTCCAAGGATTGTGCGTAAATTTGTGTCTCTCCATTGGAGACAGATGTGTTGGCAACTTGGCATTTATACTAAGAGACATTCTATGCCTGTTTTTACTAATTCTTCAGTAATCTTTTTCCAACTGGGGCCACCATACCTTAGATCGAAATCTTTGTATAATTGCGATTTCTGGATATCCTTCAACCATCATGTGACAACTTCAGTACAGTCTCAACCAGTCTCGTTCCCCGCAAGAGAACATTTTCAATCATCGATACGAAAGCACTCCATGAGTTCTGATCCAAACAAGTCATTGCGTCTTTTCACTCATCTTAAATACTTTTCTCCGAAATATCTCGCAGCATCTATTATTTGACAGAGTCTTGATAAGGAATCGGCGAAATTCTATAACCCCGCCTTGTTAATAACCCTAAACCGACTGTAATCGTAAAGCCATCTCTCTATCCTCTCCGGTGGTTTTGATATCGGCTTAAAAATTTTTTCTAATGGTTTGTGATCTGTGATTAGGTCAAACTTCAATCCAGGCAAATAATAAAACAATTTTTCTACTGCCCACACTAAAGTCAGAATCTCTATCTTAGTTTGTGAGTATCTTCTTTCGATCGTAGACGACTTTTGCTAGCGAATAAAATTGTACCGGGGCTCGTTAATTTCATCCAGTTGTGTTAAGACAGCGATTAGAAAGGTTCGATATTAAAATAAAGCATATTCGCTGATATTTTTGACTTAGTTTTCCTCATTCCCCCACGAGAACTTTGTTTTGTCTTTTAGTAGATGTCCCAAAGGTTCTGTGGAAATCATCAAATTTGGTATTAATTTACCAAAATATGTGACCAATCCCAGAAAACTGCGTACTTCTATATTTTTTGGTGATAGAATCAAAGTGACCTTCAAAACTTAGGAATTTTAGTTTCTGCGTTTTAAGTATACTTTTTGTGTGGTTTTAAATTATATCTTTTACACTAAAATAAGATTCTATGAAAAATTAAATCATTTTTTCCGAGGAAGCTCTTTTCTTTGACCTTTCCTATATTGTGTAGTGCAAAATCCCAATGTGAGCTTGTTTTCCATAAATTTTAACTTGAACATGTTTCCTTCTTTTTTAACCTTGTGCTTGCTTAGAGGTCCTCGGCTTGGTAGGGCATACTTTGAAATGATGGAAATTATATAGAATATAAAAAAAAAACACAGCTGACGGAATTCACACTTAATAAAGCAGATTAAACTGCAAAGTTGATCACGCGCTACCGCGCGCTTAGCTCATAAGACAATTGTTATTTATTTGCATACAATTAGAGAGTTTCTTATGATTAAATTAAAACCTTATGAATTTTTTTGTTATTTACTTACAGACTTCCATATTGGCGAGTGCTTCCAGTGCAGCTTCCACAAAATCAGAAAAAATCACATACGCGTGCCAAAAAAGATGAAAAGAATATGATAACTTTGCTTCCTGTTGACAACAACAAACACAAAAACACAGTATACACATTTTAATAAATCGTTTTGTTTTTTTGTTGAGTTTCTAAAAAATTTTTAAAGTTGTCAAATTACATTTCATTCCTCCAATCCCCCCCTCCTTTTATCCGATGGATTTGTAAATGTTTCGTGTTACGTGCAGAAATTTAAAACCGTTTATAAAAATTAATTGCCGAACATAAAACGTCATCGTGTCAAAGTGTTTGTGTATTAATCCGAAGGACATTTCAATAGCCTAGGAAACCACACATACATCATACTTCGCAGCTGATAAAGATGAGCCTGAATCAACATAGTGGACCCGGCCCTCCGACAGAGATGCTCACGAGCATTGATCAAGTGGACTCCTCGGCATTACCCTTTGAGTGGCCCAGCACTCCGTTCGCCAATACATCCACCTCTATCCTTAACAATGGCAATGGCCTGCCGCCACCGCCGCCAGTTACGCGGACAATTTCCTCGGATCGCCTGGTCACCGGCAGCTCTTGTCGCGCATTGCGTACCGCCGTCTCAGCATTATATTCCGTTGATGATTTTGTCAAGGAGAAAATTGGCTCTGGATTTTTCTCGGAGGTTTACAAGGTGAGTAAGTGCGTGGCATTGTCTGTGGGTTCCCACAATTGAGCTACACAATTTGACGGGACGGCACTTTCATTTTCGCAACGGCCGCCGATAACAATACGATTATTTACACAATCTTTTAATTAAAACTTTTCAAAAACTTTTAAATAACTCAACAATGATGTGCGATGGGCAGAAAAGAAGAGGGTAAACAAACAATAAACCACACTCATTGCCACTGCAACGGGTTCCATCCATAAAATATGAAGTGCAGTGTGAAACCTTTGAAACGGTTGTTGCCCTCCCACTTTGTTGTATGTTTAAATTAAATAGTGTGTGGCAATACAAAGCCGAAAAGATGCTCTGAATGGGCTTTTGAAGACTTTTGACATTTCAGTTTTTAAATTATGACAAATTAGTTAAGCCGCATTTAACGACGGAAGCCCTTGGAGCACACTTAGAGATAAAAGAGTGGTTTTGATTTCCTTTTAAAACGACATAATTTTGATCGCAAACGACAAATGTACTGGGCGGAAATTATGTCGCTATAGATAATAATTAAAGCTATAAGGGAATATAAATCAATAAATTTTCCTACATACGGAAATGCTTCAACCGCTTTCGTTACATCTATCTCCTTCTATCCCCGGTAACATAAAGCCTTTTGGTCTATTTTTTAGGATGGCCACATAATTTTTCCAAGTATCGTACCATAAACTTCAACTATATATTTCCGTATTGGGGCCCAAAATAGACTTGAAAATCCTGAGCTTGTTTTTTAAGCTCAGACGATTTTTAGAGCATAATATCCAACCCAGCTTGTTTGCTCTAGCCTTGATGCATCCACTGATCCTAGTAATATGAGGTCGAAAAGTAAGAAGATTATACAAAATGTCTCTTCTTTCTCCGTTATGAAGAACTTATTGGCAGACTTAATTCTGCGTGATATGTCTTCTGGGTATGAAGTGAGTACGGATGCGTTTTGTGTATACGTAAAACATCACGCGAAAACTGTATGCAGGATTTGCTGAATACTCTTTTACACTTATCCGATCCATTATTCAGCTCTTTGTCTAAAAGTCCTTCCCCATTTTTAAAATATAAAATTATTTTGAATATAGAGGTGAAAAGTCTTCTCCTAAATTTGGAATCTGAAGAGTCCGGTTCAGAGTATGAATGCCCGAAATAATATCAAATAAAATGCATATCTTACGTTAAACTTATAAAATTACATTTAGGTCCGATTTCTCATCTTGTATATATCTGATATATTTCAGAAAGCACTAATGTAGAAGATGTGAAATCGCCCCATAATCCTTTTATAATTTCGGAGATCGATTTTCTAAATTTTGAACGCAGTCAGAATTAGAGATGGGCGCGGGAAAGAAAATTCGACCCAAGTCTATCCCGACCCCAAAATTTGAATTCAATCGCGTCCTATACCCATCCCGCAGTTTTTTTTCGGATCCCGTTGGAATCCTCGTCCCCCCGCCCACCTAAACGTCAATTGACACCATAATTACCTCAAAAGACTTGCTTATTGTAAAGATGTGTATTTTTTAAAAATATCGAAAATATATACTATTTTTTTTACAACAAAATTTGTCGAAATGATACTTTTCCAATATCGATATAGATATTTTTTAAATATCCGGCAAACATAGTTTGGAGTGTAGTTCAGACGGTGACATGACATAAAGTCCACAGACATAATGCCCATATGAAAATTGGTCGTAGTGCACATCGAAATATCACTCAGATTTGATATGGGCGATAAGTCCTCATAGAATTCGGTCATAATGCCCAGCTGTTTTCGGACATAAGGCCCATATAAAAATGTTAGTTCAGTGTCAGAGCTCAGCGAAAAATCTATCTTAATAAAACAAAAAAAAGTTCCTAACTTCAAAGAATAAACATGGTGGTTTCTGGAAGAAGCCAGACGTCGAGAGTAATGGATATGTCGAGGAAGCAGAAACGTCCAAAAAAACCGTCTGGTCCTTAAATAATTGGTGCGATTAAGCCATGGCATCAAGCAATACCGACCACAGGCTCGTGAAAGTTATTTATTTTGCAATGCGTGGTATAATTTTGCAATAGATCTTGGTTTGACTTGTCGATCGCCTCACAAGATATGCAGTTTTATCGACGCGAAGTCTTATTCAGTCAGAAAATGTGAATTTGAGAATCGGAATGGGCAGCATCTTCGATTTAGAGTTATCTAACCATTTTTTAAAATAAAGCCTTAGATCTGCAAAAAAATATCGAGAGTACACTGAATATGTGCGTAAATTAAATTGTGTTTGGGATACTAGCGGTCATTTCAATTGCTACATTTGACTTAAAAGCAGTCACAGTAGTTGCGGTTCACAGAAAAAAGGGATTTGGATTATATGTAAACATAAAACCGCCATCCATGGTCCTCCAATTCGCGTTTTTAATAGACGTTGGATATGTTTCTAAAAGTTTGGCGGTATTTTAGCCAACGTAGAATGAAATATCACTAAATGGCAACTAAATTTATGCCTCAGTTTTTTGTTACATTCTCTACGTGGTGTTATTGTTGTCAAATAATTCAAAACCAAATAAGGACTTAACGCCCAAGGGCTCAATGTTGTGATGGAAATTTTTCAAATGGGTGTTATGTCATGCTACCAGTTCAGACACTGAATATTTTGATTATTGTTTAATTATTTTTATACTATTTTGAAAAAATATGATTTTTATGTTATTATTTAAGCCCCGTACTCAGAACGACAGAAAATTCCTTTCGTCACAGTATTATATTATTTTATTATATTATTATTTAAAATGAAGATCTTATCGAGAAAAAGGGTCGAAAATGATTCCTTCTCCCTGTTACATACTTTTGCACAAACTTAATATACTCTTCTTACCTTTGGTACAGAGTATGAAAACCCGCTAACAAATAAATTTATTATTTAATAATTTTCTTCCGCTAGAAAAGCAATTTCCAAACCCTACCTCCTTTGCTTGAAGATTCGTTACAAAAAATAAATTCAACTCATAATTTTGAAGAATGTTTTTGGCTGGGAGATCTGGCAAATTTATTTCTATCCAGCAGTAATTGGTCCGACACAATACTGTTGGCCACCGAACTAAATATTATTAAAATTTTTATTCAAATGCATCGACACTCAAATGTGTTTGACATTCATTCATTGATATATTTGTTTCCCCCATTTTTTCGCCATTGATGAATGGAAAGCAAAATTATGATTTGTGAATTGTATTAAACTTTCTCAGCTATTTTAAAAAAGATATTTTAGTTATTTGTATATAACTTGGGCCTCTTTTCACTTTTATGAAAAGTTTTACTTTCATTTTCAGTTTGCTGATACTTACACATTTAATAATTTTTTTTTTTTATTATATTTCATGGTTATTTGTTATTATTTTCTTAAGGCTTTCCCATGCTTGCGCATGCCGCAGTGCCATTACAATGACATTCACACATTTTAGTCGAAAGGCTGCATATGAAAATCTCCATGCCATGCCATCCGTTCATTCATTCATTTGGCTCGGCAGTTCGTGCGAATGTGGCATATATTAGGGATTCTGCTTTTCTTTCTCCACTCAGACAACTATTCTAATGGCACATGCAGTGCATAGATTGCATGCAAGATCCGGTGAATGACCGGACTACCTGCTGATTTGCATAACTTGAGAATGCAGCGGCCCCATGGATGCGTGCAAAGTGCGTGCCGTTCGATACGATTTGATTGCATTTCCGCATTGTAGCTCAAAAGAAAATTAACAAGAGACAGACGGCGTCGCTCCCCTCTTTCACAAGTTAATTGAATTGCCAATAAATTCAAATCTTATATCTATCAATTGACACGACCCATTTGTGGCTTCCCTGCCACGCGTTTGCCCCCAATTTTCATACCAATTAGAAAGATATTTCCTCATTCTCCTCTCTCTCTTTCTCTATCTTAATGGTTGTCACATTGTATATCAAAATTAGAAAAAGGGTGAATGAATCCAACTTGCGCTTTTATTTCTCCAAATTGTTAAAATTCAATCAGGAAAAACTTGATCTGCTTCTAATTTTTTCCACCGTATGTAGGCCAAAGCAACGGTGAATGCATAACACGGCACTCAAGCAGAATGAGTGTAGAGGCCTCCTCCGAGTGTTTATTAAATAGACACAATGCACCTGCTACGAGGGCAGTTTGATAAGTCAATTTTTGAATAATAGATATTATTTTTTTCTTTTAGCCGGCTCGAGTCATAACTATTAGCAAGAAGGCATTTTGCTAGAAAACGTTTATACCGTTTTGAGAGAAATTACAGTCCGTGCGACAAGGGCGGAAAAGGCCATTGGATGCCCGTAGCTGATATAGACTTTTGTTTCAGAGATGAACTGTTCATTCTACCCATATCTCTTACCGCTAAGCCATTTCTTCAGTTTTGGAAATAGAAAAAAGTGTCAGATGTCTGAATCTGAATGGATTTGCCGTTTGTGGTTCAATGTGTAGAAAAGCCAACTAATTGTGTAGGATTCATGTTACGTAACTTTGCTGTAACTCTTACGGATGCGGTTAGACATTGCCAATCCTCTAAAGTTGTCATACACGCTCAACAGTCAGCAATCGAGGCACCCATCGCGCAATTATAAATTCATTTATTCCAATTTCATTCCATGGTGCAGAGTCCCCTTCATAATTATAAAGCTAATAACGTTCTTCGACACTAAAAATAATGCTTAATGAGCACGCGACATGCACGATTCATAGTTAATAAAACTTACCCAACTGACCTTGTTGTTTTGGGGTCTAAACTTTAATATGCAAAATTATATGGAAAAGAGGCTTAAGCATCTTAAGCCCGATTAGGGACAACATTTTTCAAGTGAATGTCTATTGGTCTTGATATCCTGATCTGTTGGTCACTGCAGTTTCTTTTTTTTTTGTGACCAAAAGCAGCCAACATGCACCACCAATTGGCGACTGGCATTGGATGAAAGTAAAGATTTAAGTAGAACTAAATGAGTTGATAGTCGTGGCTGCGCTGCACACAGATTGAAGACGGATGGCTGGCAGTTAGATTTCTTTTCTTTTTTGTCCGTGTTGATGTTCACGCGAAATTGATTGCCATAAATTATGCAAAGTTGCATTCTCGTTTGCCTCTCGGTGAATTGGTGCGCGGCGGCATTTAGAAACTTGCAGCCAGCAGTGGGCATCTGCATTGGTCCGGGAGTGGTTCATTCGATCGTTGGCCACTGCTGCTGTTGCTGCTGCTGCACATTTCACTAAACAATTTTTCAAACGATTTTGATCTTTTGTTGTTGGCTGACTGGCTGACTCTTGTGTTGCCTGTCTGCTGGTTGTTTGTTTGTTTGTTTGTTAGCTGTACAAGGCAGACAAACAGTCAACGGACAAGCGTATACAGTTACTTTAAAAACAACAATTTCAGCAAGAAGCTGTGGATGTACGTGGTACAGGTCAGCAGTGCAGTTTGGCATTAATCAAAACACCAATTCGTCATAATTAATTTTGCAGACATAAAATCAAAATTCAATTTACATCACAATGCACATTGTCTTTGTAAAAAGTAAAAGTGCTCAACTCATCACTAATCAACCAAAAAAAAGAAGCCAACAATAACAACAAATCTTAATAACAATAGCCAACATTTTAAGTCTTATATAATTTTCAATATTTACCGTAAATATCTATAAATATTCAAGCCTCTATCTTCAAATGGATGCAGCTAATTGAGTTATGCTTAACGAGACGCAAATGGTAGCCACTTTTCGTACTACCTTATTAACGTTTCGCCCACGTAACTAACGCATTTGAGTTTTAGTTTTGGTAATGGCGCCTGAGAACAAGTTTTCAATTCAAATTCAAGCATAATAAAATCACGTTTTGAAGTGTAAATTGATTTTGTCAAGTCTTAAAATGGGCATTTGACATGCCATCATTAAGCATTGGGCAAACACACATTAATCATTTTGTTGTAATACAACTAAGAAAGCTAACCAATAGAGGGACGAAATTCGGACAATTTTTAAACTAAATACTAGAAAAAACATCTTCTACAAAGAGCTGTAATACAACTAAGAAAACTAACCAATAGATGGACGAAATTCGGAAAATTTTAAAACCAAATACTAGAAAAAGATCGTCTACAAAAAGCTATCTGTTACATAAAATAACAAATAACAAAGTATATTGTAAGTTTTCTGACACATAGCAGCTAACCAGAATAAAAGAGATCGGGTCTTAGAATTTTCAAAAAAGTTGGGCCGTTTCAATTGCCATAATTGTGTCGAAGGTTGACAGGAGAGCGGGAAAAAAAATTCCGAGTAAAAATTCGATCACGAATTCGCATATATCCTGTACGGTTCCAGTTCAATTGCTCTAAACCAAGAAGAGCGAGGCCAAAAAGTGAGAGCGACCGGCTTCATCGACCGCTGGCCAGTGACTGAAAAGCTGTTTGCTTTCTTGGCACAGGTCGCGGTATGCGTTTGGCTCGTATCGGCGTGAATAGCGAATTATGTTCGGCCCTTGCTGACCAGGCGTGGCGATTGCTGCTCTAATCTTAGGCTTATTCCCAACCTGAAATTTTCCAATTTGATGCTGTTACTTATGCGATCCGAAGTCTAATATTCAGTCC
Organism: Lordiphosa magnipectinata; assembly: GCA_037044535.1. NCBI lineage: Eukaryota > Metazoa > Arthropoda > Insecta > Diptera > Drosophilidae > Lordiphosa > Lordiphosa magnipectinata. The sequence continues at coordinate 429,268 of JBAMBO010000167.1, read as the reverse complement.
TGATACCATTAAGTCCGAGATTTTAAAAAGCAAATTTTTTTATTTTTGTTTTTAATGAAATTATTTCTGAATTATAAACTAGTTCCATGGGGTTTTAAAGCGTCGATCTGCTACCACTAAACTCTTAGAGCTTACATCATTAGTGATCAAAGAGTGCAAACTGACGTCGTCGGGTTTTGAACTAACCTTCTTAGTTGGATCTCGGATTACCTGAAGTACTGGAACCCAAGAAGTGAAATTTTTGAAATTCATATACAAAGCGCATCTGGGCTACCTCTGGCATTTGGGTTCATTGCTTTTTACTTTCTTCATCAATGAGCTTCCTTCAGTCTTGATTCACTCTCGTGTGCTTTAACATATTTAACTCTCATGCAACTGCTACTTTTAATAAAGCCAGGAGTGTTCTATACGACCAAGATTCTGTACACATCTCTTGTCCGGCCGATTCTTAAGAACGAATCGTCTCCGCAACATTCGACCCATCAAGATAAAATTGAATCTGTACAAAAAATTTTAATTTTTCGCTCTTCCTGGATTTAGCTGGATTCCTGAGGTCCGTTTATTATCTTACACAATCAGACTTCTTCACCATCTCTTAAGTAACCTTATAGTTATGCTTGGGGTAGTCCTTATAATAGAGAAATCGATTCATCTGAGTTGATTAGCCACATTAATCCCTATTATTCCTATTCCTATTAGACTGACTCGAATCACTAAATCCTTGTACTAAAGACTATGCCTTGCAAGAACCATTTCGTGCCCTCTATGATAATTACAATAAACTATACCGAGTAATCAACTCTAAATATTCTCTTCCTGCTTTTATGGCTGTTCTTCTCTACTAAATTAAAATTTTATTTAATTTTGTAAAATTTCTGATTCGATTAAATGTGAAAAAATCATTTCCACAAATATAGATTGTTCAATTCGGAGGTTAATTCAGTTTAAATCAAGATTGAAAATTAAACCAGAACCGTTTCCTACATAATGGTTTCAGTTCAGTTTTATTTATTAGTTTTTCGAACCGGTCCTTCATATCAGAGTTCCCCAGCCATGGCCTCTGGAGGCCGGACACACACACACACCGAATGCTTGCCGAAGTCATGCTTTATTGTAAGTTAGAAAGAGAGACGTTCATATTTTCGCGCTCTCTTCTTGGGTAACCCTGCTTTAAATACATGACTATACGAACTTGATACGTTAGTAAATTGAATGCCGAAGCTAAGAATCAAGATTTGACCCAAAACGTTAGTTTTAATTAGTTTAGCAAACGGTTCGTAATCCAAACCCTAGAGTTAACTACGGGTGCATTACTCCCGACCGAACCTTTTGCAGAATTTTTAGGGTTTTCAAAATTGTTAAGAAATGTATGGTACTCAAAAGAAGAAACTACAGCAAGCATAAATTTCAACACACATCATCAGTCGCAAACCCAGTGGAATTAATAGGATTTTGCATATTTTATATATGCATTTTTAAGTTACCTGCTTGGACCTTTGGGTGATGATGATGAGTCATGCGACTGAAATTTGTAATGCATTAGGAAAATGCTTGCAGTCAGCCAGCCAGCCAGCCAGCCATATTCGTCTTGCAAACTATTTTCACGCTCTCAACTTTTGCTTGGGCCATAAACCATTTCAAATTATAAATGCAAATATATACAAACATCCCCACACACACACACGTGTGTACTTAAACGTATGGGGACCCCATAAAGTGCTTGATAAATAATAAACCTTAAAGAAAATGCCAGCTGGGCAGAGCAGCAAAAACCCACAGAAAAAAAAAAACCAGAAACAAAAAGATGGCAAATCATAAATTCTAATAAGACGCCACCAAGGTATGTCAGACCCACATTTTACAAGAGCTAAAAAAAAATTTTGTTTGGGCCCTAATGCGTCTAACGAGCTGCATATTTGTCGTGGCGCTGGATGCCGTGATGATGATTTTCATATTAGAGACCATAAAATGCGACATTTTTAGAGCTGCCTACGACAAAATCCACGACGAAGATGTTTAGTTTGGTTCAGCCAGCAGATCTAGTTCTCTCTTAGTGGAGGATGAACCAAGTTGGAAACTAAACCAGGCAGCTCTATGGGCCCAGGGCCGCCAATCAACAAGAATTGCTGTTTTTGCTTGCTTCTATGTGGGTTAAGACGAAGACGTTGCCGACGACTGGTTCGAATAGCCAGCCCACAGCACCATCATCAGCAGCAAGCAGCCTCCATATCCAATGGAGGAGACTAAAGCCACAGCAACGTGCAATTACGCGCACAACTTGCGTGCAAAAATATTTTTGGATTCATTCACCTTTTGCAAGTGGAGTAAGAAGAAGCTAGCGGATGGCTAAAGTGAAAATACCAAGAAATTGGCTATAACCGTCAGTGATCCCCTGTGAATCGTCGTCGTCCTTGCACTTTGTGGTCTCTTATCTATGGCTATGGCATTCCTTCGTACCGATCTGATGATGAGTGTTTTGCATGGCACCCCACCCACTAAACCCACCTCTGGCCACAAATTTATGAGTGGCTATTTTTAAGTGTATCACACGCCCCCTCGACTCGTCGCGTGCCTCGACAATTCTTGTCCGATCGTCAAACTTTTTGTTGTTGAATGTGTGCCAAATATTTCACGTTGATTTCGCTTTATGAGTCAAAAGAAAAATGTAAATAATATACACTCGAAGAAAAATGTCTCTGATCAGGGCCGAGTGGAGAAGGGCAAGTACAGGCTTCCTTCTGAATCGAACTCTTATGGAATCTTGTTTTGGAACTGATTTTTAAAATAGTTATATTAATTTAAGTCAAAAGACTGGCACGGTGAGACTGATGGCCTTTTTTTTTTTTTGCATTTTAAGTAGATTGTGTCCTTTTTGGTATTTTTCCGAGATTTAATGTTTCGTCAGTTGAGAGTTACGCTTATTCACTGGAGTTGACATGATATGCCACTTTTTCGCAATTTAATGATTCGTTAGTCACGGCAAAATGTTTTCAAATATTCACAAGCAACTAAAACTACTAACTTAATTCATTTTGCACCTGGTTTCGTTAACTGCGAAATATTTCGCTTGCACGAGTGCTTAAAATTTTATGTACCTGTGCCATGATTACAAACCAATATACGACTAGATGACCTTAATCTGTCTTTAACTACGTCAAATATGGACCTGGGTTAATGAAAATGATTTTTATAGTTTCCTTCGAACCTGTATTATATCTCTACAAACCGAAATTTCCGAAATTTGTCGGAGCGGAAATTGTTTGATAATTTCCAGAGTCGCTCTGACAATGTAGTGTGACCAGGCAACAGAAAAAAGTCAGTTGTGGTTTGTAAAAAAATAAGCGGGTAATTCAAATAAAATAAAAGAGTTCATAAAATTGATAATGGAAGACACAATGGGAAGCTGTCAAATCCCAAGTCATGGTCTCTTTCATGGAAGCATTTTGTGTGGGGCTGGAGGTAGAAGCAGTGTCCTTTATTTTGGGCTGCGGGAGTAGAACTTGACCACAGAGGCATACTGCTATATCGACATTCCAAAAACGCATCGGGAGATTCAAATTAGCTGTGCCGCACATTAAACCATAGGTAATATATTCATAGCCACAGCCAGCTCTATGGACTGGAGGCGGATCATACTCGCTGGGCGTATTAGAGGAAGAAAAACTAGATAATTACGATTTTAAAGGAGGCTGGTAGATGGCCACAACAGTACACAGATAAAAAAAACGTCAGGATATTTTTAATCTTTTTAATCTTGGAGTAGGCCCGGCATGAGCTTAAAAATTGAACTCGATTTACAGGATATTCGACACAATTAAAGCTTTCAGGGAATGGCCCAAGCCTTTCGAACTTGTATCATTCCAAATATGCTTACTTCAATCCCTTTTGAAATCACATGTTCATAAATAAGAGAGCGAGAGCGACAAAGTTCAAGTAGCATTTTTGAAATTCGGCAACAAACGATGACGATGGTCGTGAGCGATGAGATGCCATTCCATTCGTGCTCAATGCGTATGGTCGAGGGTTCGAATCCCAGTTGAGCCGAATAAATTTTTATATTTCTTTGATTTTCAGAAGTTTTAAATAAACCAAAACTGGTGTGGGTCTTGACGTGTATAAGGATATCCAATGGAATATGGCGGAGAAAAGGAAGAAGAGAGGTATCTTTCCTGGGCTCAAATCAATATAACATATCGAACAAAAGCTTCGAACAAAAGCTTCTAATGATCCTGTATTTGGGATTAAACTATTCTCGAATTTGTTTTGCTTAATTTAATCTTTTTTAAGATTACCCCGGGATAAATGCAATCCTTTTTAGACTCAAAAAAGTCGGATCAACTCAATCCTTTTTCGGAACGGGTCAAGAATATCCGGGACTGCGTTATTTTCGTTACCGAATGGGAATGATTTGATCCTATGGATTGTTTTTTTTTTTTTTTGAGTGTAGCATCGGGAGCGTCGGAAGCAACAGAAGCTACCATAGTAAGCCGGAGGAGCCACTACTATAATGAGCTGAGGAGACTGCAAGGTATTAGGGCTGTTTGGCCCTGGGCTTTGGGGCCGTTCCGTGGGCCGCGGAGGTTTAGACTCGGCTGGTGTGCATACATTGGGTAAATGGCATACCAGCTATAATAACGGGAGAAGCATACCGAAGCCACAAATGACGCAGATGTCGGTATCGAAAAGCTTTTTACGTTGCGACTCGCCCACTTTGATCAGCTCCACTTGTTTGTCCACCTCTCAGTTGTCCAAACAATTGTAGTTTTGATTTTTGGTCTTCTTTGCTTAATTTTTTAATTGTGTGTTCAATTCTCAAAGGTACCTCTGACATTTATCAAACAAGTTTTATCATTTCCAGACCCCCTTCGACAATTTATCAGCTGTTTTTGACAAAACGAGTTGGCAAGTCCATGATCATTGTCGTAGCGAATTGTTGGATGCTCAGTACTCCCTCTGACAATTTTCAAGAGCGGATTTCTAGAGCTATGTAATTAGATGGGCTCTGAAAAAATTTGTCAGGGTCTGAGTACCTAGCTTTTGTCTCCTCTTATTTAGCATATATTCAATTTCTCGATATCATCGCGCTTTTAAAAGTTAAAGACCAAACTCTATAAAAATGTTCGATGCTTTTTGCAAGCACAGACGAAGTAAGCTTTAAGTCTTTTAGATTAGGTACTTGGCTTTAAAAAAAATGTTCATGTACGCTACTTTGAGTTTAGATTTCGTGCTGGGCCGTGCCGTGCTTAGATTTACTTTTTCTCCCACAAGTCCAATATTGCAACTATTATTTTTCATTCCAGCAGATTTTGTTAAACAATTGCTCTACTCGTAAAGTAAAATATTGAAAAAATGTTTAACAAATTTTTCTTTTAGTGTATTTTTACAGTTTTGAGGTCTGCATCCGCCGCTTAATATATGCATGTACTTACCATACGCATGTCTTGGCAACGGCTTCGTCTCTATTTTTCATTTCACGCTGCCTGACGCCGCTGCCTTAATTTGTGGGGACTTGCTTTGTTAGCACTATGGCGACATATATTTCCTATTTTGCAAGAAAAGATCTTTCAACACGCCGGCATCGTCTCGTGATGATTCAGTGTATGCTTATTCTGGGCATTTCCTTTTGCATTTCGGTTTGAATTCAATGAATTGTTGAAAAATAAAGCTTGTTGTGTTGCGTCATAAGTATGTAAGTCAGCCAGCTGGTGCTGACCTTGCCATCATTTTTTTTGGGCTACCTTCTCTGTATCTTGCATGTTAACAAAATGTTCGTCTTGTCACTTTTGCGCAATATTTACAAATTGTTTAAATGTTTTTAACAAATCCAAAGAAACTCCCACATTTATGCCCAAGACGTGCAATGAAAGACAAAAAGGAAAGAAATAAAAAAAAAATACGGGTTGCTATGATCATCATCAGCTTCATCATCATCATTGATGTTGTTCTCAGTTGATTTATGTGGGCAGTCTTGACTCTAGTTTTTCGCTTGTTGCTGTGCAATTCATTAGCCAAATGGCCTTATAAATCTGAAGCGCCAAAACAACAAGCTGAAAAAACCCTCAGGATTTCTTGTCGTCATTTGGCTGAAAACTACTTAAATTAACTTTTGCAATTCGCGTGTCAATGATGACAAGCAACGCAAGCAGCCAAAGAGCCAGTCAGCCAGTCAGCAGGAGAGCTAGATACATAGATAGATATACTCGACTCCAGCACGCTGTAGCACAGACCGACCAAGCGTCCAATGGAGCGTGTCCACTCCAAGTTGTGGCACGACATGATAAATTTTTCAATGCCAAGAGCAAAGCTATTAAACGAAAACAGAGAACCAAACCCTGGACTGGCTGCAAATGAGTTCGACTCGCATTTATTGTCTTTATTTTATGCTTCTCCCGCCCCCTTTTGGGTGAGGTTAGTTTCTGTCATGTGCTGCATGTCTCCTTCAGCCAAGCCCACTGCAGCAGTCAGTTCTGGTTTCCTCCACCCTAGTTCCAGACTGTTTAATTAAAATTTCCTTTTTCCTACGACCAGGACTTGCCCTTAATTAAAAAAAAACGAGAAGGCCACGCTAACTTCGTCTGTGCCGAAGTTTTTATACCCTTGCAAAAGCTGTTTTTGAAATGACAGAGTTTAAGAACGCTTGGATAAAAATCAAAAACTTTTTTTTAACTTAAATCGATTTTCCGTCAGATGAACATTTGATTTCGACCAAATTTCGCGAATCTTTTTGAAAACATATCAAATTAACAATCGCCAAGTTTAAGAACGATAAAATTGAAAACAAAAAAGTTTTTCTCACTAAGACTCATTTTCCGACCGATAAGTCCTATGGCAGCCTGCAGATATAGTCATCTGATTTCGACCAAATTTTTCAAATTAGTTTGAAAGCGTTTAGTGTTAATAATCACCGACCTTAAGAACGATTTACTTGAAAACAAATATTTTTTTTCAGTAAGACCCATTTTCCGACCGATCGGTCCTATGGCAGCTATAAGATATAGTCTTCCGATTTTGATAAAAGTTTGCGAATCTGTTTGAAAGCATATAATATTAATAAGGGACGAGTTTGAGGACGCTAACATAGAAACCAAAAAAGTTTTTCTCAGTAAGACCCATTTTCCGACCGATCGGTCCTATGGCAGCTATAAGATATAGTCATCCGATTTTGACCAAAGTTTGCAAATCTGTTTGAAAGCTTTTAATATTAATAATGACCGTGTTTGGGAACGCTAACAATAAGAACAAAAAAGTTTTTCTCACTATAACCCATTTTTTTACCGATGGTTCCTATGGCAGCTATAAGATATAGTCATCCGATCCGGTCGGTTCCGACATATTATCAGCGTGCAGTAAAAAGAAGACTCTGTGCAAAATTTCAGCTCGATAGCTTTAAAACTGAGAGACTAGTTTGCGTAGAAACAGACGGACAGACGGACAGACAGACGGACAGACAGACGGACAGACAGACGGACAGACAGACAGACAGACAGACGGACGGACAAAGCTCAATCGACTCAGCTCGTCGCCCTGATCAAGAATATATATAGTTTATGGGGTCGGAAATGAATATTTCTATGCGTTGCAAACTTCTGGGCAAAATTATAATACCCTTTGCAAGGGTATAAAAAGTGAAACTGTAATTTAAAACGTAGTCACAAGCAGGAGGATTGGCCAAGCTTTAATTTCATTAAAACCAATTAGCATATATGTGTGTCTGGTCTGCTTTATGAGGCTTGACACGACTTGCAGATGCATCTATTATTTGCATTAATTAAAACAAACAAACTTACTAACTTTCGCCATGCAGATTGCAACCTAAATGAATTAACTTTCCCACCGTGTTGCTTCGCCCTACAAACCTAATGCACACTAAAGGGAGCCCGCATTGAACTCCTAGCAAGAGAAAATGGCCAAGTCCACGATTGTTCCTACCTTTTGGGAGGGGGGAAATTGCCACAGCTGTGCTTCAGCATGGCCATGGTCAGGGCACCTAGAGAGCCCAGAGTCCCAATTTTGATTTTTATTTATTTGCCATGAGATAAAACTAAAAAGCCAGAGAAACAATTCAAATGTAATCATCATAAATCACGATTTAGTTTCGCTTTTTTTTTTCTGGTACGTGGGTGCAGACACCGAGATCCCAGCGATTTTTATAGTCCGCTAGAAACGGAAATATGCAAAAAGTTGTTGTGCCTGCGCTTGGGTTCAGGGTTAAACCTTAATGTTTGTTATCCTTTTAGCTTATAAGTCTATAAAGTGATAATTGTTTTGCTGTTATAAATAAAATAAATATCATTTGAAGAAACTAAATCTATTAAGAAATCAATAAACTCATTGAAGTCAAGCAAGAAAATCTGCTGTAATATACTCCGAGTAAAGTTCTGCGTCTGCCGGTAGCTCTGTGGCTGCGGATTTTTATTTGCTTATAACTCCACCGTCGTTCATAAATCTACATTGCACAATAAAAGTTGTCAGTTAGATAGAAATTTTATGCAATGACGCAGAGAAATTCAACCAAAACTTTTTGAAGAACAACTTTACCTTACTTTTGGACATTAGAATCCCCAAGTGTTTATTCGCCAATCAAAGTTGTATGAAAACGAAGTTTACAGGTTTTTGAAGCCAGAAAACCAACAAGTCCGCTGATGAGAGAATTTCGGTTATTCTCGAAACAGCGCTGGACATACCATTGCTATTCCAAAATGTTGTAATAAATCTCTGTTGATTAGTGTCTATCGAATTATAATTAACCGCGTTGACCTAAAGCCGGCTAAAACAAACTTTAACTAAAATCAAAACAAGTCGCTAAAACCCATATATGTACATACATATGAAAATCTTTATCTTGAAACAGGCCTGACAACAATGTTCCATTAAGCTCTTCAAACGCACTTTAGGTATATCAATAAAATAATGCAACTTCCACAGCACAGACTAGCGAGGACAGTAGACAGTCAATATGTCGAGGAAAAGGCAAGACTTTTTGAGAAAAATGATATAGCGCGTGAAATAGGGAACCAGGACGACTGAAATGACGGTCAAGATGTGCACACAGGGAGACCGGCCCATATGAAAAATTTTCATCACTTTGAAATATAACTCAAAACATAGAACTTTTTAGCAGGCTCTAGGTCAATAAGTTATGTTTGTCCATAACTTTTCTAAAACCAAGACACACGCATACCACAAAGGAGGTTTATAGCAAAACCCGACATACACGGCCATCGCCAAGTTACAGAAGCTTTGGGTGTGTGAGCGCCCCATATCGGCACGTCTGTGTTAGTGGGGGAAATTCGCTCCCCTCAGTTAACACAGGTGCCAATTTATTTGAATTGCCCAAATGCAATCAAACAGGGGTTTTTGTTGTAACTTAATGAAACTATTTTTAGTTCAGTTTTTAACAACTGCTTAGTGACGACGCATTATAACACTATGTGTCTGATTTAGTGAGCTTTTTTGCATATCAATCATTGAACTTTTTAGTAGGCTCTAGTTCAATAAGTTATGCTTGCTCATAATTTCATATCTGTTCATAAACCTTTTTTTGGAACTCCAAAGCCCAAGCGTTTATAGCAATGCTGGCATGAGATGGCCTCTGACAACTCGCAGAAGTCAGGCACAGGCTGCGGATGATTGAATCTGGAGATTCACGAAATAGGTGTACAGTCGACCAGCCTCCTTTGTGGTGTGTGTGTGTCTTGTTTTTAGAAAAGTTCTGAACAAACATAACTTATTGACCAAGAGCCTGCTAAAAAGTTGTATGATTTGTATTAAAAAAGGTTACTAAAACAGTCAATTCAAAACTTTTGTGGACCTTGTCCGAACATAAAGCCCATGGGCATTAAGTCCGTATTTAAATTAGATATTGTTAACAAAAAAAAACAAGGCTGGTGCTTAAATGAAGTAACCATGAGACCACTCATTGGTTCAATAAATTTTATATTGGATTAGAAAAAAAAAGAGAAAATGATTTTAATCGAATCCGACTAATAATACCGCGAATTAAAGGAATAAATAGTAAAGGCCAAATATATATCGCGATATCGCAAATAAATTGAACATTACAAAAAAACGGCAATAATTGGTTTCGGAGAAAAGTTATTACAAAAAAAAATTAAGAATTTCGTACTAGGATCAAGAATGTTTGACGTTTCCGTCAAAAGAACGATAAGACTGAATGTTCTTTATCCAAGAGCAAATTTCTTAATCAAAGAATGAACTTTTGATCCCGAATTTCTTGGTTCATGATTTTGACATTTTAATGCTGTGCTATCCAACTTTGCTGACTCACTACGCTCAGCTACATATCCTCTACTCCGTCGCATATAAAAAACAAATTTGTACCGAAACCTGACTGATTTCATAAACAAAGTTTAAGAAAAAAGTCTATATTGGAAAAATCTATCTGAAAAATAGAGCCCACGTGATGGGTGTGTCAGCTTATATTTGAATTTCAGTATTGATTTTGAAACACTTTAAAAAGCACTGTTCACAACTTTTTCCAATTTCTGATATCTTTTGTACCAGTTTTTAACTTCTTGAAATAAACGGAAGCTATGTGTCATCGATTATCTGCTGAATACTGCGGGTGGAGTTAAAGATTCCATTTTGTAGGGTTTAGGAATGGTTTTATATGACGCGTCGTAACGCTAGCAAAATGTGACCGAGCGTTGTCATGCAAAATAAATTACTTTCCTTACCACAATATGATCGTTTTTTGAATAATGACATGTCTCAAGCGAATCAATTGTTGGAGGAAGTCATTTTAAACAACAAGTTGATCCCACCAGATGACTTGCTCGTTTCTCCGTCCGGATTCTTCCAGAAACTAGAAACTTGAAATATCCTAAGTTCGAATTTTTTTTTTTTTTTTTTTTTTTACATTTTTTCAGATATATATTCAGATGTTGTGTCCGGGTGTGGTGTACCGGTAGTGTGTGGGTCCTATCCCGCCACGGCCACCTTCACCACCTATTCGCGCCAGCTGTGAAGTAACTAGCCATGAAAAAGCTTCTCAAACTTTGCCGTTCGAATTCGGCGTTAAACTGTTGGTCCCTTTTTCTTGTGCGAAAATTATAAGCACACACGCCAAGAGATTGAGAGAAGCTTGGCCCTGACCCTCATGGAGGTGCTGTTTGAGCCAATTTTACTTTATCCTAAGTACACTTAACAATATTTTCAGTAGAAAAGGGTCTTTAATTTTAGGTTCCATTCCCATATGCGAAAATTTCAAGCACACACGCCAAGAGATTGAGAGAAGCTTGGCCCTAGCCCTTTGGGGCTGTAAAGCGAAGTATTTATTTTATTCACATGCTTAGATGTGCTCCTCTAAAACTGAATTTGATTTTCCACATGGGTCTTAAGTCCGAACATATCTGAGCATTAAGGCCCAATTTCTATACGGACTTATCGTGCATATCAAATCTAAGTGATGTTTCGATGTGCACTACAAATAATTTTTCATATGGGCTTTGTGTCAGTTAACTTTGTGTCATGTCACCGAGTATGATATTTCGTGTCATCACAGAAATGCTCTCGCTTGGCTACAAACTGCCAGTTAATGAAGAAATTAGGTCAAATTATTAAATAGAAATTCCTTATTATTATTATTATTATTGAGCATTAAAAAATGTCAAATGTATATAAAGTAATATTATTAGTTGCAGGGTATATCACAGTAGAGCTTGACTGACTTTTTTTATGTTCTATTTGCACTGCAACACAAAACTTGGAGCTCATGTTATGCCACATTGTTGCTATAGCCAACACTTTTTGCAACAATGTTGCGAGTTTGTTACGCTTAATCTTTTTAAGCCTGACGTTTGGCTTTACTCCTTATTGCTTGAAGTTGTCTTTGGCGGCGGCATATGCGTAAAATTGTAATTAACTTAATCTTTGGGTTGAACTCCTGTCCTCCTCTTAAGCTGCATTCCTTTTCAGACGACTCTCTTCAGGCAAACTTATCGTTATGCAAATAAAAAAGGCAAAATATTCATTAATTGCAATTTAAATATAGATTACGGCATTTCTGTTGTAAACAATAATTTTTTTTTTTATTCTACCTTATCTTTATGGTGGCCATAAAACAAACACCAGAAAATGTATCCAAGGTGTGTTAATAATTTCTGAATTTAATTTAAATGAGTTGGTTTTTCGAATATTTTGCAGTTGGAATTGGGGGCCACGTGATGCGTCAAGTCACCTAATTACATTGACGCTTAACAGCTGGGTTTGTCGATTGCCCTATACCGAATTAAAAGACATCTGGATATAAAAATTAAATTGCGCTGTTCTGTTTGTTTCATATGAACAAGGAAGGCCCCTCCTTCCACAATAATTACAAACGATCAGTTTTGTCGTGTCACTGAACCCATAAAGCGTTTTTTGTGTGTGTGCACACACAACACGCAACGCTTAAAAAGAAAGCGCTGACCGTTTTTCCAATGAAAAGCAAATCGATGAAAAACTATATAACCCTTAAACTATTCGTTTTCAATGTCTCAAGCTCTCACAGGGCATGACAATCGATGGATCATCACAAATTAAATGTAAACACAATATATACTTTTTTTTTGAGTGGAGGAAAAGTGAAACAATTTTACTCCATGCCTTTGAGTGTTTTTCATGGTCAGTTTAGTTTTCAAAAAAGCAAAAAATATCACTGAGGCGTGCCACACAGCTAAACGGCATCATTCAAAAAAGTCAACTTAAATTGGCGTGACAATTGTTCATTAGTTTAAAACGTTGAAGCGTTTCTATTTGTGGTGCAAATTAATCGAAGATTTCCAATGGCCAAAAAACTTTCAGTGAAAATTTAGATGCTCTTCATTATCAACAGCTGTCATAAGTCAATTGTCTGTTTGAGTGAGTGTGTGCCACTAATGCAATAACAATTTGAAGAAGTGGAAATTTCTTTTTAAAAATCTCCTCCCTCCCTTGCTACTTGTAATTAAACCGATGGGGTGAACCCTTCAGTCGGAACGAACACACACACATCTGAGTGACTCGAGTGTGTGTACTCGACAGAGTCTATAAATGCCGGCCCCGGTCTCTTGCTGATTGTTTGTCTATTTATTGCCGATATATATGAACTGCGTCATGCCCACCAATAGGTAATAAGTAATATCCAATAGTCATCAACGGGTTGGCGCAAATTAAATTAAACAAAACAACAGAATCGACGACGCGTATGCAAATAAACAATCAGCATACCGGGCCAACAGCAAACACTTGTATGTACTCGTACTATATATACCCTACTTATGGAAAACAATTTGGGTGGAGACGGTTGTCACATGATTCTTATAATAAAGCGTATAGCGACAAATAAAACTATGCGATACTTTGCACGAGAGTAAACGGTAACAAAAGTGGCTCGTAGAGTAAAAACAGGCAGAAGGAAACATTTCCGACCATATAATGCAGGGTTCGTAAAACGCTCAAAAGATATTTAACTGCAATGATAATAAACATTAATTAAAAAAAAAATTGATTCACTTGTGAAAACTAACAGTTTTTAAAAAAAAAATTAGTATTTTTCACACTATTGTAAATAACACTCCTGTAAATAACAAAAATTAAAAATTTTTTACACACAATTGTTTCACACGCGTGCAAAAAAATGTTTTCTCAGAATTTAGTTTTAAAATTAGTTCCAAAGTGTTCGTGTTCATCACAGTTTTGAACTTCAAAGTAAAAAAAAGTAAACAATAATGGGAAGGACAAAAAAAAGTTTAATACTGAAGCTATGGAACCAACGAACAACGAAAACATCGTGTCTTGTCTAGTTTGCAAAAAACGTCTCCAAGTCATCAGGGTATATTCCCTCGTCATTATACACAATAAGGAGTCCGAACAAATGAATGATATCCAGATGCAGGCTGCCTCAAAAAAAGCCAAGACCTCACTCCGCCTAAATATGTCCCAAAACGAGTATTTGAAGACAATAGCCTATTTTGTGTCTATGGTCTCTTTGCGCTTCAGAATTTTTGATAATAATCGCTTTCAGGAAGCATGTTAAGCTTAATGAAAAAGTATTAAACTGCATTAATTACAAATAAAATTGGAAGCAAGCAACATCGCCGATCGCACATTTTAATGGCCCTCACAATGAGTTTGTGCCTGGCCATCCCCTTTTGTGACGTACTCGGCCTGTGGACTGTGGCCGTCGCCCGTCTCACGTACACACCAATTCAAATATATTAAAAAAAAATCAGAAATTTTTTTACACTTGTGTAAAATATTTTCTATCATATTTTCTTCACAAAAAATGATTTGCACGCGTGTAATTTAAAATCATGTGAAAAATGCTCGTGTTAGTAACATGAAAAAACTATTTTTTTCTTAAGGCCTATTCTCATATGAGATAAAAGTTTAGTTCGGCACTATATTTCATATAAATAGAACTTCCGTTCAAAAGCAGATTTCAAACTGTTCAAAATTGTTTCTATTTATATGAAATATAGTGCCGAACTAAATCTTTATCTCATCTGAGAATAGCCTTTATGTGAAAAATTGTTAGTAAAGGGCAGTATCCGCGGGTCGCGAAAAATTTTTCGTGGAAAAGTTGATATTCCGCAGATTCTTAACACAGTCTGCTAAGCCGCTGCTATAAACACGATAACACAATTTTTGCTTTCGATAATCGTTTCAAAGTAACCTTGCGCTGCTCTGGCGCTGTTAAATATGCCCGCGAACTTACAAACAACACCTGGCAGGATTATGAATATAACATAATTAATGTGCTATTTTAATATATTTTTATTATTAAATGAAATTAATAATAAATAAATTGTTGTTATCATTATGACTTTTCACAATCCGCAGTATTAGCGCAGCGAACGTTAGTAACTGTCTCTTCCGACATTTTCCTTAAAATTGTGTCTGGCACAATCAATTGTATTAAAAGCAGTTTGATGTAGTCCCGAGCAGCGGCACTTAACTTACACCTCGCACTTGGCTGCCACGGCAAGGATTTCGTTCATCTCGATTGGAAAGTAATTCGCGCATTTCTGGTGATTTGCCTCCGTTAAAGTTGGTCAGGTAGTCAAGCATGATGATCTTCTGGATGTACTGCTGTAGTGTGTATGTGTGACTTGGCGGCGTATATAGCTCCGCTGAACTCGAAAATGGTATAGGGCAGCGGTCCCTGGGTGGTCACATAGCACTTGGACACGTAGTCGGGGCCCTGTCAGGGAAACGTTAAGAAATGGAATTGATTTATAAAGTTGAAGTATGGTTCGCCCATTTTTTACCTTGATATAATTGGCATCCGCTAGACTACCGCTTGATAGGAGGCCAGCAGTTCGATGTCCACTGAACTGGGAGCCCGCCATAGAAACTGCCATTAGGCGACGCTTTCTGCAGGAATCTGTTTTAGATGCGCTCATTTTCAATTTGGCCTTCCAATTTGGCCGCACAAATTAGAATCGAAACCGGCCGTTTCCGTACCCATGGACACCACCGCCCTTAACACATGAAAATAACAAGAAAGGAAGTCGGTCAAGCCCGACTATAACATACTCTGTACCCTTACACTCGCATTTGCTCAGGAGTCAAACGGCCAGTTAACACCCCGCGCACAACGCGGTGCGCTCTCTAAGTTTCCTCTCTCCTCTCTCTCTTTCTCTCTCGCACTAAGATTGCCTGTGTTGAACGGTTAGGGTATGTTGCTGTGGTTATTGGTGGGGGGGTGGGTGGTGTTAAGTGGCCGTTTTTTGCCTATAACTTGAGTATCGTTCATCCGATCTTTATCATTCCTTTAGCAAATCGATAAATAATTTTGTTTACAAGGTATCTCTAGAAGGAACGAACGATCTGACGAACGATCTATCTCCAAAACTGTAGGAGATATGAGGCTTTTTCCAAATTTCGGGGGCGCGAGGGGGCGTGACAAAAATTGAAAATAAACTTGATCTGCCTGCAAGTATAAGAAATATATGTCCCATACATGTCAAACCTCTATCTCTTACCACGGACGGACAGACGGACGGACGGACAGACGGACATGGCTATATCGACTCGGCTGTTGATGCTGATCAAGAATATATATACTCTCTATAGGGTCGGAAACGATTCCTTCTCCCTGTTACATACTTTTGCACAAACTTAATATACTCTATGTACCTTCGGTACAGAGTATAAAAATGTTGTACAGAAAGAAGGTATTGCTAGTATAGGAATTGATGGGTGAGGAAGAAGATATGCTCCTTGACAGGGAGAAACACAGTCTCCTGATGCAGTTGGTCCGTGTGCTTCATCAGGTGGCTTGGAAGGTTTTGGAAGGTTTCTAGGTTTCTCCACTTAGTGTTGCTGATTAATGAGGACCAAATAGGTGGTTGCAATCGTCTCCTTGTTTTTGCCCCAGCAGCTCCCTGCGATTGTTTTCTGTTCTTTATTTCTACTTCTGGCTTCACTATACCTTCCGCTTGATTACCGAAAACTTAAAGGGATTCAAACTTGATCCCCAGTAATCTCAGATTGTGGAGGGTTTGACTGCTCTGTCTATCGATATGTATAAAATATATATTTGATGACATTTTGATGTTGCATGGACTGATGATTTGCAGGACTTAAAACTAAAACTATGGTTCCATACGAAAATGGACGACAAGTCACCTAATTTGGCCTATTTAGTAAATTTTTAGCTTAATTATAATTTTTAGCTTTATTTTTCTCGGTTCGCGTCAACTTCTCTAAATAAAGGAGTAAATCATTAATCATATCAATCGCTCGAGAATTAGGGTTGGTTTCTATCTGTTTTTCTTACATTTTAAACCCCGATTTTACTTGGTTATTAGAGCTAACTGAACTGCGAGTCAATATAAAATTCTTTTTACTGATCTTAAACTTATTTCTGTGTGAAAAAATTGTATGTAGGGTAGGTAAGAAATCAGTTTGCCTGTCAAAAGCCAGACAAGAAAAATATGAGCACTCTGTTTCTTGCTTTAAGCCAAACAAACAAAAAATATTGTATACAAATGATGTGGAAATGTATATCATCTAGTGTTTGGTTCCCACGCATCGGTCAGTAAATATATATGTATACATATTATTATTTTTTTTTTGGGTGGTCCTGAAAATTTATATTTTCAAATAAATTCTGTTACTCTGACATACGCAAATAAATTCGATTTTAAACCATTTATAAATGTTATTCCTCTAGTAAATTTTCTCAAGCTTTGCCCAGACTTGTCGTCGCCTCAATCAGCATCAGCAAAGACCACAGCGCAGAGTTCTACAGTTTATCAACAGTTCTACTTTAGTAGAAACAGCGCTCTAATTAAATTGAAATTTCCGCCAAATGGTTTGATAGTCTCAGTTACAATAGAGGTCAACCCAACAACTGCACAACTCGAGTTTGTTTTGCCCACCCAAGTGACAGTGCCTTTAGTTGTTCCTTTCTTGCTCTGTTGATATCACTTACGGCCCGCATGTATCTCTGTATCTAGTTGGCAGTTGCTGTGACCACTTTGACTGCTTTTGGGGAGTAGTCTGTTTTAATTAGCAGCAAGAGCTGAGTTTTTTATGTGGTTTCCCTTAATAAAGGCAGCAAATGCCAATGGAGAGCCAAACAAAAGATAAAGCTGCTGCAGTTTGGGCAAGCAGAGAAAATGGCACAACCAAATGGTTGGTGGGTCTATCCAGCGGAAGCTATCGACTTGCCTTGCTACTGCAGCAGATAAACAATGACAAGTTGCAATCGTCGCTGGGTACAGAGACTTCCTTCTTGATACAGCACTATGTACGATGTGGCTAGTTCTTGCATGCATAATCAAATTCCAACCAAAAATCAAACGCGAAATCTGGACCCAGAGGACCACATCAAATGGTCACCGCAGACAGACGCTTTACTTGGGTTGGTTGGTTTGTTTGGCAGCCTGTGACAGTGTACTATGGTCTAGAAGTATAATTTTTTTTTGTGTCACAAATTTGTTTCAAGCACTTCAAAAGTTGGTAATTTGACCAAGGCCTCATCTGTCACACATGTAAGTCTATTAGGCAACCATATCCTGCTGAAGAATAGATCTCCCACTCTGATCACACTCCATACCAATCTATTGAATATTTTAATTGATGGATCGTTTTGAGTGTTTTTAGAAGAACAAATTCAAAGAAAATTTTTAAGTGCGGTTGCGGTTGCATATTTCGTAAGCTATCGATAAAAATTTCACAAGGCTGCCACATTTTTTTAGGTAACAACAATCTGGCAGCACTGCCAGTCGCTTAGTCTGCAATCGTCCCACATTCAAAGCCAACTGCCAAAAAAAATACTAAACTCAAGTTGGAATTCCTTTAATGGTGCATAAAAGAATAACAAAGTGAGTAAAGTAAACAACTGATTTAGACCAATACAAAAAGCTTGAAATATTTGAATAAATGCCAAAAAAAGTACAACTTTTGGACCATAGTGCAGTGGAATAATTTAAAACAGTTGGCTAGGCAGGCAGCCACAGAGATTAATGAAGGGCGCACAGCAACAAGTTTTTCGTTTCGTTGGAGGCAGACAGCAACCCTGTGTCTGTGTGGGTTTTTTGTGGTCGTCATCAGTGGGGCAATGCAGTGGCAAATATGGTGACAAACAACACTAAAGCAAAGACCATTCCTCACTGAAATTTAATATGCAGAAATTGATGAGGAAACACTGGAGAGTGAAAGAGAGATGGGTTAATCATGAACAGCAAGGATTAACTTCCGCATTTCGAGAACTCTCATTGTGGATGCCGCTGCCGCTGCTCCTGGGGGAAACTAATCAAAATGCCATTTTGGCCGTTTGATAGTTGAAACGTGACTTGAAGATGATGCTCGAAAAGAGCCGCCCCAAAACTAAACATTTTCAACATGTTGCCAACAAGATAGGCAATATTTTGTACCAAATAAGCGAAAAAGCCAGTCAAGGAGGCAGGCTTACTACTTAAATCCAGTTGGTTATATCAGTTTGACTGGTTGTAATGGCATCTGTTTTTCTGTTTTGTTGGAGGAGTTCAATGCACTTAACAATACAAATTTACAGCCTCTGCTGATTGGCTGGTTTGCTTAAGCACGTTCAATATGTGTAAATTGTATGCATTCATTCATAAAAATTCTGACACAAGGCCTTGAGCATTGCCCCACAGTCGGTTGACGAGACATTACTCCCGCCTCTTCTCTCCACCATCCGATGTTTGTTGATTCATTGCTGCGTTGCCGTCGTATGGTAACGCCAAAGGCAACGCATGTTGTTGTTATTAGTGTCATATGCATTTCATAGTTTTGCATTGATTCATTTGGAGCCGTAGACAGTTGAAAACTCAAACAAAACAACCATTAGTAATACATGGCCGCATTATTTTCTGTTTATTTTTCAATAATTTTTTTTTTTTCGGGGTTTATTTTTTGTTGTATTATGGCTGCACCCAAATGCTGTCAGTTGGCTGCAGTGGGCTCATTTAAATTTGTCGCGGCGCCAACTTGAGACCGGTGAGGCAATAACGCATCTATCTGACTGTTACTGCTGCTCCCAGCAAATGCCCCGAAAAAAAAAATAAATTCACAAAATCGTCAACAGGGGCCCGGCTCTACTCACATTTTGTTGTGCAACTTTTTTTTGTCATATATAAAAGACTTTGTCCTCACTGACTGATTCAATCTTCTCACAGCCGCCTACACGGTAAGAGATAGAGATGTTAAATTAGAACAGAAAATTACATCCCCACCCCAAAAGAAATATCTGAAAAAGTTTATAAGGGGTAAAAATTAATTCCCATCCGATCGTTTTCTAAAAACTTTGGTAAGCAAAGTATGCAAAGTAATTGGACGCGTTTTTCTATCGACTTCGGAAAAGGTTTCAAAGCTTAAAAACGCAAACTACTAAACCGAGCCAGTACTTTTTTCAGTGCGGTTTGTACTCCTGAACTCAAATTCTGTTTGAAGAATAAATGGAAATCCCAGAGAGAGGTTGTGGGTAAAAAATAAGGAAAATATTTTATACATAAAACTTAATATATTTACAAATTGTTAACAAGAATAACAAACTAAAACGCAGCACAGATCATGGGAGTGAACTGTCATCTTTGGTGGGTAACCAGCAGTTTGCAAAGATTGGTATGGAATGGTGCTAAAGGGACACTTATGCCAAATTGATGTGGTACGCCTTCCATGGTCCCAAAGGTCGGAGGAACGTCATTCGAGCCTGTTTGTTGTCAGATCAGAAGCAAGTCTATTGAAGTGGGTAACCAGTCGGTTGTTGTTGTAGAAGATTTGTACGTAAAGAGAAAAATAAAAGAAAAGTAAGAGGTAAATTATTATAGAAATTTAGGGAGCTAATCTGGGGTCAGACCGAGGTAGAGGGCTGCCTCGACTGGGTGGGTCCAAAGATCTAGTGGTGTGAGGACAGTGAGGTTAAGGGGACGGCGATTTCCAGGTTAATGCGTGATAGGTAGCTGTTTAGGCTCCTGTTTTTCCCAGAGCGGAGCTGGGCCAGTGTGGCCATCGTCGACCATGGCAAGGTTTTCTCTAAATGTATTTATTGCTCTGCTTACAATTTCGGTGTGTGCCAGCTTCTTGGCTTCTACACATGATGCGAGGGTGGGGCTATCGTTTCCAAGAGCTGTTGGACTGGAATAGATTCCGCTCGTAGGTCGTAATCCCGGTAAACGGGAAGAAATGTACTTATTTCAATTTTCACTCTAACCAGTTGGTCATGATACCTGCTGGTGTGCATGTTGATTTGGGCGCATACTGACAAAACTTTCAAATCGCAGTATATAGTTGTATGCCTCACATACCAAAGAGCATCCGCGTTGCTGTGGAGAACTTGGTTTACAGAAGACTTTAGTTTCTTAATGGTAGTGGAGCATGATGTACCCCAAAGTGGGATCCCATAGGTCCAGGAAGGCATGATGATAACCTTGTGGAGCCAAGGCAACCTTAGCTGCAACATGGGCTATACAGGCCGAGCAGTATCCGAATCGCACTCTAGCAACTTTCAAAATGTCAGTCAGTCTGTAGATTATAATGGATAACAAAAATGCAATTTATAGGATTTTTGGCGAAAATATATATATTTACATTCGTATTCAAGCAAAAGAATTAAATGCTGTGCGTCCGGAGGGTTCTCTAGACTTTCCTACACATCACATTAACCAATTTTACGTTCTGTTCAGTTCTGACCATAATGAATGTCAATAAGGAATGTACTTTTCAATAGATTAAGATAATTCTGTGTTTTTAAATTATTTTGCATAATTATATAATATAATTCAGAACTTGGATCTTCGAGTAAGACCGACAGATATGTTCGTAAAGTTCCGTATTCTTGGAGGCGCATCTTACATATCAAAGCAGTATTTGGTCGTCGATTTAGTTACTATCTGATAGGACAAAAATCCATTCCTTTTATACTTTTTCTGTCCTCACTTCCTACTACGAAATGCTTTTGGCACCCTTTGGTCAGTTGATAAAAATGGCAATGAACTTAAACACAATCAACAATGCGAAATATTGTAAATAATTAAAATGTATGTACACAATTTCATTTGTACTCACCGCTGCTCCACATAAAGAAAGTGAAACATAACAAACAAATTTAATTACGCACAAAATCACAAAAAACAAAAGCACAAAAGTGAAATGCAAGAAACATTAATTTATTGTTTTATTTCTTTTCTTCTTTCTCAAATTTGGTTGGCTGCACATATTATACTTGTACATACAATTGTGATACGTACTGGCCGTATGCTCATTTAATTTTCATGTTTTTAAAATGTGAGAAAATTTCAAGCTTTTGCACTTGAAGTGCTGTTGGCTTTTGGTTACTTTGTTGTGGCTTTGGCCATAAATTATTTCATATTGGGAAAAAACCTGCGCCGTGTTGTGTCGCGTGTAAGTTGAAATAGAAAGTTTCGAATTATAATTGCATTTGTTTCATTGTGAGTTATTTAGTTGAAAGAAGAAGCGATCAAAACACTTTACTAATCATAATATCATAACTAAGTTGCGTCCTCTGTGACGAGACGACACTGACAATGAAGGAGAGACAGCTGGTGCAACATCTGCATACCATCTTGCAGCTGCAGCACTTCACTACAACAACAACAACACTCGATGACGCCACATACTCCTCAACATTTACAACTTTGTGTTGAGGGGGAGCGAAGGCAAGTCTCACACAAGTTGGAGCCCTCTAAACGTTAATGGCAACAACGAAGTATGCGACATGTCAACTATTTCAAGGCTAAATCAGTGAGGCAGGCACATGTCAACAGTTCATTGAACTGGTGTTGCCCCTGCATTGGAATGGAGTGTGGAGTGCGAACAAAGTGAAATGCATTTGCATGACATTTTGTTAATTGAAAGTTGATGACAAACAAACAGGAAGAGCCATAACAAATCAAGTTCTTCGTTTAGTTGGATAAAATGTACACAAGGCCTCTAACTAAGTGTAAATGTTTGGCCAAATTACACAGCTATGGCCATACAAATAGTACAAATGAACTCAAAATATCAAATATTGATGATTGACAGCCAACTCAGAATGAACTGAAGTGTTTTTATTTGAGCCATATATGAGACATCAGACAATTGTAAATACAGCTTTACTGTAGAAATACAAAAAAAATCCTTTCAATTCAAAAGCAAGTGGAATAAATAATTTGAGTAGAGTAAAAAACGTATCTAATGTCTGGCAAATGTATGTAACAGGCAGAAGGAAACATTTCCGACCATATAGAGTATATTGAAATTGAAAAATCTTCGAAATAAGTTTTACAAACGCTTTACTTATAGTAATGATCCCGCAGATGGCGAAAAATATCGGCTATAAGTTTTTATACATGCAGTATATATCGAACGTCGAAAATCGATTAAAAACTAATCCAAAGTCATTTTGGAGTTTTATAAACTCGAAAAGGTCTACATCTTCAATTCCATCGAGTATGTGCTTTGGTTCACTGTCATCAAATACGTATGATGGAAAGGTGAATCTGTTTGCTGCCTTTTGAAGCGCCAATTTTGAGCCAAAGAGTGTCTGGGATGCCCAATTTACTCTTGATTCCATTCCTTCGATTCTTAATGTCGGTATCATTCCCATATTGGAAGATAACGTTTTGGAAGCAATCAATGACTTTGATGACTCATTTAAGACAGACAGTGATGGAATTTCTTCTTTTTTTCTCAAGAATTGCATTGGCGAGCTCTGTGAGCCTCTCACTATGATGTTTTCTAAATCCCTTGCACTTGGGAATTTTTATACTCTGTACCGAAGGTACATAGAGTATATTAAGTTTGTGCAAAAGTATGTAACAGGGAGAAGGAATCATCTCCGACCCTATAAAGTATATATATTCTTGATCAGCATCAACAGCCGAGTCTATATCGCCATGTCCGTCTGTCCGTCCGTCCGTCCGTATGAACGAAGAGATCTCAGAGATGGTAAGAGATAGAGGTTTGACATGTATGGGGCAAATATTTCTTATACCTGCAGGCAGATCAAATTTATTTTCAATTTTTGCCACTCCCCCTCCCGCCCCCGTAATTCGGAAAAAACGTCATATCTCCTACAGTTTTGAAGATAGATCGTTCGTACAGTTCTAGATATACCTTGTAAACAAAATTATTTATCGATTTGCTGAAGGAATGATAAAGATCGGATGAACGATACTCAAGTTGTGAGCAAAAAACGGCCAGTAAACACCCAACACACCCACCACCCATCACCACAGCATTCTATTGAACGGCAATCTTAGTGAGAGAGAGAGAAAGAGAGGGAGAGTGAAACTTAGAGATGAGCGAGTATAACTCGTGAGCAAATGCGAGCTGCGACGTTAAGGGTACAGAGTATGTTATAGTCGGGCTTGACCGACTTTCTTTCTTGTTTAAATAAGTGGAAGGTAGCCTTAGTTATTCCTATTCACAAAAAGTATTCAAAAAGCGATGTCTCTAATTATAGGCCAATTGCAAAGCTTAGCAATACATCTAAGCTCTTTGAACGACAAAGAATTTTAATTTTCTTATAAAATCTCACATAGATCCCAATCAGCATGGTTTTTTTCCTGGCCGTTCCACGGCTACGAATCTAACAGTATTTAGCAATATTTGCATTTCTGCATTTGAAAATCGTTGTCAAGTTCATGCAATCTAAAGCATTTGACAAAGTTTGACATAATGCCCTTTTATCTAAGCTCTCTAAGCTTGGCTTTCATTCTTCCATCCTCAATTGGATTGAATCTTATCTCGATGGCCGATCGTATCAAGTCCTCATTAACGACCAACCTTCTAGTCCCTACGTAGCAACATCTGGCCTCCCTCAAGGGAGTGTACTGGGTCCGATGCCACTTTACGCTTTTCATTAATGACATCGGTTACCTAATTAATTCGCATTATCTAATGTATGCAGATGATTTGAAAATTTTTAGATCTATTAAAAAAGCCCTTCAATGTGATCTGAATTCTGTAGCCGACTGGTGCGCCCGGAATATACTGCCTCTTAACTTTTCAAAGTGCTTTTATGTTACATTTGGAAAACGCAAGCTGCCGATTCTAACCTCCTATTCCATTTCTCATCACGCTTTGAGTCGTCAATATGAAGCCTTGGATTTAGGGGTGGTGTTTGACTCGAAATTTCATTTTTCTGGGCATCTAAATTATATCCTCCCTAAAGCCTATTCAATGCTCGGCTTTGTAAAGCGCAATTCTAAACAGTTCAATGATCCTTATACACGGCTAACCCTGTACTCTGCTTTATTGCGTTCTAGGTTTGAATATGCTTCGCTCATGTGGAATCCTTCCGCAGCCGCTCATGCGAACATGTAGCGTAACAAATGTTTAAAACCTCCCACAATTTGGAAGATATCTATAATCGCTAAAAATTTCATACAGATCGGATAATAAATAGCCGAGTTAAAAAAAATGCAGCAATGTTTCGGCTTTACCGGGTATATCGATGTCGGTTAGGCCCGACTTTAACTTGCGCTCTCGTTTTTTAAATATTTAAGAATTTTGTTCATAAAATAGATTTTATTCTGTGTTTTGTATGCGAGGCAAGTGAGGAGATAGCAAGCATAGTTGGTGGGCATTGCGTTCAAAACTCGTTGGTCAAGAAATTCGGGACTAAAAGCTTATTCTTGGATCAAGAAATTCGATCTTGTAGCAAGAAATTTTATTCTTAATTCTGATATCGAATAAGCTAAATTCAAGTAGGAAATTTTTTTTTTGTTTTCTCTGTTTTCAAACGTTTCTTAAGGCTGTGCAAGCACATTTTTTCTTTATTATAGTGCATTTAGGATGGGTTTCTAGGTTTCCGGTCTGTCTGTAAAGTTTTGAACTTAAATCAGTAGGCATTCAAATATATCTTAAAGGCCTATACCATCAGCCCATCGCTGAAATAGAATGATAACCAGCTTTGATTTGTATTGTTCTTGATTAACTTTCCAAATTAGCTTGATAACTAATAAAATTTTCAATTTTCTATCTTCTTTCAGGTAAGCACACATCACACATTGCGTAGGACAGGTAAAAACAGTTGCTTCTAAGGCGTGAGAAATTTTTGTTGTAAATATTTGCGGCAATTAAAAAGCTATTGAGCGCTGAGTGCTGTGCCAAACAAGCCATTGATTGATGGACTTGAGTGGAGCCAGTTGAACTGGTTTTCCTTCTGCTATGGGCTGATTAGAACGGGTTGAGCGATGATGATGATGGCGATGGGCGACACGTGTAACCATAGACCAGCCCACTTGACAAAGACCACTTACTCTGAATGTGCGTGCAACATGTGGTAATCATCAGAGCATCAAATGCCTTGACATTCCAGTCGCTGTCTGAGACAGCGGCGTCGTCGATGAAAGTAAACCTTGCCGCCGCCCCCCCTCTCGTTCTGATATGTGGTGAATGCCAATTGATTATAAAGCCGGCAAAGTTTACTTAATATAAATATATAAATTATTGCAGCCGTTGCTGTGCCAAACGTAAGCAACATGGATTGTCTGATCGTCGCATGTACCATGTCACTTCCAGAACTATGCAACGGAAGTGCCGGCTTTTATTGTAATGGATGCAGCGCCGTCTGTCTGGGGGGCTTAATGTTGATTTTAATCACGCAGACGTGTCACTACTAGCCAAATGCATCCCATAAGGGCTAGGCGTGTGTCGCCTGCTTACCCCATAGATTTCTAATTTAATTGACAATGTCCAAGCGAGGCCGCTGACGATTTAAGGCGTGCGATAAAAGCAATTAAATCGTATGACTTACTCGTTGTGCTGCATACTTGATCAAGGTTTCTTAAGGGATGGGCTGACGACGGCACCACTAATCCAAATGAGCTTGAAAGTTTTCCTCAATTAATCAATATCGGACGATCTAAGGTCAAAGAGCGTCGTGGGTACGCGCCCCTAATCTCCTAACGTACCTAACGCTTGAGGTGCGCTGCACATGTTACGATGTTAGTAGACTTCCACCTATCGATTTGCAGTCACTCACATCCAATTAACAGCTTGTGTGCGGGTTTTGCTTCTGGTATTTAGCACAATTCGACGCCGCCATGTCGATGATATTGTTATGAACGACAAAGCATTTTTAATTGATTTCTATTACGTTTGCCTTTTAATTACCAGGGCAATCTTTGTGCCTTGACAAACAATAATTGTATCAAAGATGAAATGAGACCAGCCAACGTTCGTTATGAGACTATTTATTTTTAGATTTCATCTTTACCTTGTTGGTAACCCCTTGCAATTTAACAATGTAGAGTAGCAAGTAACAATTAATTTTTAGAGTTCAGAAATGTATTTTTGAATTATTCTATAATAACCCTCGACTGGGTATAAAAATAGGGAGAAAAGAGCATAGCTGTATATCGAAATTCTCAATAAAATTACCATTTAATTTTTTTGTGTAATTTAAAATTTAATTACCATTACAATTCCATATAGTTATTGAAAATTTAATTACCACACAAATTTTTTTCAATTAATGTATTTAAAGGTTGAATTATTGGTAATTCAAAATAATTGAAGTAGTTTTTGATGAAATTTTTAAATACACGAAAGTAGTTGTAATGGTAATTAAATTTTTAATTACGAAATAAATAGCATGAAAAGGGTAAAAAAGGAAAAGTATAAAAACATACTAAGTAAAACGTCATTAAGGAGAGAGCACGAACCAAAAATTAAAATAAAAAATCAAGATTTTAGAATTCAGAAATAAAAACCGGTTCTTAAACTGCAACCAAACAGAACTGAACGCTAATCTAAACAATACAAAAAACCAAGGCTAAAGAACCGGTTCGGTACGGATCTTTAGGAATTCTTCATCTTTTTTGAATTTGAAATTTTCTGAACCAGTCCTTTTTGAAACATGTTCGGTTCACTAAATTACCTCAAATTATTTCTTTGCCAACTTAAACCCAATTGTATTTTCACCGATGTAATTTCAAAGGATTCATCATCTAGTGATAAAGTTCCATTAAAAAAAGGGAAATTGTCTAGTATACCGACCTATGCTAAAAAAAATTTCGGAAAAAAATTCCTCGTTGGACCGCGAATTATAAAGAATTATCATGCAAAAAAGTCGCGGCGGTCATCCATGGATTCTTTTTAAATGAATTTTGAAATATGCTGTCTTTGTATCAAAAATGGATATGCTTTTCGTCAAATGTCAAATAAATAATAAAAAATTACAAATTTTGTGCGTTTTGCCCCTAGGGTAAATGTCTTGAATATGTCCTTTTTCTCAGCAAATTTGAAAAGAATTTCCTTCGATTGAACGCGAATTATGAAGATTTATCATGCAAAAACGTCTCGCCGGCATTTTATCGTCTAATAAATGTTTAAAATGCGAGGCAGACTGAGTGGTCGCAAAAAAAGTTGATTCATCAAATTAATGTTTGTGGAAAAGACTTTGTATTGGAAAACCTCATAAAGATTTTACGAACTCTGCTGTAACACCCACATACAAAACATGGAAAGGCTCTGGGAATTTAGGGGCAAATTGGCATATTGTGACCGCAAAACGAAAACTTATATCGAATATATATCCAAATTCGGATTCCACAAGTGATTCCCGAAGCGGCATGTTCAACGCAAGTTGTCAATGAAGATTATGTTTTAAAACTTATCTTGTAGAACTTGTAAAAAAGCGGCGTAGGCCGCTGCACAGTTGTCGGACTTGTATGGAAGTATGCGACAAAAATAGTCGAGTCCTCCAGGTTTATAATTTATCTGTAAGCCTTTAACAATAGTATAAAACTATTTTGAAAAAATTGGTCATGGTCATACGCCCATACCACCCATTTACATATATTTATATACCTATAGCTTGAATAAAATATCTTTTCTTAAAATACTTCTGAACACAAAATTTTTTAACAAAAATTATAAAGAAAATATTTAAATGCAATTTCAAAACAAAGTAATTAATTAATCCCCAAATAATTCAAAAACAGACTCTTTCAATAAAGTTTTTTTTTTTGCAAGGTAATTTTCTTAATCCACTTATGAGAGGATCTGAGCTTAGTAGTAATCTATTTAGAAGGTCTGAGTTAGTTGCGGATCGCGAGATTTTTCTAGTATGTTGAAATCTGTATTTTTTAATATCTTTATTTTTAGCCTCTGCAACTTCCTCAGAGAGCTCTCCAATCGATACTAATGCTCTGTTAATAACCTCAGGACAGTGTATTAAAATTGTATGCACCGAAGCTGGCATGTAATACCATGGATAAGTTTCCACAAGTCCCCTTGCTGTCTCCAGCGCATAATCTCTAAATTTGTCTACATTTATTTTGTAGCCAGAATTTAAAGCCTGCAAAACGGTGGCGCGTCTGTTAATTAAGTTTTTTGTCAAGACCTGTGACATTTACTACACATATAACAATAACAAACACATACCAGAGCACATAACATGGAAAGCAAAAACAACAAAACACAAATACCTGCTGCACTCGGATCAGAACATTATGACGCTGGGCAGCTCCGGGCAGCTGATTGATTTTTTATATTAATCTATTATTATTAACAATTAATAATAATAAACATAAACATCGTAATCGATCGACATCACAACTAAAAGCTTAAGGGAAAGTACAAACAGTAAACGAAAAACACTCACAAAAGGTCATTTATGATTTTCTTTTGTTTTATACGATATACCACATTAAACAATGTGTTAAATAACTCAAATCATAGTTAATACCTGTTCTAATGATATCCATATCATTAAGAAGCTATTGGACCTTTAATTTGTTAATTTGATTTCTTTTAACTTTATTGTCACTTTGAGACAAAACACAACGCACTGAAATGCCTAGCACGAGGTCTAACTTTAAGGGATTTTTTCACAGAGAGCGAATGATCACAAAAAAAAAACCGTTTGTTTCAAAAAGATAATTTATTTATGATATGATCGACATGCTTCAAAGTGTAAAATTTTGATTTCGTTTTTTTTATTTTTGTCGTATGGGAGCGACCACTGTGCGCTGCTTAGCTGCGAACATGACAAATGGTAAGCGTGGCGAAATCGTTACTTCATCTTCTTCTCCCAAGTGATGAAGGAAACTTCTCGTTACTCTGCATGTCCGTAGAGGCCTTTAGCAGACAAATTGACTACAAAAACCAAATTTTGTACAATGTCCTTAGGTACAAATACGCTGCACATTTGTCAGAACCGGTCGGATCGGATTACTATAGCACATATGTAGCTACCATAAAAACGATCGGTCGAAAAACTCGTTTTAGTGAGAAAAACTTTGTTTTCCACGCAAACTTCCCCAAACCTCGTATTTATAAGTTTTCTTTGCTTTTTCATAATTCCACTAAACTTAATGAAAATCGGACAACTATATATTATAGATGCCATATGAAAGATAAGTCCAAAAAAATGTCTTAGTAATTCTGATAAGTTTGATCCAAATCGTATGACTACAGCATTATGCGAGATGCAAACTTCGGCCGAGCCGAAGTGAGCGTTCCTCTATTTTAAAACTACAAAGACAGACGCAAATACGTACCTTAAGTTTATTGCTTTTAAAAAATGGGCTACGGGAACCAAACCTTAAGCTTTACAACGGGTTCGAAACTTCAAAAGAATTTTGTGGATTTGCAGCCTTGATAAAATGGTTTGTTTCAGTTCCGTTCATTTTATCGAAGTTTTTGGAAACGGAATACTACGACACTTATCTTATCATATCTTCCAAAAATTTAGTTCTATTTGATTTATGGTTAGGATGTTTTACTCTGTACGGCCCCGAAAAAGATTGAATTAATCCCTAGTAATACCGGATTTATGTAATCATAATCTGTGTGTGCTTGGACAGTATATTCTCCGAAGTGTGAAGTTTACTGATTTTCCAAAATGTTTTTTAAACCATTGCCATTGTCCTATAAATATACCCTACATAATTTCCTTTTCAGTCAAATGTTCATAATTTATTTCAAATTTTCTTTATCTCCCCGTTCTGAGAATAAACTGAAATCAAGTTTTGCCTTCGTGTCCATGTAGGCGTTGGTGACTGCAAATCCAGTAAATGGTTTCTGTTTTCGAGTTGCTTATAGAGTATCTATTATTATCAGCCATCACTTTCGCAAACGTTTTTCGCTTTTTTGCTCAAATTTGGTCCAAAAACCAATTTTATATAGCAAAATGTTTGCGAAAGTGGAAATGGTAGAATGGCTGTATATTACGAATTCCATTTCGAAAATAGTAACCAAACGCTTTATTTCTCGTATAATCGAAAACGGAATTAATCCGCTTTTAAGTGTTCTCATGTGAACCGAACCTGTAGGTTCAATCCTCTGTGACCCATTGTTCCCAAATAGTACTTATTCTCTAGAGTTTTGCTTCATCAATCGATGATTGAGCAAGAAATTCATCTTAAATGCAATTCTAGTCAATTTTTGATCTACTTGTTGTATCTATATAATTAAATTTCCCAAGTTTATGCCGTTAGCAAATGTTCCCATCATTCTTAAGCTCATACAAATATCGGTTTGCGGAACTACCTTGAGTAATTGGTTGAAAAATACGCAAACAATAAAAGTAAAAACTGTAATTTGCTGTGCAATGGCTCACACAATTGTACGTTTATTTGTATATAATCTAAGATTGTACATTAAGTACGTTGGCTGTCGACAGTTAATGACGTTGCTGGTTTTTGTGTGTTTAACCCATTTATTATTTGTATCTTTTGCCATGCCATTGATGCAAAAGTAAACAAGTTAAGCGGCTTTTAAAATGCCAGTGAAATAAATATACCAAAATAAAAGTTGAAGTGTACACAAAGATATCTATATATGTAGTAATATATGGTGGTGGGCCTATTATTGTTATAGTATTTCTATTTTGAATCAAACTAGCCACAAATAAATGACCTTCGTTAAAA
Organism: Lordiphosa magnipectinata; assembly: GCA_037044535.1. Taxonomy (NCBI): domain Eukaryota; kingdom Metazoa; phylum Arthropoda; class Insecta; order Diptera; family Drosophilidae; genus Lordiphosa; species Lordiphosa magnipectinata. Next base: position 397,925 of record JBAMBO010000167.1, on the reverse strand, counting down.
TAAACAATTATAATAAATATTAAGCTTTCTTAGACAGTAGATAGTGAGGTGGGGCGGAGGGGTGGGGTTGTCATAAAATGTTTAAAATTCTTCAACTAGCCGACAAGCCCATTAAATTCATGTCAAAGCGAGTCTAACGACTACAAAATATCCTGTTCCATTGATTTTGTGGGAATCATTTCATAATACATACATACTCCCATTTCATATGTGCCCATACATTTTTTAAGAAGCAAGTCATTTTTCAAAATATCGAAAAACAAACAGCCAAAATATTCATGGATATTGCTCCAAACCTTCTGCACTGTTTTCCATAACTGTGAAGAAGAATGCTTTGAGAATTCTCGCTTGAGTTCATCCCGAAGATTTTCAATCGGATTCACTCAATGAAGTCGACCTTTTTTTCCTTAAAACCTTTACACGTGTTTTGGAGCACAACATGGAATTCTTTGACTTTGCGTTAAAGAACATATTTACAAGCCTCGTTACCAAACCAAACCATTTTATCTTTGTTTCATCAAAGGCTGCAAACCGGTCCAGAACAGAACGCTGTAAAACTCGATCGGCTTGTGTTTTTATGGTCCCTCGAACCGGACCTAAACCAAACATTTGAAGTTCTATTCGTCCGTCTGTTTTTGTGCCATCTTCTCCGTCAGTTTTAAAGATATCTTAACCAAACTTTGCAATAAGTTTTATGGTACAAGAAACGATCGGTTGAAAAACTAGTTTTATTGAGAAAATTTTGTTGTTTTCAATGCAAACGTCCCCAACGCTCTTATATATAAGTTTGATGAAAATCGGACAACTATATAGTAAAGCTGCCATACAAAAGATAGGTCTAAAAAAAGTATTTGTGGGAAAAACTTTTTTTTCAGCACTATCGCTCCCAAACTTGTAATTAATCAATACTATATGCTGCCTCACAATTCTGCCAAGTTTGATCCAAATCGAATGGCTATAGTATATAGCTACTATAGGAACGATCGGTTGAAAAAGTTGTTCTAGTGAAAAAAACCTTTTTTGTTTTCAATGGTAGCGACTTTTTACTTTCCAGTTGTGAATATTATCAGTTTCCACACAATTTTGGGGAGTTTCGTATAGTTATGGTACATCAGCTGCCATAAAAAAAAACTGGCAAGCAAAATGGTTGTGGCAGCCCTGGCCCCCTCTGGCCACACTAATCATCGTTATCCGGCAGCGACGCTGTGCTGCTTGCACTATACCTATCGAAGTGGCAGAGCAACAACCCACGCGCCATTCCTGGCGCGCAGTTTCTGGCTGGCTTCGATCACGCGCGGGTGGCGCCCGCATAGCTCCGCTCAACTCAACAATAATTGTTAGCTTAAGTTATATACACACACACATTAAATCTCGTAGCTAAATGGTCAAAGTAGTGGCGCCATCTATTGCTGAGTTAGGGAAATAACTCAGCTTAGAATGTTCCACGAAAATCATGTACTTCCTTAATTTATATAAATTATACAAGCTGCAAGGGTATATAATATAAACTTCGGTAGAGCCGAAGTTAGCTTTCCTCTATTTTTTCTTGAATAGATTTGTTCTTTCTAGGGTCGGAATTATTTCCTTTTGCCTATTGCATACATTTGCACAACTTTATGATTCCCTTTTTATACATTTTTAATAGGTGCGGGGTATAAAAATGCCAGTATCAACTGTTTTGTATCTCTTCAGCACAGCAGGGCACGTATTCAACTTTATTAATTGTTGTAAAAACATTTTTTAGGGCTCACTCACGACGCGACGCGACGACAATGACTCTGTCTTTCTTCTAACATATGCAAGACATGCGTTGTAGTCTCAAGTTCGTGTCCAAGCGATTGTTCGATTTTAAATGTTTATGGCCCATTCTAGAAACAGCATAGAATTTAGTCGTGAGAATCGCATTAATAAACTGAACTGAGAATGACATAACATGTCATAAAACTATACTTAAATGTTGTTGTAGATAAGCCTCCTCTAGTACGTGCAATGAACTGTTGAAGGTGATCTTCAAGGCTGATACAGATGAACTGCCGTCGCCTTGTCTCCTTGTCAGATTTTGTAATTGATTATGCAATACAAAAGCCGGCGAATTGAGTTCCGCATAAAATGCGTTACCCATCTGAATGTACTCTGTTCGATATTGAATTTCCATGCAACTAATAGCTAATAATTGCTGTTGTTAAAGAGTTTTCCATCACCTAATCCACATCCTCCCACCACAAATGTTGTGCAATATGCGTTAGTTGTGGCTGGTTGTTTGTCTGCCTGTTACAGCTGTTAGCTAGCTTCCTGCCTGCCTGCCTGCCATACTAACAACAACATTTTTCTTGTTAAATTATTTGCTTAACACGAAATAAAATTTTGTACAACAAGTTGGCAGAAAAGAAAGGTGAACGATGAAAAAAACAACAACATTTGCATAACTACAGGCTTCCGTTAACAATTAAAAGGCGACCAAATTTGGTTTAAAACAATAACATTTAATCCCATTCATATGTTAGCAGTTCAATAGAAAAGGTTACATAATAGATTCACCTCCCAGCTCATCTTCCTTTTTGGTAATTCGGTAAGCTTGAGCTACGTATAATTATTTCATATGCTGCACATGGGCATTTAATTTCCTGGTACACGCCCCCGCAGCAATGTTTGCAAGGTGCCACAACAACAACAGCAACTCAAATGCTCAAACGCCACTCGAGTCGTAATTTTTTTCGGTTAACAGCTTTGTTTGTGGTCGAGTTTTTATCTGCATTTGTGATCCGTTATTCGTTTTTCGCCAGCCATAAATGTTTATGGTGATGGATGGACGCGCTGCTTGCTGCTCTGGGTAATTAATTCATATGTATGCAAGTGGAGTTGCTGCAGCACCTCTTCCAGTTTGGGCTGACGGCTCCTTTATGACCTTTCATAATTTTGTTTGCCTCTCCGTGCTTTCCCCCATTGGCATTGGACTTGAGATAAGATTGGCTATTGCCAGATTAGATTGCCAATTCAATTATAATGCAAATATTTGTATTATCTCTCGTTATATAGTTCTAATACTGACATTAACTTAAATCGGTACAAGGTTTTGCTCTTGCCAATACCTGGAGCGCTTCGCTACGCCGCCATACAAGCCTGCAGATAAGATTACAAAGTCGTTTAGATGTCGATCGAATGACACAATATTTTCAATGTTTTCCAAGCGATGGAACTGATTTCCCTAAATTTTCCGAACGGTTGGGGTGGGGATTTCCGATTAATGAAATGTAACAATTTTTTAAAGCTAATTTGATTCACAACGTTTTGTCTATGAAAAAATAGTTAGTGTAACCGATTTATAGAATGCTTGAATTCACCGCATAATGTTTTTAAGGAGGCTGAGATGATACACAACGTGTGAATGGGTGGTTTTCTCGGTTTTCGGCTTTTATTCACACACTATTTACACGGGATTATATATACCTACACACTTATATTTACATTATCAATACGGATTTGTTCTGTCCATTATATTTACATACGTCTTCGATCGTCTCTCCACAGACTACAAACTTAAAACTGCGAGAATAATTGTCCCTAAAAAAGTAAAGTGTAATTTCAGCCTCAACAAGACAATTGGAATTATTTTTTACAGACTACAAACTAAAATTTTACTTAAGAGTAAATTACATTATAATTTTTATTCTAATTCATGAACAAATTAGTTGCTATTTCCATTAATATTGTGAAAAACATGGCCTGAACCAAGGTTCGAAACAAAACCTTCACCCTTAAACCTCGAACCTCAAATTTCCGAACCTGTCCGAACCTCGGCTCAAAAATATAAAAAAATTTTTCTTTTCACTTTCTTATATTGGCCAATCTTTCCCATTTATATGGTTCTCAAAAATCGGCAAACCAAATGTCTAATTTTATCTCATGCTAAGCTTACAAACCGAGTTTGATGTTCCTTTGGGAGAGGATTTTTCCCAAACACCGCTCCAGTGTTCACTTTTAACAATAAGTGAATATTGCATTCCTTGTTTCACCTTTTTACCTCTTACAGTGAGGGCCGTGATTTTCTCTTCTAAATAATTCGCATACTTAGCTTACAAGCAGTTTCCCTCACGGAGGCTTATTGAAACTTTTTTGTTGGACAGAGCTTTCTCTGTCGGATCCTTATTACGTCCTATTCATGCTGGTGTCCGACAATGAAGTGTTCTGGGTCCTGTATTGAACACAGTTATTACTGCTGATCTACCGTCCCTTGACATCCAATGTTCATTTACTGCCACTGATGCGGATGACACTGTGTTTTTGGCTACAACTAACAGTCTCAGGTCTGCCTCTTGATGAGCGCAGGAATTCATCGACGAATTTGAATGTTGGGCCTAACGATGGAATATAGGCATTAATGCGGAAAAGACGCAGCATGGACATAGTTCGTATTGCCCATAAGGACGTAATTACACTGGACAGGAGACTTACCTGATGGCCCCATGTTAATCGGTTCAGTGGCTCTGCACTGTTTAAAACTCTTAAAGATTGACTGCGTACTGCGTTCGGAGAGAGGCATTTACCTCAAGGCTAAAGTCAGGCTTTTTAAGTTCATTGTCTTTCCCACGCTTAACTAGGGTATTACATGTTGGGAAACGGCCTGCAACACTAAGAGAAATATTAAAAAAGAGGCGTGTGTATGTAAGGCCCTTCGCAGAATTTTAAATTTGCACCACTATATTTCGGGACTTAAGCATCCCTACCATATGCGAAACTATAAAAGCGGTTAGTTTCCCCAGGTTAGTAGACCCCATCGTCGGCAAAAGATATTCGACTCAACTGAACCGAACCAAACCACACCGAACCGCGAACCGAACCAGCATATTTTAAGAATTGCTGAACCGAACCAAAAACCGAAAATGCAAATAAATATCATTGTAACTCGTGTGAATTTAAATCGGGAAAATCGACTTAAGAACCATAGATACGCATGTTTCAGCCGTTTCAAAGTGCTAAGGTTTCCGGTCGCTGGGCTTAAACAAGACACGAGCCGTTAATAACAGCAATCTTGCTTTCCAAGATAATCCTGCAACTTATGGACGGCGTTGCCATATTCGACATAACGTAGCTGCAATGGGTACTAAAATCTAACCAAAGGTAACAACAGCTACAATGAGTTTGTTGCCTTCATTTTTCAACTCGCCATATATCGAGACGGAGAGTCGCGATACTTTTATTTTTTTTTGCTTGCATTTAATTGCGTTTTGAGTTGATTAACCACAAAAATTTGTTATAAGAGCTATAATGCTTGAAAATTGTGAGCCACTGAACCGAAACAAAACTGCGGTATGGCTTGCTTTCAAAATCTACTTCTACTTCTACTCTATATATAAAACAGTTTGTCCTGACTGACTGATTCACTGATTGGCAATCAACGCAGAGCGCAAACGGTAAGAGATAGAAGCCTGAAATTTGGACAGCAGTTTCCATTATTGGTAAAAGTGCGTACTAAGACGGAGTTTTGGAAAATTCCAACCTGAAAAGTCGGAAAAGTTTGTATGGGAAAATTTTTTTATACCCGTTACTCGTAGAGTAAAAGGGTCTACTAAAGTCGTGCAAATGTATGTAACAGGCAGAAGGAATCATTTCCGACCATATAAAGTATATATATTCTTGATCAGCATCAACAGCCGAGTCGATATAGCCATGTCCGTCTGTCCGTCTGTCCGTCTGTCCGTCTGTCCGTCCGTCCGTCCGTCCGTCCGTCCGTCTGTCTGTATGAACACCTAGATCTCAGAGACTAGAAGAGCTAGAGCAACCAAATTTGAAATGTAGACTCCTATTGTCTGCACGCAGATCAAGTTTAATTTCAATTTTTGCCACGCCCCCTCACGCCCCCGCAATTTGGAAAAAACGTCATATCTCCTACAGTTTTGATGATAGATGGTTCGTACTTTCTAGAGATATCTAGTTCTTAAAATTATTTATCGATTTGCTGAAGAAATGATAAAGATCGGATGAACGATACTCAAGTTATGAGCAAAAAACGATCAGTTAACACCCACCACCCACCCCACTCATAACCTAAGCATTGCGTTCAGCAGCAATCTTAGTGAGAGAGAGAGAGAGAGAGAGAGAGAGAGAGCGAGTTAAAAAATGTTGCATACTTTTCGGCTGACCCACCTCAGGCATACAGTAAGGCTATTAAACATTTGTTTCCATGAGTAACGGGTATATCGAAGTCGGTTAGAGCCGACTTTAACTTACGCTCTCGTTTTGTTTGTAATTTGGTTTGTAAGTTTATTACGCGAAATAATTCGACACGTGTTCTCCCGATTTTGGAAAATGTGCCCACGAAGAAAATGGTCGGAAAATTCTGCATGCAAAAAACTATTTTTCATCCGATTGACTTGAAACTCGGTTTGTAAGGATAGAATACGAAATGATTTGAAATGTGATATTCCAATATCAGAAAATTCGTAAACAGGGTGTGAAAATGCCCGGAAAATTCTGTATTCAAAAAACTATTTTTAATCCGATTGGATTAAAACACTCGGTTTGTAAGGATAGAATACGAAATAATTTGAAATGTGATATTCCAATGTCGGAAAATCCGTAAACAGGGTGTGAAAATGCCCGGAAATTTTTTTTTGACGTCATGGAATACCGAGTGTAATTTTATTATATTATCTGATCATACAGTTTTAAATTAAATGAGCCTAAAATATTATCTTTCATTTGCATGACGTGCGCAAGGAAAAACATAATATGAGTATTCTTTTGGTATAAAAAAATCGTATAGCTATTTAAGTGCAATTATATCACGAGATAAGATTTCATAATTAAAAAAAGTTATGGCAATACGTCAGCATTGCTAAAGGAAAGGAATTTCAAGGTAAGAACTTGATTCAATACGGAGCGTTGATAAAATTTATCGGCTTTTTTTTACTTTCTTTCTCTACAACTTAATCTTCTTTTAGTGGGATACACTTCAACTATTTCTTTATTGAACTCAAGCCATTTCATCAACTGGGAACTTTGTATTTGAAATTCGAAATTATGATTGATAAGGAATCAAAGTGTATCTCTCCATTAATCCATTTTCGATAAATCTTAAAAAAGTTTCCACAAACCTTCCTAAAATGTACTAAATTCGTTACGAATTGTGGGCAAATGCCTGTCCACTCTAAATAATGCACTAATTGGCCTGTATTGTAATTGGTAAATTGTTGCTAAATCCATGCATTCCCATGTGTGTTGACCACCCTCGAAGAACATGAAACTTTGTGACATCCACCTGTCTTCATCATCTCTCTTATAACTGACCATAGCAATAAAACGCCCATTTAAGAGCAGTCTTTGACGTTGATGAGCTGCACAAGAACAAAACAACAAACCAGCGCTCCCAAAATCCAACTGAAAGCAAGTTGGCTAGAAATAAAGCTACTGACGCCGGCCAGCGCTGCTGGCCAGTAAGCCATAAAGAAAGAAAAGAAAGCAAACTAGGTTAAATTCCATTCAAAGCCGACCAACGGCAAGCAACTACAACAACAACTCGTTCTGCTACCAAGACTCTAAGAATGGGCATGACTGCCATTCACCAGAACAACACCTCTCGCCTAATATTTGTCTTACATCGTTTTAGCCGACATTTGTCGTGTGTATTTCTGTTCAAAAAAAACCGCACAAGAGCGTGCCAGAACACGTTTTGGCTATGACATTGTACCGCTAAGTTGTTGCCGCAACTTGTTGCCGTCGAGATGATTGACCAGAGCCAGACAGAAAACCCAACTGTAAATCGCATTAAATATTTGTTAACAGCAAAACGAAACGCAACGAAACGCATGTGGAAATAGTTGAAATATTTTCTCTGCAGGGAGGCAGCCAGTGCAGCAGCCGGGCCTAACAGGGCCCCACAGATCGAATGTCACACGTGTGCCCAATACCGTTGAGTAAAACGCGTTTCAGGGGAGACGGTCCCCAAAGCCTGGCCTGGCCAGATCAGGCAAGTTTTTGCCGGTCGTAATGTCAGCCTCACCTCAGGTGGACAGCAACGACATCGCCGACGACGACTGGTTTCTGTTGGCCAGGCTGCTGGCCTCTACGTTTGGCGTTTTGGTCAGAAAGGATGTTTTTTCTTTTCGGTGGTGGTGCAACTTTCGTTGTTGTTTTGTTTCCGCAACTGCCTTTTTATTTTCATTTTGCTTGGCTGAAAGTGAAATTACGAGTATTTCGAAAAAAAATTTTGCATGGCGATGCGACTTGTTCGTATCCAAAAAGTGTTGACATAACCATTTGGAGCTGCTGCTGCTGCTATTAACTGGTTAAGTAATGTGCGGTGCCATTTGATTGATGTACATACGTATTTGAGTTCTGCCGCAACAAAAAACTGCCCCATCAAAGTATTGACACTTCCAACACTTAAACTTTGGTACGGTTCCCAGTCCAAACGAAAATTGAAAGCTTTTTCATGCTTTTTAATCGGCAAAAGTAAACAAAAAACAGATTATGAAGTTTTTTAAAAACGATTCTTACGTTTATGTTGGGCTTGTGGAGAGTGTTTACATTTGACGATTGCTAAAAGTAAAAAAAACCATAAATATTATTTTTTGACCAAAAAATTTATTAATAATTCCTTCCCAATCGCTTAAAGTAGAAATTGAAACGACCTTCTCAACCAAACTTGGTTATGATTTGATTAGGATGGATACTAGGATTTTGATGCACAGTTTCTGCTAAATAAAAAAAAGGAGGACTAATACAAGTTTATCCGAAAGCGTCGACGAAGATTGCGGCATATGTGAAATTGTAAGAAAAGAAGCTTGTGAATACTGATCTTAAGTTTTGTCAAAAAAGAGGATTCTAAAATCTGCCCCTAAAATCTTATTACCCCCATCGGAATGACAGTTTATTTCGATGGGGGGTAGCGTACGGTCCAATGTGACAGTTCAATGCCAAAACACAACCCTTCAACAGCAAAATACCACCAAATGTGAAACGGTCACACTGCACTGTCACATCTGATTTGCTTGCATTTGAATTTGGTAAAGTTTTTTTTTAAAAATATTCAGGGATATTTGGAAGATATAGGGAATGCAGAAGTCATCGAAAGAATCGATTGTATTTGTCGTACTTCTGCTTTTCGACACCCTTTTTTTATATGGATTAGACAGCCGTCGGAATCAATTTAGTTTGTCTGAAAACTAAGCCTTAAATAATACAATTTTTAAAAATTTCCTTAAAAAACAATACCATAGGAAAACACGCAAGAATCTGTGCAGACATTCAGTCTATATTTACTTTTAACAGCAGATACTTGATGCGAAAGGTTTTCCCCACGCTGCTCGTTTGCTTGTTTGCCTTACAGAATCGAGCACCTTTTCAACAATTTCGACACATTATGTCAGAAAGAATCGGTTAGAACCCTAAATACTTTTTCGTAAGCGTGGCTGTTGGCTTTCAAAACTTCGCTACTTGTAACCAAAGAAGTGGGTAAAAGCCGAGCGCATAACGGCGTGAATGAGCCATACAATGCAAAATTTTGAAATATCAATCCACAATCAATCCACAACCGGGACCGAAACCGATATTTTTAATTTTTTGTGGGCCGAAAAGAACATAAAGGTAGGACTTAGTTCTGGAGGACTTATAAGATCTTGTGTAATTACCTTATGTTTTCTATTAAATAAAGGTCAGAAAATTCTACAGTTTCCAGAACTGTATAAACCAGCGATGGTCACCGGTACTCCCCAGGGACTTAAGACATTTCGCTATTTACACATACATGGGCCGAACGCATGTCGAAGCTGAGGCCAATAGAGTAAACAAGCCTTCAGTCGCTGGATAGCTTTCGCTGCGGTCAGATCGAAGCTAGTTCACGGCGCTTTATTTTCGCATTCCAATACTCTCTCACTTTTTGGTCTCGCTTTCGTTTACCAACGCTGGTATAAACTGTCAAATTTTCTTCTTGCTGTTCCAAATAAGCGTATATTGATTATTGAAAGAACGCAAAAATAATGAATATGATTCGGTGTGATTCCCTGGTAGAGCTGACCAACTATCGATATTAGAATATGAAAAAATTTCGATAGCATTATCAACGAGAGCGTAAGTTAAAGTCGGCTCTACCCGACTTCTATATACCCGTTACTCTTGGAAAGAAATGTTTAATAACCTTCCTGTGTGCCTGAGGCGGGACAGACGAAGAGTATGCAACATATTTTAAATCGGCAATTTATCATCAGATCTTGATGAAAATTTCAGGGCTTATAGATATTGCGATTATAAACGTACGTTTTAAAAAACCGATATACGAAAATCTCTAGAGATTTCCAGGATACCCCTGAGATCTTGATTTTTGAATCAAGCCTCCAACGCAGTTGTGAAGTAACGAGAAGTAAATTAAAAATCTCATACGAAAAATTTTACGTCTGCTCTCCTGTCAAAATTTGTATATGCAAATTTTACATTAGCTCTCGTTACTTCGCAACTGCACAGAGGACTTCAGGCATGAATTTGTGACAACAATTGCTAACGTTTGTTAAACTGATGCAAAACACATATCTAAGTAAACAAAAGAAAACCGTTTGCCCATCTACCTACGTCTAGGTTTAAGTAACCGCAGCTATGCTTGCATGGAAATCCACTTGTAATTCAGAGCAACTATACAGCTATGTCCCATTCGATAAAAGAATCTTTCATTCAAAATTCAATATGACCAAAGCAATAAAAAAAAGCTTTTAGACACCTTCCTCACAAATAGGCCACCAAACAAGCAATCTTTCCCACACACGCAGTTTTACAGATGAATGAAACTACTCACCTACCTTACACATTCCTCTCACCTAGAACACCTTGGTTTTTTTTTTTATTGGTAATTGATTATTTTTGATGCCCAACCAGTGTGTGTGTGCATATGCGTATGGATTTCTTTTCTCACGTCAACGCTTAAATGCTTTTCGTTGAAAAACGAAAAAAAAACCAGGCGACTTTGAAGCTAGCCGACCTAAAAGATCAGCCGCACATATGTATGTGCGACCGGGTATACATCTACATAGGTTTTTAGCACAGTTGCAGCCTGAGTCTGCGTCTGGACGTGCCACTTTTGGTCCAGTGTCGGGTTTGGCGTTTGCTTTGTCTGCTGCACGACAATCGCTTTGGAAATTTTCGGATAAATACACGTTCGATGCATTTGTCAGAAATGCTTTTCATGTTGTGCGGCTCTGCAATGACTGCCTCATTAGCACAAACGTTTCTAAAATGTTCTAAATGCATTTAATTGTTTAATTGCTTTGGTTGACTAACAGAAGGGAGCGGTTTCTAGATGAAATTGATTGCCTGTCAAATTAATTCTGCACTAGCGTGCCAACGCTGGCCATAAAGTGGCAAATATTGACAAGAATATTATCTTCATTTAATAGATTTTTATTATCCATTCCGGCGGCGGCTTTTTAGCAAGTTTGTTGGGTGTGTCCGCATTATAAAGTGAAGTGTGTTTTTGTATCTATTTTATTTGATAGCAAATGCGGAGTTTTCAAAATGAAAAAAATAATAAAAATTACATAAAGCGGAAATCAACTTTGAAACTGTTTAAGAATTTTGAGAATCTTGGCTACATGAATATTGTAAGTGCTTTGGCAACATGTTGCCAGACATATTCATATAAATTTTGATAGAAAATCCGCGTTGAGACCGCCATGAATTGGACTTTGCCCTTTAGGCAAAATAAACAACAAGTCATAAATTTGTTAACACCGACGCAAAAGCCACAAACTGCATACAGAACCGAGAAAAAAATGAGAAAAACGCAACAGGACAATAAAAAGCGACAAAGACTTTGTTGTTGCTGGCGTCGTGTGTGTCACCCACGTACACGTGTCCCGGTCTCATTTCCATACATACAAACAATATCTACTTACTCACCTATAGACCAAGTTTAGTATGCCACTCAGGCCCCAAAACCACGATATGTGTCTTCTTGATGAAGGGTGGAGGCAAAATATAATTTGCACAAGGAATAGAACTGAATGTACATGGGTGTGCGTGTGTGTGTGTGTACATAATGAATACAAGCTGTTGCTATTGTTGCTGTCTCAGCCTGAAGTAGCCAGCTTCTTGAGGCTATTTATTCAAGTAATTGTGAATAATGTTGTGTGGCGCCAAATTGCAATTCCCAAAGTGAATGGAGCAGAGGCGACAGCTTGGAAGCCTACACCCAACCAAAAACATACGACAAACGTGTATGTTTGGGGTGCATATAAATATCTTAAAGATTAGATTATATGGTTATAGCAGCGGAAGCCACAAAATGGATTATACCACTCTATTTCCGACATTCAAAAATAGCCTGGTATCTTATTTGAATTGGTCATATGGTCATATTTATGCTATGCTCATTTTGCAAAATCATTTCATGAAATGTGTCCGCGTATGTATAAAAACCATTTCATGAATTCAATTTATACTCTATTCACACTGGCCATAGCTCTGAAAGAACTGTCAAAGTCGAAGCTGCAAGATTATTTTCCATAGAAAGCTGCGGGTTTGGTGTGAACGCATGGTCCAGGTTTTCGCAGCTTCGACAATGCTGCGATCAGTGTGAATAGGATATAACACACGAAAGTTGACTATGAATTCGACCTTAATTCATGAAATTCTGTGGCGCAGCCAACTTAACATTGCGTCGCTGCTGTCAGATATGCGAAACGCTGGTTATTTTGTGAATTTGCAAAAACTGCCTAAAGGAACATTTTTGATTTTGCAAATTAAGGAAGTCATTAATTTTATAGCATAAACATAGTACCACTACCTCCAAAAAAATGTTTTGACACATTTTGCAAAGAAATGTGCCTTTTGTAAATGGTTATATTTATACCGCTGCAAAGGGTATTAATATTTTGCCCAGAAGTTTGCAACGCTTAGAAATATTCATTTCCGACCCCATAAACTATATATATATATTTTTGACCAAGGCGACGAGCTGAGTCGATTGAGCTTGTCCGTCCGTCTGTCTGTCTGTCTGTCTGTCTGTCCGTCTGTTTCTACGCAAACTAGTCTCTCAGTTTTAAAGCTATCGAGCTAAAATTTTGCACAGAATCTTCTTTTTACTGCACGCTGCTAATATGTCGGAACCGACCGGATCGGATGACTATACATATCTTATAGCTGCCATAGAAACCATCAGTCAAAAAATGGGTCTTACTGAAAAAAACCTTTTTTGTTTTTAATGTTAGCGTCCTCAAACTCGTCCATAATTAATATTCTATGCTTTCAAACAGATTTGCAAACTTTGGTCAAAATCAGATGAATATATCTTATAGCTGCCATAGGACCGATCGGTCGGAAAATGTGTCAGTAAAAAAATAACTTTTTTGGTTTTAAGTAAATCGTTCTTAAAGTCGGTGATTCTTAATATTACACGTTTTCAAACTAATTAGAAAAAGTTGATCAACATCGGGTGACTATATCTTATGGTTGCCATAGAATCAATCGGTCAAAAATGGTTCTTAGTAAGAAATGTTTTTTGTTTTTAATGTAAGCGTCCTTAAACTCACTGATTACTAATTCTATATGCATTCGCAAAACTTGGTCGATATCGGATGACTACGGATCGGATGACGGAAAATGAGTCTTAGTGAATTTTTTGGTTTTAAATTTTATCTTTCTTAAACTCGGCGATTGTTAAACCGATATGTTTTCAAAAAGATTCGCGAAATTTGGTCGAAATTAGACGTTTATCCGTCGGAAAATGGGTTCTAGCTACAAAAATTTTTGAACTTTTTGTAAGCCTTCTTAAACTCTGACATTTCAAAAACAGCATTTGCAAGTGTATAAAAACTTTGACACAGACGAAGTTAGCAGCTTGGCCTTCTCGTTTGTTCTTATTTTACCCTTGCAGAGGGTATACTAAATTGTCCACATGTTTGTAATGCATAGAAGCAATCATCTCTGACATAAATTACAAAGTTTCGATCGAATTTATGTAGTTTTTTTCTGTCAGAACTATTACTACGTCTATAAGCACGTCTTATTTGCAAATAACAATTTTGTGAGTGATAAATTATTACTTATAAACTGAGTTAACTCGTTATTCGCAAATAGCTAAGTCATAAAAACAATTACTGTTTAGTAGACTTATTTGAAAATAGAGTGATAGTCTTTGCCACCCTTTTTAGTGCTTTTGTTGCATTCAACTATTTGCCAGGCGAAGGAGAACGGAAAAATGTTTGAGATGCGTTGCGATTGGACCAAGTCGGAGACGAGGACGAACTTCTTGGAAATGAAAGAAAATAAGGTTCGATCGAAATTAGGTCGATTTTTCTGTCGTAATGATGTCGTTTTAGAAGAACATAGTTTCGATTGAAATTATGTCGATTTTTCCCACGGAATCATGTCGTTCTAGAGCGACAACGAAGGTGGATTAAAACAATGTCGATTTTTTCTGTTTGGACATATCGTTTGAAAACGACATAATTTTGATTGAAAGCTGCATATTTTCGATTCCAAATGTACTGGGCGAAATTTTGTCATCGGAAATTTGTCGCTATGCTCATTGACTGTGCTAGGCTAGAACAATTCTTGATACTGGGTATATACAGATTCTGATTGTGAACGTATAATGCCGTTAAGGCACGCACCTATCTCTAGTTGTAAGCAACTATGTATCTGCAGTACGTTGATTTCAGGCTTAACCTTTGGTATTGAGAGCCATAGAATGAAATTCAATTTACATTTGTAATTGCAACCGCCATTTTGTGGGTATGGAAGACATAAAAAAAAAACAAATAAAAATGGCCAATTCAATGCTGTCGGCCATCAATTTGCAATGGCAATCGCATCGCAGACGAGTTTATTGATTTTTTTAAAATTTTTATCTCGTTTGAACAGACATGACGTTTGTCTCCTTCTCTCTGTCGCTTTAACAATTATCCCATAGCCATATTTATTTAACACTTGCCAACTACTACTACAACAACTTTCCACATTGTTTCACTTGCTCTGAACTTGACCCTGGGATACAGCAACAAAACTCGGACGGACTTCAATGTCATCGCAGTGTTGTCCTCTCATGTTTTCACTTGAGTGTGCTGTCATTGCAATTGCACATGATTTATTGTAAGCCATTTTGTAACTAATATTTTTTTTTCATTTATTTTATTTATAGGTCACACATCGTACAACTGGCCAGGTGATGGTGCTAAAGATGAATCAGTTGCGCGCCAATCGGCCGAATATGCTGCGAGAGGTCCAGCTGCTAAATAAGTTGTCTCATGCAAATATCTTGAGGTAAGCATCTACTGCTCAAGCTGCTTCTACAAAAAAATACCCAACGGTTGCAAGGTTAATTAATATCTCAAGGTCGGTATATCCGGTGGATGTGTTTCAGCATCGGTAATTCTTTGATAAGTTTACAAAGCGATTGGCTAGTCCGGAATCCTTGTTTAATTTTATTTGTTTATCCAATTTGATTAGACGAAGTGATGCTATCATTCCGTGGCAACAGCTGAATATTGACGATGCTTTTTCAGTTCCACTAAACTGACAGTCTTACCTTTCTCTGGTGAAAATCGGTATATTTTTTTAGGTCTTCACGTGATTGAAACGATTTATTTTTCACAACCCGTTATGCTGCGTTTCCAGAACATTCCAGTTAGGCAATGATTGACAAATATAAGTACCTTTAGGAAGGTGAATTTCCGTCAAATTTACAAATGCTAGTTTTCGTTAGTTGCTAAGCTTCTCGGCAATCGTTCGTGTTGTCCTTGTCCTCGAATGGTCGCCCAAAAATCGGAGACATTTCCGTTCACTTATCGCATCTTTCCCGTAAAGGTTGCATAGTTATGTTTTAGCTTGCATCGCTTAAGAATATACCAAAAATGTATTAATTTTGCACACAGGGAAAATACCGGTTCAGATATAAATTGTCTCCAACTCAAAATAAGAACAAAACTTTCTCAAAAAAGTTAAGCAGCAATGTTCTAAAAGTGCTTGAAATGAGCACAATTCAACTCAGCTCAACAAACACAAAGAAAAGTATAAGGAGCCCTTTAAACGTGAAGCTACAAAAGTGTGAGACAGCGCGAACACGTGATTCTTTACATTGTTCATTGATTGCAAAAGGTACCAAAAAGTTTTCTTTGTTTTTCTGAAACAACTTAAATAAACTAAGCGATGTCTCTGTTTTTAGTTGGAATATGGGCGGAGTATCAGGATCATATCTAGTGCTTGTAGATAATATTGTCTCCCTCCGAATCCAAAAAGATGTCCCCTACTTCCCTCGAGCTGAGCATCCGCTTATAACCTGATCCAAAATCTATCTAATCATTTGCCAGCCGAGTTTGAAGGCCTAATCTCAGATGAGATAAAAATTTAGTTCGGCACTATATTTCATATAAATAGGACTGCCGTTCCAAAGCAATCAGATTTCAAACTGTTCAAAATTGTTTCTATTTATATGAAAAATAGAATTCAATTTTTATCTCATCTGAGAAAATAAGACTTAACCCTAGAACATTGTAATCAAGATGAGCACGATCGTTGTCAAAACTGGGTAAAAACAGTTTAATATAATGTTTTCACTTTAAGAACAATTTGTTGATTACCCAATACTTGATTTGAGTTGATATTGTTCCGTTTTTAACCCTGGAACGTCATTCGTTGTTGATTCGACTACAGAAAAGCATGTACTTTCGATGTTTACTTCGTTGTGGCTTTTACAAATGTTATCGATTAACGATAAACATTAAACTTATGCATTAAAAATAGAAACATTCTAATCAATTTGCTCCTTTATTGCTAGTAAAAAAACTCAAAGCTCAGATTATGGGTCAATGCCATGTGCAATTGCTGCTATGTATGTAAGTCGGGTGGCTTAGTCATCATCCTCATCATCCGTTACAAGTGCATCTCACTGGCACTTTATTTAATTACACGCACACACAACAAGCTGAAATCGACTTGAGACTCTGTGAATGGACCACACAGACTTAGTGTCAATTAAGTTGCGTTTGGCATGTTCAGTAAGCTAAGGGGATGAATGTCGGACTATATATTAGTGGGCATCATGTGGTCTCATTATTTTTGCCTACTACTGTCGGTCTTATTTTGTATTACATAAACAATTCAATTCCACATCCAGCGAGGGGATCTTGCCAAATTATTTATTGCGCACAACGCACGTACGTTGATGCGGGGCCACAAAAACACTGACCTATGTTAAATACATGTTTCGCATATATCACAGAGCATTTGCTACGGCTCTTCCTGGGGCCTGAGTCATCAAATCTGACAGACAGCCTGACATCATTTATTTTGCATATATTCATTGCATTGAATTAAGTTGTTGTTTACGTTTACACAGCCCAACGATAAGTAACATATTTTTACAGTAACGTAATATATTTAAAATTTATAAATTTTGTAATTGGGTGAAGTTCGTCATGTTTCGTTATACATTTGGTCACCCCTTATGAAGAGTTCAAACGAAGTTCAACCAAAGATTTTGCCAAGTATAAACGTTTCCGTCGTTCGCCAAAGGTCAAGTTCATGACAGCTGCTGCTGCTGCTGCTGCACTCTTCGCGTAGTAATTGCCTTGGCAGTGACCACCAGGTGTATGCTTTTCTCCTCACCTCTCCGGGGGTCACATACATCAGTAAAACTGCTGATGTAATTGTCTAAAAATGTATGTATAATATGGCTAGGCTCACTTGGGGCAACCTCTGATAGTCATGACATTGTTGTCGGTCGTCTGGCTTGACTAGATTTAATTGCCAAGCTGCGTAGCTTACTCACTTTGAGTTGTTTTTTGTTTGTTTTTCTTCTCCCATACATCACGTGACTGCACGCAACTTGATTATACGAATATTTATTCGCCAATGATTGTGTCTCTGCGGTCTCACACTTCAATTGTATACAACTTTCAAGTTTTTTTTGTTCGTTTTACATTTTAGCATATTTTCCGTAAACTGTGTAGTAAAGTTTTTGATTGTACTCATATTTTCCTATTTCCCCTTTTAATTAAATACAATAAACTATAAACTTAAATAACAGTCGAACTTCTCTTAGTCACTGAAAAAGCTAAAATAATATAAAAATTGATTGGTTGTTGAACTTTGGAATAAAATCTTTAAGCGAGCACTTAGTTGCTCTCAATTTCAAAATTACTTATTAAATCCAGCGTTTAGATCTTGCTATTGATAATTCAGATCATGCACTCAGAAAAAACATCAAGAATTCTGTACTTAACCCAGTGATAAATCAGGTAGAAACAGAAGTCTGAACATTTAAATAAAATATTTCCAAAATTGATAGCTGAGCAAAAACGTTATCAAAAACAGTGTCGGAACGGTTCTCACCTTAAAATCCATTTTTTGAGTCCGCAAAAACTTAATTTGAGTTCATTTTGTTCTGTTTTGTTTTAAGCATGTTTTAAAGTCAACTGGACACATTTTTGAAAATTTTTTATTCTCATTGTGGGGATTCTGAATAGGGGACACATATCTCTTGGCAACAAATGTGCTCAAAATTGTTGAGAAAATTTTGAAGGCAACTTATTCTCTGAACATTTGTTTTCCCTCTGTGTAGGTACGGCTTATACTTGGCCAACTATCTTTGGTCCTGAAATCGTGTTCCCTGCGGGTAACCAGCTTCCACACAATCTAAAAACCATTACTGGCGCATTTCAAATTTAGACCAAAGTATTAAGACTTTGGTTCGAGCTAAAAAATATCCAATAATTTCAACTAAATTGCGTCCTGTTCCATAATTCCAAAGTGCCAGTACTTTAAAATTGCATAGATGCTTCCACCATCTAAGTATAATGTACTTGTTTACTTTAGTTTGATTGTCTTTCTTGAAATGTTTTTCGAAACGCATCCTTACTATATAATGCAAAAATAAACAGATCCTTTAAGCGTTTCGAGTTTCGCGTCACTCACGATTTATGCTCGATTTCAGGTGGCGTCACGAATGAACAAGTACGATAAAAATGAATCTTCTCAACCAATTTGTATCTTATGAACAAAATCAAAAACTTCGCTTTTGGTTTTTCTGTACCGACAATCAATGCAGCTTATGTATATTAAAAGAAATTTGGTTGGTAAAGGTTACTTTATGTGGACCTACAAATGTAAACAAACCTCGCTCAACACACTTGTATGCAAATATCTCGTAAACCTGACAAGCTAAGGGAAAACGGACAATTGATTTGAATTCAGTGCCAAAAAATTCATCTGTCATGTTTGCTATCTTCTCTGGTGCAAAAGCTTGTAAACCTGTGTAATCTGCTATCAGCAGCAAAACACCGCGGTCACTTTTTGCAGAACTTTGTGGAATGTCTAGCACTTGCACGGAAAAAGCGTTCTTAAATTTGAAAGCACTATATAATTTACGAAATGGCCAAAAGTATAGAAATATTTATTGGAAAAATAAATTTTAAAAATATCTTGTACTGCAAGACTTTTATTCACGATGTTTGGTTCAGGATGACGTCGTGACACACCGTGACACATTCAAATTCACGTCAAGTGTGCACCTTTTGATTAGTTTCATGGAGCCATTGGATAAAAATCTTAGATCAATTTAACACTAAACGGATATTGAAATATATAAAAAAAGAGAATTAATAATATGGAAGTATAAATGGATTCCAAAATCATTCAATGGATTATCAAGAAATATTTTTTGTTTTTCTCTCAGTATCTCACAATTTTCTCAAGCAATGCTAAACTTTTCTCCAAAAACAGGTAGCCCGGTTCGGGTTTAGTTTTGGTAAAGTGACCCATTAATAGAAAGTATCGGACTTGGAAGGATTAGAGAGATGTTTAAAACGCAGAACCGGTTCAGGTTTGATTTTTATCAATTTTAGATGCCACGGTGAAGCAAACTTTATGAAGTTCCACAAAGTTTTTTTTGGTAGAGAAGAGGTGCAGGGGGGCAGTCGAAGTTTTTCGATAGTTTCTGTTTGCCAGGGTTGAGTTTTTAGTCGATCGATAACAAGAGTTGATCGAATTGTCTCACAGCAGCTCAACAAATTTAAAATAACTTGCACTTCAGCCTCGAAGTCCGTGATTCCTAAAGTTCTTTTCGTGACTTTAAGCCTTTATTAATTTTACTGCTTTCTGACTCATTGTTAATATTGTAAAATAATAGAAAGAAGGCCAAGCTAACTTCGTCTGTGCCAAAGTTTTTATACGCTTGCAAATGCTGTTTTTGAAATGTCAGAGTTTAAGAACGCTTACATAAAAATCAAATATTTTTGTAACAGACATCTGATTTCGACCAAATTTCGCGAACCTTTTTGAAAACATATCAAATTAACAATCGTCGAGTTTAAGAAAAATAAAATTTAAAATAAAGTTTTTCTCACTTAGACTCATTTTCGACCGATCGCTCCTATGGCAAACATAAGATATCGTCACCCGATGTCGATCAACTTTTCCAAATAAGTTTGAAAGCGCTTAACATTAAAAATCAGCGACCTTAAGAACGATTTACTTGAAAACAAAAAAGTTCATCTCACTAAGACCCATTTTGCGACCGATCAGTCCTATGGCAGCTATAAGATATAGTCATCCGATTTTGACCAAAGTTTGCAAATCTGTTTGAAAGCATTTAATATTAATAATGGACGAATTGAAAACAAAAAAGTTTTTCTGACTAAGATCCATTTTTTGACCGTTGGTTCTTATGGCAGCTATAAGATATAGTCATCCGATCGTTTTTCTCGGTTTTTAGTAATTCCCAATTTATTCAGCAGATAGAAAATAACTCGATCGTTTGTTTCAACGAAGCCGGAAATGGGAACAGCCCTAATGGGGAGAATTTTTTCGGCCTTGTGTTTAATGTGCCACTTCTTCCGCCCTATCTTCCGTTCTGTTTCTCCTATTCTGCCGGTTGACGAATGGAACGTGCAACAAACCACTGGCGCAGTATTAAATGCAGCGAATTCTTATAATTAAATACCCTGACCAACATATTTCCTGTGTGTTCCATGGCATTTTCGTTGAAAGAAGAATTTGGGTCAGCAGAGCAGCGCATGCAGCTGCCAACTTTTCTTTATTCATTAGCATTAAATGAAAATATGGAAAATTCTGAACAGTGAAATTAAATGCAGTCCCATGAAATGTTCTCTCAAACTTGTGAACATTTGCAGATATTATTAAAATAGTTCCAGTCGAATGAGCTGGTGCAAATACACAGATGCATGTGCATTACATAGATCTACCGTCGGCGATTGTGATTATCAGTGACGTGGATCGCTAAACACCACTCCTAGCTGCTGGTTAGTTAGGCGCTGCTCTCTTGTGTTGGCAGCTTGTTTAATGATGCTTAACGATCGCAGCTGTCGGCTAACTGTCAAAATTTAACAGCTATGCCGCTGAGCGTGTCCATGCGGGCCAACGCCTCCCATGGCGGCTCAACTAATGAAGCCTATTGGCATGGAGATACTGCAAGCATCAATAGAACAAATCTTTGGCGTAATTCAAACTACCTTTCTAGCACGTCAAATACCTCGTGTGCTCTCAGGCAAATACCCACACACACAGCAGACAGAGTGAGTTATTGGCTACAGAACTGAAATTGAAACTCGCGTATGTACATTTGTATATTTTATGGGCTTATCACGCGCCCCAACGTAAGTGGAATGTCGCACAATAAGAACAGCCGCTAGGCAGCCAGGCAGGCAATTGCATTTGGCCGCCCACACGCCGCCAGCGTCGCCGCTCCCAAGCAGCCAACTTGGCATTACTCACTCTTTGCTTGCTGGCCATATTTCGTTTGCCTGAGACACAAATCTCATTGCATTGTCTGTCTTGTGTCGGCGGCTGGTCGGGAGTTGGATTGAATGCATTTCTCAAAATGTACACATTGCGATGACGGCGCCGCGTTCTGTTTTTCTTCTTTTTTTTTTTGTTATTAACTTCCACACAGCAAATAAAGCGGCAAGTCAACAACACGGTGGAGTGAGGCGGCTTTAAGCCATTTAAAACGCTCATTTACGACTCAGCCATGTCACAGTTCTTGCCTGGCTCATTACGAGCACAAACAATGGCGAATGCTGTGATGCTAAGCAGGTGATAAATTGTGTGCAAATGTTGACAAATTGTTGGCACGCAAATGTGAGCAGAGCGAAAGGGTTAATGACTTTGACGACTACTCCGCCTACTGGGTGAATGGTAACCAAAGTTTGATAAAAGTTACTGGTGGAATGTACAGAAGTTTGTTATTTGCTCACAAAACAAATTGAAAAGCTTGAATCCTGTCCGAAAAAGTTTTTCAAAACTTGTTTATGATTGAATGGCAAACCCTTTTGAACTAAATCGATAAAATACGAAAAAAAGGGTGATGTCAAAGTTCGAGGATTCCCTAAACTAGAAAATGAAATAGAGATGGGCGCGGAAATGAAAAACGTTCCTGACCACGTCTTTCCCGTCCCGTCCCGAACCCAAATGTTCAATTCGATTTCGTCCCGATCCCGACCAAGTCTATACCGAGTCGTCCCGATTCAGACCTTAAATATTTTTTTATGTGGCATCTGACATTTTGGTGCAATTGTGCCAGTGCGGTCTGCATATGGCAACACATCCCCTTGCCGTTTACACAACACACAAAATTCACCTGCTTGTTACTGACTTCTATCAATTTAAAGTTTTTCCGCATTTCTAATTTGGATGATGACGGTTTTAAGTTCATATCATTGTCCTTACTTGTATTTGCTGTTGGTTAGACGACGCCATTTCACATGCTCTTATAAGTGTGCCCTGGCTGGTTTGATAAAGTTATTATCGATAAGTTGTTGTTGTTGTAACGGTTGGGAAGTTTTTTGTTGAAGTTGTAAGTGTTGACTTCCCATTGACCGGGGTGGGCAATCCTTGGGCAGTGTACTAGACACTGCGTCGGTTCCGGCACGAAGACCCGATTGCCGTGGGAACCGTTTAAATTATCGATAAGCTGTTTTCATTGCTATGCTTAAACTTGCTGAGGCCAATAAAAATAAATCGGGACCTGGAAAATTACGGAATTTTGCACTAATCCCGTCCCGACCAACAATTTTCAAATCAATACCGTCTCGACCGATCCCGGACTTTTTTCGGGTCCCGTGGGTCTGGCCCATCTCTAAAATGAATTAAGGAACTTGCTCATACTCAACTCGAAAACGAAATGCATTTGTTATATAATATATTTTTCATCGACTTCCTTGTGAGCGAAAAATATAGACACTCAATATTGAAATAAGTAATTATTGATTAACTATCGCGTCACATAGTATGCATCGGTCGGCAACGCTGTGACTATTTAAAACAGCCGACAGCGAAAATCGTACGAAATACTTGTATTTCACACAAATTTCGCATACTATTCCAAACGTTTTAGCATCCTTAAATAAGACAAGGACAAAGATTATATCCATCGCTTAGATGTGAAGGTCGGCACTTAGTTTTTTTTTTTGTCAACTTGGCAAACTTCAAGTACACTTGCATGCCCCCACTTAGGCATGCTGTGGCGTCTACTTCCACTGCATCATTGTCTCGACCACAGACATCATTATTTGTCTTGGCTTTATGATTTGTGCACTAAGCGTTGGCCGTATCCTATCCCCCCCATCATCTCTCATCTTTACTAAAATGCTTGCCAATAATTTGCCTAGCCTTGAAATAAATGCGCGTTCAGTTTTTGTGTTCTAAATGATGATTTTACATTGCAATTTTAGGCAATTTAAAAATGCAATTATCATTAATGAAGCATTTAATAGAGATTTTAGTGTCCATCAGTCGAATCTAAATTAGCAACGAAGACTGACTAGTTCCTTGATTTTTGTGTGTACAGTTATCTACAAAATTGACGAGCTGCAAAACAACACAACAAGGCACAACTGAAACGAGAGCGTGTCATGATTGCGGCCATGTAGACATTTCTTTTTATTGCTTAATGGACGTGGCTGCAAGGCTGGTTGGTTGACTTCTTGGCTGCTACAATTTTATCAGTGCAACATTTCATGTTTGCTTACTGCCAACTTTGATCGTCAATTGACGTCTATAGACGATTGTCTGATGTCGCTACTATCGGTAATTGAAGCTGCCGTGTGCCATACACACGGACACACACCGTACCACCAGTCTAAATTGGGTTAATTTCTGATTGATGATCAACCAGGTCTGGTAAAGTGTCGCACACAATTTCATGTAGGAGGGGAGGAGTTGCTTGTTTATGGTATTTGTTTTTTGGTCTTACGATCAGGTTGTTTAGCAGAAGCAACAGCTCTCTTTTATCTTTGGCTCGTTTGCATCAAAGTGGTTTATGTGTTTACAATATTTTACTCTTATTTGTATTTATTTTGAAAAGGAAAAAAATGAAATATTTTCGATTTTGTGGCACTAAAATACCACAAAAGCTTAAAATATTATTAATTGGAATTGTCTTATACTCAAAGTTAAATATTAAAGCCAAGCCTACAGTTTAAGACGTCTAAACTATTCTCAAAATCTCAGCTCTGACAAGAGCATTTAAAAATTAAATAAATTAAAAACCTTTTAAGTAAGTTATAAAAAAAAAACACCAAAAACAATTCCAGACGATTGATTTCCATCTATATATTTTGCCAACAAAGGAAATTAAAGAAAAAATATTTTTTCGTGCTAAGACGATTTGTGCTGGTGCTGGTTCTTCGTGCTTGACTACGAACCATGTCCATTTCTAGTGGGGACACACACGATCCATTTTATAAGAAGGATAAACTAAAGACTTTTCTTTTTAAACGGATACTTATAATTCCACTGAACTCAATTTGAAAACACATCCAAAACCTTTTGGACAGGTTCAGTCTAGTTTCTTGAGATGACAAAACCGAACTGTTTAAAATTAACCCCCAGATCGAACCAAAAAACTTTTTATTATTGAAGTAGAGTTACAAAATAATTACAATTTTACAAAATGATAATGATTATTATTTAGTTTATAAACAAAAAGTTAAATCAACTTAAGCAAGAGCAAATTCAAAACACGCTATGATTTGAGACTTTAACAGCGAAGGACTACTTGAACTTCCAACGAAGAAGCGCCGACTTTTTCAAAGAATTATCTTTAGGGCACAATACATAAATGTTTACCGAAAACAATATTTGATAATGACGAAAACAGGATTACCACATAAGTATGTTAAATACTTCTAGGCTAAAAGTATTAACACTTTGGAAAAACAACATGGTAAAACGCTTTACGACGTACCTGATAAGAATTGCAGATAGCCAGATTGGTAATAAAAGCAAATAATTTATTTTAAAATGGTCCAAAAACAAGAAAATTAAGACAAATGGTAAAACTCCTCCATAATAATTAAACTAGACCAGAACATAGGGAAATTTATTTCAACTTTAGGTTAACTATATTTACACAATCGTGTTGAAAAGGTTAATTAAAGTTTTGAAAATTATTTAACACAGGCCAAGAGCAAATGAAAGTCAGGGAAACTTGAGGGGAAATGTGCGCTGTGTGTGAGTAAAGTTTGCTCGGCTGACTTCGCACACGCACAGCACACATATGTAAAATCGAAGGTCCACATTGAAATTTTCCCTTTGCCATTTACTTGTATGGCCGTTACTCATCATTGCGAGTTCTAGAGTCTTTGGTTAAGGCCTCTACGGACATGCAAAGCAAGTAATTTAGCTACCTTGTCAAATATTTCGTCAACTTGGATCAAATGTCTCGTGTGACCAGATTTAACAACAAATTACTCCAAAATGTTAAGTTCTTGGATTTTTAAATTAACTGAGGGTGGGTCACACTACTTAATCAGCAGTATACCAATAGATTTGGAAACTGTCTATTGAAACTGACTATTGGCTTCGACTACACACTGTAGCTAAAAAATTTATGTTTTCTATATTTGCTATTTATATTAAGCAATTTAAAACGAGCAAGCGCAATTGTAATTAAATTCGGCCCAAGCGATGCTACTATAAGCTTCTCGTTTTTGATTTAACTTTAGTTGATCGCTGTTGGTTTGAAAGTTCAAGAAGGGCGATGTGACATTGAGTGGCGTCAATGTTAGTTCAACTGTTCAAAGTAAAATGAGGCCCACAGCCAATTAACATAGACTCCACAAATGTACTGTTAAACGAAACGTTCTCATGATCATAATCAAACTTGAATTCAAAATGTTAGTGAACTTGCATAGGGTATACAACTTTCGGTACAGCCTTTCTTAGCTTGGCCTTCTAGTTTTGTTTGCTTAACATTTTGCTGTGCTATGTTTAGATCTAGAATATGTATGGAAATTTATATTTAGCTTTGCGGCGCATTCATACAAAATTATTAATGCATAAAGCCTACAATTTAGGCACTCATATGTGTGTACGTTTTAGGGGCAGGGGGGCCTCTCAGAGTGCCAACACTTAGTTGGCAAGCCAAACTCAATGACCCAAAATCGGGGCATACATTTTCTTTATTTTGGTAATGCTTTATGTCTGTTGTCCTCAACGCAAAATGCCAGTCATTGAACTCACAGACAGACTTACATTATGTGGATTAAAAGTTTGGGGGGAACAATGAGCCATATGGCAACAATATTTAATGAACTGCATTGCTCTCTGTATAACAAGTTTGGACAGCAATTAAACAGCACACATTTTTTTTAGTTTTGCTCTACAACTTTCTATGTGCAAGTAAACTAAGCTAGAGCCCAGGCCGTTTGCAACTTCCGTATGAAATATAGCCATTATATGGCCAACGCATATAAAAATTTCTCACCCAACACATTCACTTCCAATTTGCGTTTTGCTTTTGTTTTTCCTCTGCTTTGGCAGCGAACACTACGAAAAATTATGTCATCGACTTTCAATCAATTTCAATACACTTCAATCAATTTTGCACAACAAAACATCAACCATTAGATATTCAAATTTATGCAATACATCAATGCGGTTCGCTCCACGGCCTGCAATGAATGACCAGGCCAGAGCAGAGCTTTCTTTTTGGGAAATCGGTCACCCGGACTGAGACAAAAAGGAAGTGGTGGTACTAGCCTGGCTACTGGCAACTGCCACAAATCTGCCTGCTGCAATCTGCATAATTTTCGCCTCACGTTTTGCATATTTTTCTAATTGAAAACCAAATTCAATCATTTCATTTCGAAATGCTGCTGCAATTGTGGTGATTGCAGTTGGTGGGCGATTTGTAACGTTTAAGCGTATTTATAACGCCTCCTGGCACGCCTCTCCCTGGCCACTGACAATTTGTTGGGGTTTTTGGGGGCTGTTTATTTGGTTTGCCCAAAAGCTTACTGTGTTTGCTTTTGTTGTCAACCTTTTTTTGACCCCGCCACAGATCGTGCAATGTTGTGGTAATATTTTTCAATTAAGCGCCAAATGCTTTTATGCTCCAGTTCGATTTTTCCGCTAAACTGTAATTGAATGCTGCTGGTTGATCATTGCAACACACACAAGTTGAAGAATTTACAGAGGGAGTTTGCATTTCATTAAGCGGCATTAGCTAGCTCCGGCTGGAAAGTTGGAGAGCGAAACGTGCAAACGTGTCAATTTATGGTTTGCATGTCCCATCTCGTTTCCCGTGAAAACTCTAAGAAGCAAGCCTGCAAAACACCCGGTATTTTTTATTCTACAATATATCTGTGATTGTGTTTGAATTTGCTTAAGAGAGACAGAGAGAGCGAATGAACCACTGTTTGCTGGAAAAGCCAATGGGAAATCTCAGCTTAGTGCGAGTGCAGTTACAAAAGTATTGCTTAAAACACTGCCAGACATTTCAGTTTTTAGCCACAACTCTGGCATTGGTACAACAGTCTAGCTAATTTGACAAGATATTCTTAAAGGATTTAAGTTAATGATTTATAAGTATGAGATCAATCATTAAATCATAATACATAGTGCAAAAAATAGTTTGATTATTATACTCTGTACCGAAGGTACATAGAGTATATTAAGTTTGTGCAAAAGTATGTAACAGGGAGAAGGAATCATTTCCGACCCTATAAAGTATATATATTCTTGATCAGCATCAACAGCCGAGTCGATATAGCCATGTCCGTCTGTCTGTCTGTCCGTCCGTCTGTATGAACGAAGAGATCTCAGAGATGGTAAGAGATAGAGGTTTGACATGTATGGGACATATATTTCTTATACTTGCAGGCAGATCAAGTTTATTTTCAATTTTTGCCACGCCCCCTCGCGCCCCCGCAATTTGGAAAAAACGTCATATCTCCAACAGTTTTGATGATAGATGGTTCGTACTTTCTAGAGATATTTTGTACGATACTCAAGTTATGAGCAAAAAACGGTCAGTTAACACCCCCCACCCACCCCACCCATAACCTAAGCATTGCGTTCAGCAGAAGCAATCTTAGTGAGAGAGAGAGAAGGAGAGAGAGAGAGAGAGAGACTTAGAGAGCGCACTGCGTTGTGTGTTGTGTGTTAACTGGCCGTTTGACTCGTGACCAAATGCGAGCTGCGACATTAAGGGTGCAGGCTTGACCGACTTTCTTTCTTGTTTTTTTAAATTTTGTTTTTTTTTTTCAATTACAAAAAGGAGTCAAATCAATTAGAGAAATACATAACCAATACCATTACGATTGTTGAGATATATTTAAAAACATTTCCTGATTATTTTTTATTAATCGTAATTGTAACTTGAAATAATGATTATTTAGTGAATATTACTAATTTTACAGTCATGCTAATGACTTTTACAATAACTTTGATAATTGTACCTGTGAAGTATTATTATTGAGTAATTCAGTTGTAAATGTTTAATTATTTATGTATTTGCGGGTAAAAATTGAAAATCTTTACCAGCTCGAATGCACATAAATCCAATGCACAGTGATCAGAAAGACCGAATATGTGGCATAAACTCTAAATATTGAGAATAACGGATTTAAATTTGACTCAGATAATATAGCGAATTTCTATTTAATAGCTTCAAATAGTATATATTCCGATTTTAGACGATTCCTTTTTATATATATTATCGATCAAATTGGTTCAATATAGCTTTTTGAAAAAAATGGTGTTGACTTCAATGTTTTTATATTACTTAGTATAGCACAGAAGACTTTATGTCGTTAACTCATATATATAAATTGGTTTTATTCACCTTTTTTTAAAAAAACGAATGATCCAGCTGAAGAACCCTATTACACTTTCAAAATTCGCACCCAAATATATTTTTGCGAGTTAAAGCATTCTTTCAACTGGGACTGACTATGTAAGTGGCGTGTCATACATGATTGCAATCTCTATCTTAAGCATTAGACATTTTGCTGTCATATCAAAATTAGTTGGCGAATCAAGAAAATATATTCTCAACTGTTCTTTTATATTTAGTAGTTACTGAAAGCGAAGCGTCAGTACCATTTTATATTGGCTGGGTACCATTTAAAACATCGTTCAGTTAAAATATAATTTATGTTGATTGAAATATCTGACTTTTAAGATTTCTGACTTGACTTTTCATATTTTTGTTACCATGATTCGCAAAAACATTGAATTGGGTGTTATCTAAACTTAATTAGCACAATGTGACTGCTTTAGCGACCTTGAGATTTCAATCATTGAACTTTTCAGCGGGCTCTAGGTCTATTAGTTATGATTTTCATCATATTTTCTAAAACAAGGCACGCACAACACCACAAAGGAGGCTGGTTGATCGTATAGCTATTTCAGTTTGATCATCAGCGATCTTTTGCCCAACTTCAAAAAAGTAATAAAAAAAAAGTAAGTTAGTAAAAAAAATCATAATTTTCACCTGCTAATACATGAATAATTAAAAATTTAAAGCAAAATTACTCAAAGTAATTGAATTTTGTTATATTTACTGTATAATCGTAATTTCAAGTTACAATTACGATTGTTAAAAAATAGATATCAGGAATTGTTTTTTTATTAACTGAACTATCGGGTTTATTACAATGAAAAGTAAGTGATTATTACGTTACAGCTCTGATAAAAACAAGTTCTCTAGCTTAAAATTTAAATTTAGTGATAATAAAACCAGACTCGTAACCTACTTCATCAAAGATTTGCAGTCATTTGGACCACTTTGACCGATTTTTCATTCTCAAACTTAAAACTTTCAACCATTCATTTCAAATAAAAGCAAAGCCGCTCAAACGCGAAAACCTTCCCTGCAGTTCTACGCCTCAGTGCTGATTCAGACCTGAAGAGTAGGAATTGTTCCAATTCATGGCTGATTTTAGCAAAGGTTATGAAGTAGTAGGCCCTGTCTGTGTCAAAATCATCACTGAAAAGCAAAGCTGAGCTTACAACTGAATTCTGGAGATCAAATCAGTGCTTGTTGTCCACACTTGCATGCACGGAGTGTGATTATTTGTCAAGATCAGCATTAAGTTCTGCCTTCAGCTCATCTCTCAGTCGCATTTGTGCGCGCGCCATTAAACAATAAGCTTAGCTGAACCACTGAAGTGTGAGTTGTCTCTTCCACATGTGTTTATATACATTTTTCATTGGAAGTCTTGGTCCTCCCTCTACAATACATTGTTTCCAGCATATCCGGCTCTAAGGACCATTTGCGCCGTTTGGCTTGGTAGTTGGAAGGATCCCTCTTAGACTTTGCGAACCAATTATTTTACTGTTTTGACTTTTTTGGAGATTCCTGCTATCGCTAGTATTGCTACTTTTTTACATATTCTCTTTAGAAGACTTTTTAAGTATTTTTAGGACAACCCTCGTAACAACAATGAAATTGTCTTCAAAAGGTTTACAGCCGCTTGAGTAGTTCTCGGTTCTTCCTGCTTAAGCCGCAGGCGTGTTGGCAAGGCTGGCTGACACTGAAGTGTGCAAATGCTTAGGTTCGTGTATTCATTTCCTGCTGCATCAAAGTGTTTTTCCCGGGCGTCGCACAGACACCTTTTCACATACATACGTAGTTAGCCTGGCGGGTTAATGAACTAAGTACGTCTGACGCCCACCAAAGACGTTGATAATTAATCTCTTAAAATACAACTTGTGGTGCACCTTTGTTGATTAATGCGAAATAAATTAATTGCCCAATTAACAAATTGCTCTTTTCGTGCAATCGTCGAACCACTTTCATTTTTTTTGTGTTAAGTAGTTTTTTTATGGCAAATTAAAATTTGTTGTTTTTGATACAATTAAATGGCTGATGAATCTGGCAAATGTAAACACACACAAGCTGTCAAAAACATTTTGAAGTGAAATAATCCAAATGGAAAGCCGCTAATGGGTACTTCAGGCGCTAATCGTGTATCTGGCGGTGAAATAAATTGAATTAGAACCGTAAATCCGTCCAGATTGCCATGCAAATGGTCACGAACTACATTGAATCCCGCGATAAAGGTGTGTCGGGATACACAGGCACCCTCAGGCTGTCAGTCAGCGTCGGCTTGTCTGTCAACACCTGGAAGTTTTGTCTTGTGATAACTTCATTTCTCTCTGGGAAGAGACGAGTCTGAAGGGCGCGTCACCGTCATTAAGGCTGACATGTGTCTACCACACACTCGCACTGCATTTATCTGAATCATGAAAAGGTCATGCCCTTTTTTCCTAGACATTTCAATAACTCAGTTTTGTATTGTTCTGACCCTTTCTGGGAAGAGAGTGCACATCATAATCTCTGGCCGACAGATTTCAATTAAGCTTTGAATGGGCACACGTTGATAATAGCTTCATCACCTCCATGCACGCAATGTCAATAAACTTTGCATAAACCGCCAGGCAAAAGGATATACAACAACAGGTGGTTTCATTTGTTTTTAACCAACCCCCACATGGACGAAGGGTGGTGGTCACAATATTTGAGCTCAGTCTGTGCAGCTCTAGACACAGGAACCGGGTGTGGCATTAACGCACACCCTAGACCATATTGACAGCCTGACAAGGTGGACAGGTTTTGTATTACGTTGCGTGTCGAATACAATTACAGTTTGCTAAATTTATTAAGGATTTTATGTTTTGGGGTTAACCTTTCTGCGTTAATTTAATTTATTTAAGTGTCAATTCTGATTTTGGTAGTAAAAATAAATAAACGCTCACTTATTTTTGGCCATGAGGCATGACTTTTATTTAGCCCATTCCATTTGGTTCTTGATTAGGCTTATCTGGACACAAGCGAAATTGAAAATTTGGCATGCAGAGTGAGGCCCGGCGATAGAAGGTACATGGCACATGTGCCCGAGATAAGCGCACCTTAGCTGATTATTTAAAAAAAGAACCAAAAAAAAAAACACTCAAAGAGTCAAACCTGAAGCAAAATAAAAAAAGGTTATTGAATTGATAATATACATAATATATTTGGTAAATTTATTAAACACCTGCACGGGACTTTAATCACATGCACCAATTGCTTCGATATAAAATATATTTATTGATTGTATTTATATTTACATTCTTGTTAGTGATGGGCACCCAATTTAAGAGGTTAACGTTGTTGCCGAATAGCATTTTCATACTTTTTAGGTGTATATAGCTTAACTTAGATGTTCCAATTTATTGTTCATTACCAATCAAATTTTAAGTCTTGACTCCAATTGTATGCACACAGATCAAGTTTGTTTTAAATTTTTACCACGCCACGCAATTAAAAATGTTGAATAGCTCCCAAAATGTTGAAGATAATCAAAAATTTTAAACTCATATTTATATGTAGATTTTTCAATCCTTGAAATTTTCATAAAGTTCGGATAATAATTAGCGGAATTATGAAAAACGCTGCATTTTTTCCTGAAGGGACATAACTTTTGTCATATATTCGCTGTCTGCTAACATAATGGTAATATGTTAACATTAATGTTAATGCCCTGTTATTTAACATAAGGAGAGGCTATTAAACATTTCCTCCAGTGAGTTACGGGTATATCGGCGAAGGGCAAGGCCGACTTTATTCTTTGACAAAGAAAAAATGTGCTTAAAATAAGGAATAAACCGAATCGTATTTCTGTTCCGGGTTTTTGGTTTTGGTACGTAACGAAACTTATGTTTCGGTAAAAGGTTCTGTTTTGGTTCTAATACTATTTCGGTATTCGGTTCCATACCGGTATCTGCATTTTTATTTTGGTATAACGGTACGAACCGGTATGTATCGTTAAAATATGAAGGAACAGCGGTCATTGGTTTTGCATACGTTCTACGCGCACTTGCCCTTCTCAAAGGCATACACACAATTTTGGAAACTTTGTCGAGTTTTCTGTCCACCATCGCTATCAGTGTAGTGAATTATTATCGTTATCGTTAATTTGTGTCCCCCTTGGAGCCCACAAAGCGAATCTTACATACATCGACTTGAATTCAACGTCTTACTACTTTGCATTTTCCCCGTTACAACTTTGCTGCTGGGTTCGTCATCGTTATCGTTATCGTTACCGTTACCGTCCCATTTCAAATTTTTCCGTATTCTATCCTTATAAACCGAGTTTCATCCGAGCCAATCGGATGAAAAATAGTTTTTTGCATGCAGAATTTTCCGGCCATTTTCCTCGTGAGCAAATTTTCCAAAATCGGGAAAACACGTGTCGAATTATTTCACGTTCTGTGCTTACAAACCAAATTTCAAGTCAATCGGATGAAAAAAACAAATTTTCCCATACAAACTTTTCCGACGCTTTTCCGGTTGGAATTTTCCAAAACCCCGTCGAAGTAAGCACTTTCACCACTAATGGAAACTCCTGTCCAAATTTCAGCCTTCAGCGCTCCGCGTTGATTGCCAATCAGTCAGTCAGTGAATCAGTCAGTCAGTCAGTGAATTAGTGAATCAGGACAAACTGTTTTATATGTAGAGTAGATAAAGGATACTATATTTATTTTCAGAGAGACTGGTCTCGTGATTTTCTATTTCACAATACAAAAGCTTTGACTCATTTTTTTTTTGAGCTTTGCATCCAAACTGTTTAAAAGTCTCCCAAAACTAAGTGCCAACTTTGCAGTCTAGTTGTTCACTCAGTAACTACCGAAACTACCGGTACAGTTGTTTTGGTTCTTTTCGGTCTTTTCGAATCTAAAAGTATGGGTACTTGGATACCGGTACACAAAAAATTTAAAACATCTGTTCCGATTTCGGTTCTGGTTCCGAGTTTTAATCTGTTCTTTTAGGTATACTGTTCTGGTACTGGTTCCGGTTTGATTCCCTGCTTCAAATAAAAGTTATCCTAATGTTCACCAACATGTCCAGTATCTTGAGCAGTGGTGGGCACGAAATTTGACTTTATGAGCAGTCCAACAACAGGAAAAACAATCGCGATCGCACACTCTGTTTTTGTAACATTCGTCTTATAAATCTCGCAGCAATGCATTGCAATGGAAGCACGGGCGTTCCCCACCACTGATCTAGAGATATAAAATCTGATTCCAGTGACATCTAAGAAAATTTACTGCCATATACTGAGCAATAGAAAAATTGATTGCCGTTCGTTTCGGAACAATTTTCGAGAGAGGATTTGTCTGCGGTTTTTTTTTTCTGCTTTAACGCCTGTATCCAGCACTGCGGAAAATTCCTTTCGTCACAGTATTTCATGTAATTAGAAACACTATGGCTTTGCTTTGAATCTCATGTGCTGTTAGAAAGTGTTTCTATTTATATAAAATACTATGACGAAATTAATTTTCCGCAGTGTGGGATACAGACCATTAAGTGGCATCCACTTTTGATTCAATTTTGAGAGAATAAGAATGTATACAAAGGATCGATAGGTTTATACTATTAACTTAATAGACAATTGAAAATTCTGCTTAAGAAATATGAAATTGAAATTTGGACGCTCAAAGCGAACACTCGGATAACCGGCTGCACTTAAATGTAAAACTTACTTTAGCCCTGCAGA
The DNA here is from genome assembly GCA_037044535.1 of Lordiphosa magnipectinata. Taxonomy (NCBI): domain Eukaryota; kingdom Metazoa; phylum Arthropoda; class Insecta; order Diptera; family Drosophilidae; genus Lordiphosa; species Lordiphosa magnipectinata. The sequence continues at coordinate 363,159 of JBAMBO010000167.1, read as the reverse complement.
GGCTAGTGCATTGGAGAAAATCGTCTGTGACCCCAGATGAGCAGAGGTGCCCACAGTATATGCCCTAGCAGCACATTTGTTTTTGCAAAGCATCGAATATTAGACACAACACCCAGCAATAACATGTTCCTCTCCATATATTGGTGGTTGACAACAGATTTTCTATGTATGTATTAATTTATGCACTGGCATAAGCATTGTGAGGGCACTTCTGTCATAAAGTATATGTTCTCAGCACGATGAGCTGATTGTCCCTCAGTTTTAATACATGATGCCAGTTCGGGACAGAAAGGAAACAGGAAATAATTTTATTCCTGCCATTGCTTTAAGGAAAACTTTCACTTTTTATTGCGTGTTGTGGGTGCATCAATGGAATCAAATTACCATTTTAGTACAGTCGGCAGACACTGAAGCAACTTTGGGTAACTTTTGCATGTCGACGGGCATTCAACAAACTATACGGGAGTTTCCCTAACAATGCCAATGCAGTGGCGCCCGTCAAGCTGTCTGAAAGCGAAACTTATTTGTGCCAACCTTCTTCTTTTTTGCAGCTTTATGGGTGTCTGTGTGCATGAGGGCCAACTGCACGCCCTGACCGAGTACATAAATGGTGGCTCGCTGGAGCAACTGCTGGCCAATAAGGAGGTGGTGCTAAGCGCCACACAGAAAATAAGACTGGCGCTGGGTATAGCGCGTGGCATGGCCTATGTGCACGATGCCGGCATCTTTCATAGGGATTTGACGAGCAAGGTAAGCCTGGCGTGGACAGGATGGATGAATTGCATTACTTAAGCTTTAAACCCTTTTTTGCAGAACGTTCTTATACGCAATCTGGCCAATGATCAGTATGAAGCCGTCGTGGGTGATTTTGGTTTAGCTGCAAAGATACCCGTCAAATGGTAAGTTAAGTTCCCTATGGAATGTTGTGCATTAATCCTGTTTTTGCGTGTTGCAGTGGGAAATCACGTTTGGAGACCGTGGGTTCACCGTATTGGGTTAGCCCCGAGTGCCTGAAGGGCCAATGGTACGATCAGACCAGCGATGTCTTTTCCTTTGGCATCATCCAGTGTGAGATTATAGCACGTATCGAAGCTGATCCGGACATGATGCCACGTACACAGTCATTCGGGCTGGACTATCTGGTGTTTGTTGAACTGTGTCCCATGGATACGCCGCCCGTGTTTCTAAGATTCGCATTTTACTGCTGTCTGGTGAGTTTTTGTGCCTGCGACTCTTTGGACTGACTTCTAATTGTTGTCCTTTACAGTACGATCCCAAAAGTCGACCCACTTTTCATGATGCTACTAAGAAGTTGGCTCTGTTGTTGGAGAAATACGAGCATGAATCCACCAGCAATAGTCCGCTTAGCTCACTGGAATTGATCAACTCCTCGCCAGGCGGAAGTGATACGGAAAATGCTAGCTCTGCTCCGACTGTGGCCACAATTTGTACTGCGCCAGCGGGCATGTTGACACCACGTCACCAGCGCGAAGTGGATGAGAACGGATTTTGGTTTCCCAACAGCAACACCGTCACCAGCACCAGGTCAGCCTCGGCCGCCCTGCCGGGCACGCCCAACGGATCAGCGGGTAGCAATGAATTTGAAGATCGCGGGCTAATATCCCGCGTACGACGCGCCACCCAAAAGCTAGAGGCAGAAATTCTGTTGCATCGTCGCTCGCTGAGCGAGAACATCATACACTTTCCATTGCACACAACACCCAGTGACAAGGCACGCTGCCATCAGATGCAACGGCAACGCTCGTCCACCCACTCACCAACACCACCCCGACAAATGGCATCAGTGCTACCACCAGTATTGGCTGTACCCGAACCACCGCCATTGCCGTCGCCGGTATCGGCGGTGCTGACATTGCGTAAAGTGGGCGAGACCATGTGCCTGAAGGATCCACAGTATAAGCCACCTACCACCAAAGACCACAATGGCTCCAAGCCCAATCCGTTCACTGCCCTGGCTCAGCTACGAGGCGTCAAGAAAATATTGGGTGCCAATCCCAAGTCCTATGCAGCCGGTGTGGGCGATCTGTTTAGCTCGTGCTTTGAGATGTCGGCACCGTTCTTCAAGGAGCTGGTGGCCATGCAAAGCAAAGCAGCGGCGGCTCAGGGCGGCGAAGCAGCCGCCGAGCCAAAGAGCCTGCCCGTTTCGCCGCAACTGATGCGCAAGTACAGCGCCATTGAGCTGAAGCTTCCGCCACGGGTCAGCAATGCCACCGCTGCGACAGTGCCCTCAACCACCGATGAGGATGACTGCGATGAATGCAATTCAGAGACTGAGGATCCCGATGGTGGCGGCAATTGTGCCGATGCCGAGTCAAGCAGTGACGACAGCGCCGTGCGCCCTTCCACTGTGCCAGCGGCTCGCAAATATCGAGCCAACTCTTTGTACACACACCCCCTATTCCGGGGCAACAGTGGCACCAGCATGAAAAGTAACACCAGTGAACCAGCCGCAGCCGGAGAGACATTCACCACGCAGCTAAAGGCCAGTGCCTCGACCATTACACTGACGGCCTCCACAGTGGCTGTTGACCAGTCCCAGTCGCAGTCGCAGTCCTGCGAAGATCTGGCGGATGGCGGTAGCCAGAAATCCCAAGAACTACCCAGCTGCAGCAGTGCCTCTGCACCAGCATCCAATATAGACATGGATGAGCTAAAGAACCCCTGCGAACCGAATGAGCTGAAAAGCTCCATTGAACAGCTACCGCTAAAAGCGAATCTAACACGCCGGGACTCCATCGAAAGTGGGTTCTTTTCCTGCTTTAACGAGGAGTCGGACGCAGCCATAACACAAAACAGTTACAGCCGGCAGCTTGGGTCGTTGGGGTTTGGTAGCTCCACAGCTTGTTGCTATGATCAGTTGAAGACGCAGCTAATGCACGACACAGGAGCAGCGGGCAACGCTAACAGTGAACTCAGGTAAGTTGGCTTGATTATATGTATCCTTAATTCTAATCTCATCCTCCTCCTTCTTTGACGCAGTGACAAACTGGCGAGTCTGTGTCGTTGCTGTTATTATGCGACATCCACTTCAAATGCAGTCGTAACAGCAGCAGCTGTTGCTGCCCAACAGCAGCAGCAGCAGCAACGTCTAAACGATGCTTCCTCGACCTCGTCCCCTGTGCTGCTCATTGATGGCAACACCTCCTCATCGACAGCACTAGACTCGATGGATGATTTGGATGCTGAAATTGTGGCACCACGACCACACCAACGTCGCTACACCTGTCACCATGCCCTGCTCAGTGGCAATGTGAGTGATACGCAAATGGCCGCCACCGCGGGACTGATCAATCGTCTGGCCCTCGACTCGGAGATACACACCCTGTTGCAGCGCAGCCCATTTGCCACCAATCAATTGCTGTACTGTAAAAATCGCACCTCTTCGATCTACACAGACAGTTCGGATGATATAAGTAGCCTGGCTGGTTCCGATTCGCTGCTATGGGATGACCGTTCGTTCAATGCACTGCCCAGCACACGCTCGGCACAGATAGCCAAGATTGTGGAGTACTTTGAGCGCAAGCGGCAGGACTCTTCGCCACCTTCGATGCACTTGCATCATCGGAACGGCAATGGCACTGTGGCCGCTGCTGTGGCTGCCTCGGCACTGGGCTCCAACTACCTCTCGTACGAGCCGCGGCGTTACTCGGACTTCAAGCGGCATTTGAACGCGGACACACTGTGCTTTGATCTGGAGAAGAAGCCAAACCAGCAGCGTATGATGGTGTGCGAGGGTGCGGTTAAATCCAAGCTGCCCATATTCGATAAGAAAAAGCAGCAGCAACACCAACACCAGCAATAGAATCATGAGAACAGTTTGAATAAATTTTAGGTTTTTTGTATACCCTTTTAAGCCGAAATATTCTACTAAAACTGAAGTTCAATTGGTTTAACATTGGCTTTATCATTTATATCATATACTGGTTCCTAGTCCTTCAAATTTACATTTGCTATACTACACTTAAAGCATTATATTAGTTGATGTATCCACAGAAATTAAACAAGAAAAGCAAGTATTTATTCTAATTAATTAAACCTATCGCTGTCGGTATACTCCTACGAAATGGCATAGCTGTTCTATACAAACCCACACATATATATATATATACATATATACAGTTTATACAATTATTTATACTTAATTATGTACCCATTTACTATTTATTATTTAATTATTTTGTTCAAAAAATGCTGTATAAAAAATCAATCATGTTTACACAAATACAAATATATATAGAAATACATACATCCAAATCTACACAAAAGGAAGAAGGCATATTGCAATACATCAACAATTAGTAATAAGTAGAATTCATAGCCTAAGTTTGATTAGACTAAAATATCCAACTTGAGGTTGTAAGACTTAAGGCACATTGGAAACTGTACAGATTTTACGTACTCTTTAGTTTCTTATGTTCAAAGCGTGTGGTTATATCTGCATTCTAAAATAAATACTTTATACCATATATAATCAATAATGGATGGTAATCATTTTTTAATTTCCCTTTTTTTCAGTTTGTAACCAAAACAACATACATATTTGCAAAAAAGGCAAAGCCAAGACTGAGCCAAAAACATTTAAAACTTGGCTTATATATATATATCTATTATAATGTTACAACAAATATATGAGCATGTACACATGTTGTAAATACGTTGTATGTAAAATGTAATAACAAATTCAAGTCGTCCAATTTTGAGCAGCTTTGCACGCGCCAACACCTCATTGCACTCTGTTAAGGCCAAATCATTTAAAGAGCATGAATTTTAAATTCGTTTCCTGGTTGCCAATTAAATACACAAAAATCATACATAAGAAATTATACATCTATTCATATCGATCTAAAATCAATCTCCATCCCAAAACATGCACATCGATAAAAGGAAGAAAATATATGTAACGTGAAAAGCGGAATTTGTAAAACTGTCAAACTGAAATGTACTCAAGTAATAAAATACAGTAAACTAATATTGGATAATATAGTTCTCTTCCGAGCCATTTATTTGCCATCAATGTTTGCATAAACATAAAGCTGACATCCTAAAAGTATGCAACAAAAATCCGAATGCTCGAGCTTATAAGCGTATGAAATTTTTTGAAGATGTAAAAATGCGATTCACACTGACAACATCTAACTAAGTAGCCTTAGAAAGTTTACAAATTTAAAAAATTGGTTCAAACTGTTGCTTAAAAACAGTAACTGTTTATTCGCCAACTTTTGACATCTTGCCGAGTTGCAGAGATCGAAGATGAAGAGGATCTGCTGGCTATGAGAGCCATGAATCTGCACATACCAAGAGGTAGTAAAATGTCACTTTTTTTTATATTCTAGAAGCGGCTTGTCATGTTTTGGGAGAAGGACGTTCCGAAGAACATTGAGCACTTTTTTAAAGAGAGCTTCCGGAAGGAGCAATCTTAATGTTAGCAGGCTTGAAATGTTGAGAAGTTGGGACACCAATTGCCGCAGAGCAGCTGCTGTACATTGCAGAATATCAATGAAAATTTGAAACTTGTCTCAAATGAACCCCGGGAATCTATAATCCAATCTAATACTTCTGCTGACTACTCTTCTGGTACTGAAGCGATAAGATCTGCACTATCTTGCTGAATTTGTTGTTTCGAATGAAGAATAAAAGCGTATTGCAAATCACAAATGGTGTGACAATGTTATTTATTGTTCTTTTTGACTGGAAGGTGGCTTGACTCACTGCTATCTCCCGGAGCATATTACGCTGATCCCTTTGATGCCCCCTCCCATCGCTCACTCCTGATTTTCACTCATATGAGAGCCGAAATTGTGACTATGTGAAGCAATGAGTTCAGAAAACCAAGTGAGACGACTTTCATTCTCACCAACACAAGCACATTTTTCTCCCCTTCCATTTAAAGCAGGAGAAGAACTTTTAAAAAAGTGGGAAACTTTTATCAGAACTGGGGACAGGATTAATCAAGCGAATATTGAAGCGCGAAAGCAATTCGAAACATATTTATTGCATTTTGGTAATTGCACACTACAACTTTTGAGCATAAAGCGTCTATTGGAAATGATTTTGAATACATAGAGCTATTTAATGCAGAAATGTGGACCACTTTCATTAAATAGTTTTTAAATAACAGCCGTTGAAAGTTGACTTTTATAAAAACTGTAGAAATAAATTGAACGAGAAACTCGGTCAAGCCCGACTATAACACAGTACAACACTAAAAAAAACCCCGGCATGGGACTCTTAAATTATGATAAAGGGGACCTCTGTAAGCATCACCACATACCCATTTTTTCAAATAAAGCCTCGGTTCGCGTTTTATGGGTACTTTTGTACTAGCAACACAAAACGACAACAATTTTATCTTCGATTTTAAGGGCTTAAGATAATAATCTGGAAAATTCAGCAAGTGTGGACAGGGTCATTGGGAACGCAATTCAAAAAATCACTTCAATCGGGCAATTGGTTAGGGTACCTCCAGAAGGAGTTAAACCTTCATTCTTGAATATCTTTAAAAGCGCGCGAGATTTTATCTTTATTAAAATCGATTTTTATGAAGGTATAATGGACTACTGCATGTCCCTAAGAGATGGTACTCGACAGCGAAAAAACCGCGCATTGGAGTACCATTTTTAGACTCACCCAAAAACTAATTCAGGCGTGGCGTTCCAGTTGTATGTGTGGCTGCTGGTGCGGCAGGTTGTGGGTTCGATCCCGCCTCGGACCATCTAATAGAAAAAGTTTTTTCTTTCTTTAGAAAAAAGCTAGGTGATGAAAGGTGATCACCTTCACCAGCTACTGGCGCCAGCTGTGAAGTTAACTAGCCATGAAAAAGCAAAAATTCTCTAACTATTGCCGTTCGGATTCGGCGTTAAACTGTAGGTCCCTTTCTCTTGTGCGAAAAAATTATAAGCACACACGCCAAGAGATTGAGAGAAGTTTGTCCCTGGCCCTCCTAGAGGTGCTGTTTGAGCCAATTTTACTTTACAAAAACTAATTCATATAGGCCACAAACCAGACCTAGAAATAGGCAGAACTGCGTTTTCAGTTAGATCAGCCTTAGAACAACATTGATCATTTTGGGTAAAACCAGCTTCAACAAAATTATGTAATAAATTTGATGAGTAAAGTGCTTCATTACCAGTAGGAAAACATATCATATCATATAAATACTTCAGTTCACGGCATCTTAGCGTACCGCGGATTCTTCACCAAAGACAATTTTCATTGAAATTTTACTTTTTCTTGGTGGCAACGAATTTTATTCATAAGATTAATTTCATAATTTTGGGGAAGCCTGTGATACCCAAATGGTCAATGTTGCTCAGAGGCAATTGCTGGTACAAAATTGCCTATAGTCCGCGAACCAAAGCTTCCTTTGTGAATCTGAAAACACAGTTCGGTATATTTTTACGTCTGGCTCATAGTCCATATGGAGTGGTTCGTGGGTGAATATATCTCTTAGGGACATGCAATAGTACATTATATCATCATAAAAATCGATTTTAATAAAAATCTACCGTGCGCTTTTAAAGATATTCAAGAATTAAGGTTTAACTCCTTCTGGAGGTTCCTTAATCAATTGTACGATTGAAGTGAGTTTTTTATATTGCGTTTCCAATGACCATGTCCACATTTGCAGAATTTTCCAGGGTTTTATCTTAAACCCTAAAAATCTAACATAAAATTGTGGTCGTTATTTGTTGCAAGTACAAAAGTACCCATAAAACGCGAACCGAGGATTTATTTGAAAATCTGGGTATGAGGTGATGCTTACAGAGGTCCTTTTTATCACAATTTAAGGGTCTCATGCCGGGTTCTAAAAAAAGTTGGATTTTGTCGAACTGTGTAGCATACTCTGTACCCCCAAAGTTTGTATATATCCCATCAATTAAAGTAAGAAGCCACACAGAGTGGCAAAAAAGCCATAAAATTTGTGAAGTGCTGGCCAACGCCGTTGCGGCCGGTGCTACCCATCATAATAGTTTTTTTTTTTTATAACTCGACTATCGTTCATCCGATCTTTAAGTCTTCATATCGATAAATAATATTAGCTGATTACTAAATATGCGTAGATGGTACAAACCAACTATCTATGGGAGATATGACGTTTTTTCAAAACATCGGGGGTGGCAGAGGGCGTGGCAAAAATTCAAAATAAACTTAATCTGCCTGCCAGCGTAAGAAGCTTATGTGCCTCACACGTCATGCTTCTATCTCTTAACATCTCTGTGATTTCTTCGTCCATACGAACAGACAGACAGACGGACGGGCGGACATGGCTATATCGACTCGGCAGTTGATGCTGATCAAGAATATATATACTTTGTAAGGTCGGAAAAGATTCCTTCTCCCTGTTACATTCTTTTGCACAAACTTAATATACTCTATGTACCTTCGGAACAGAGTATAAAAAAAATCGCTGAGATCTGTGAGGTTAAGCGGTTCACCAGCCTATTGCAGGTTGTTCCGTATTTTATTTTCAGTCTGACCCCGGGGATTGAAAAGCATGAAATGAAATTTAAAATATTTCTCCTTTGACTTTATGAACTCCAGTGAGTTCAAGTGGTTCCTAGCCACCCAACTTTATATATCTTTATCAACTTTAACAAAATATATCTTTGGGCACAGCTCCCAGCGACACTTGCCCATTGTATAAAAATACATCGACACTTGTTTATCATATCATTATGTTTATTTCCATAGAAATCTATTTAATAACATTACATAATTTCGTAAATATTTTCCAATTTTCATCTGCATACAAAAAGCTTTGTTTTATTATAAATTCAAATATCTTTTGCGACGATTCGGGAGTCCAATGAGAAAACTGGCAGTGCGTATCTATTTCAAATCAGACTCGCAAAAGTCCAAAGGTATGATTAGTACATACCGACGAGCAGGTAGGTGTTCGTTGGAGGAGGAGGGAGGGACTTATGAGCTTATGCTGTAAAACAAAAACTAGATTACCACAAATAAATAATATTAACTAAAATTCATCTAATCTAATTCCGGATCTAGCTGAGCGTCAGACTTCGCGGACCCATGCGCGGCACATTGCGTGGTCCGGCTGGGACCTGAGCCTGATCTTTGGATCCCTTGCGTGCTCCATCCTCTCCAAAGTCAGTATCATCTCCGAAGAGTAAAGCTGCCAGGCTTGTCTCAAAGGTGGACTTTTTGCGTTGGGTGGGCTTAGTTTCGCCAACTGGAGCTTTGGAGGTTGTTTCTGTGGTTGGAGCTGCGGTAGTGGAGGTAGTGGAGGAAGATGTTGAACTACTACTGCTGCTGCTGCTAGTGCTTGTGGCCGTGGTTGTTGGCATTTTTGTGGTGGTGCTGCTGGCGGCTGCCACCAATGGCAAGGCCAAGGGCTGCTTTTCAGCTTGCTCCTGCTGCTCCACATGATTGTAACCTGGCGGATAGATGGGCTTAAAGCCGCCCTGCAACTGAGGCTGGAAACTGTCTAGCTCGGTCTTCTCCAGGGTCATTTCAGTGACATTGTTTGCCTCTTCAGAGGCGTCTTCGATGTCAGCGCGATTGATATTGTTCTTCTCGTAAATCGATTGATCTGTGCTCGAGGGCACGATATTCCAGTTACTCAAAGCAGGATTGGCCACACCCAAGCTCACACTCGGATAGAACGGTGCCATGAAGTCCTTCTCAAAGTTTTGACCGCGTAAATCGAAATCGCTAGTTAGACCCTCCTCGGTTTGTGTATCTTTGGCGCGTATCTCATTGATCACCGGCGTGGCCAAGTTAATGCTCGAGTATTGCTGATCAGCCTGACGTCGATACAGATTCGGCTCGGTGGGGGTGTAGGCTATAGCGATGGGTGCTTCGGTGCCACTGCCAAAGGCTCCATTGATGATACGTGGCGCTATCAAGACACCCGGCACTGATGGATTCGCGTTCAGCTCAGTGAAGGATGAATCTGGCTTCTCTATGGGATAGGGAAACTTTTCCTTCTGAATTGGCTGAGTCTTGGTCTGCTGTTGCAGCGACTGTGGTTTCTTATTCTTTAGGATGGGCTCTTGGGGCTGATCTCGTATCACCGAGAAGGGAGTATTTTGATACTCGGCCGGAGCAGAGGGTGCTTCGCTCGCTGGCTTCTCCCCTGAACCCTGCTGCAAGGGGAAAACTACATACGGCTGTTGGCTTAGCTTGCTGGCCTCAGCCTCCTGGGGATCATTCTCGGCGGTTACCAGTATCTCACCATCGCCCGTATCATCACCCGGCAAGCTTACGGCCTTTTTCTGAGATTGCAACATTTGCAAGGTGACAACTGGTTCCAATTTGGTATCCTCCACATTCAGGCGATCCTTGCTGGGTGTCACCGGTTCTGGTGGGTCATTGATAACCAGATCCTCCTCCTCGAAATCGGCCAAACTCTCGGCATTGATGGTCTTATAGGGCTCTGCGGCTATGGGTGCATGTCGCTCGGCCGGATAACCGTCGACGGAGCGTAGTGGACTCGTCGCTGCGGCGGGTCGTCGTGCGTACATGTGCTCCGGTAGATAGGGCAGATTCTGTCCACCATAGGGAGGCAGTCGATAGATTCGTCTGTTAACATCTTGTACACTGGGTGGTCCAACCGGATACTCTGAGATGCGGTTCATGGGATAACGTTTCTGTTGCTGCAGTGGCTGACGACGATGAGCAAACTGCGGAGGCACGGATGAGGGATGGTAGGGCCGTTTCAAGCCTTGGTTTGGCAGGCGTATGTTGCCCGGTTCCTGTTTCAAAACGGGCGGATGACCGTTGGAGATTTTCGCATTCGGCCGGAATTGTGGCAATATGTTGGGCAAATTCATGCTGGGCCTAGGACCTGGCCCAGTCTGTGGCTTGCGGTTGAACTCGTTGTAGAAATGGGGCGGAGCAGCACCATTTGGACGTTGCACGGGCATGTTGGTAGTGGGATAACGTGGTGGTGGGTCCATATCTCGAGAGGGTAGCTCACTCTTGGCGGGGAATTTCTGGTGGAAAGGATCAAATTAGCTTAGGCACGATTTGATTATTGAAATGGCTTACCAATTGATGTGGTTGTTGGTTAATGTTAAGCACCTCGTGCTGCTGGATTTGCACCGCCTGCTCATCCGTGAGCTTGGGGAAGACAACTGGATTGGCATGCTGTATTTGTTGTAAACTCAGCGGCTGGGCATGTCCATTGATGTGGGGGCCTGCCGGTGGACCAGCAGCAATGGCTGACGAAGCAGAGTGTTCACTTGACTCTTCCTCATTGGCTGGAAAGCGTATGTTAGTCGATACCAACAGCTCTTTGGTATCTTGGTTGCTTTGGCTGTTTGGAGGACGGGTTGAACTGGGGGTTTGGACTGAGGCTGGTGATGGTGTTTGAGAGTACTTGACTGTTACTGGCCTCTTGGAGGTACGCGTATTGGAGCCAATCAGTGGCAGTTGTTGGTAGGGAGTAGGCGCCTCTGGTGGTGGCTCTTGGTAGCTGCTTACTCCTGGCACTGCGGCCGCTGGTGTAGTTGCTAGATTTCCATTCTGATGAAAGTTCGAGTTCTGTTGCTGGTAGCTAGTTGGACGCTTAATATTGGCTATATCCTCGCTTATCACTTGACCATACTGCACAGGTACTGGCGTATCTTTGGCAAACAGTGGCTCCTTCTCAACGGTACCAAATTTGGTGCCCGCTTGCACCTGCTGCACTTGACTGCCCAGCACAAATGTAGCCGATTGCTGACCTGGCGAGATGACCACATTGTTTATTTGTCCCGGCACTGAAGGATATTGCATTACATTTGGCTGCTGCACTTGATATGAGACATATTCATTGCTATAGTTCTCCTGGCTGCCGGAAATGACTTTATCATCCTGACTGGGCTTGGAAGGCACACCTGAATGTTGTTGCATGGCAAACGGTGATGGACGGGAGGGAGCTATTGGTTCCATGAGATTGCCCTGAGCATCTAAGCCCTGATTCTGTTGATAGTTGGTGGCCACTGCGGACTCTTCTTCGGCCAAACTGTTGAAGATATCGCTAAGAGTCATGGGTGGCTTGGGAACGGAATGTTGCTGTTGTTGTTCTTGTTGCTGCGGTGGTTTTTGCTGCTGCTGTTTTTGATGCTGATGTTGCTGTTGTTGTTGTTGTTTTTGCTGCTGTTCTTTGTGCTGCTGTTGCTGGAACTGTTGTTGCTGCTGCTGTTGCTTTTGCAACTGTTGCTGCTTTTCCAGTTGCTGCTGTTGATACTGTTGCTGCTGCTTTTGCAATTGTTGCTGCATTTCCAGTTGCTGTTGCTGCTGTTGTTGATACTGCTGTTGCTGCTGCTGCTGTTCTTTTTGCAGCTGCTGCTGCTGTTGGTGCTGTTGCTGCTGCTGCTGTTGCTGTTGTTGCTGCTGCTGCTGCTGCTGCGTATTCTTCTGTCCCAGTGTGTGATACACATCAGCTGGATCCAAATTGGGTATTCTAGTGCCTGGTATGGGACTAAATGCAGGTCCTGGCGTGGGTGCCTCCGTAAACACCATGGGCGGACTGGTGCTAGATGTTGTATACATTTTGGTGGTCGTTGTAGGTTCAGTTGGAAATATGGCTGCCTGGGGGGTGGCATGATGTGTGGTGAATTCCACTTCACTGCTACTGTGTGTGGTGGATTTCACTGCAGTTGTTACGGGGCTGTACTTTTTGGTAGGCACAAACTTCTTGCGAGTGGTGCTAGTGCGTGGCGGTAAAGGTGTGCTGGGTACACTTAAAGGTATGGGTCGACGTGAGGTTGTGGTATACTTGACCGTGGTGACAGTTGTGCTGGGTCGTTTGGATGTTGTCGTTGTTGTTGCTGTTGTTGTTGCAGCCTTCGTTGTGGTTGTTGTCGTTGTTGCTGCTACTAAAGTAGTTGGCACTGCCGTGAGCTTTGTGGTAGGCACCGTGAAATAATTGGTGCTATGATAATTTGTTGGTGCTGGTGGTGTAACTGGTGCTATCACCGAAGTTGGTTTCTTGTTGGTTATGTAGTTCTTGTTGCTGCCTTGGTATTTCAAATTCGCATACGAACTGGAGACCAACGGGTAAACAAATTTCGAAGACGAATACTTAACTGGCAGATTGAGAAAATCATGTATGTTGGGTGACGAACCGCCACTTAGTACAATCTTCTCATTTGGATCAAGTACTTCGTTGGCCTCTGGCTCTATGCCGGCTGGTTTCTTGGCCGTAAAGTCCAACTGTCCCGAAACAGGATCCTGACGTGCATAATAGGGTTTGCCTTCATTAAAGATTTGATTGGGCAGCACATAGCTGGTGGAGATGACATCCTCTTCGGCCGAAATATCTGCTTGACGAGCCTCTAAAGGCAAGAGAGCAGAGGGTGTCTCTGTGGTGGCTACAATTAGCTGGCCAAGCAAAGGCATCAGCAGCCAGGCCAAGTAGAGGCGGCCACGCATTTTGCTGCAAATAAAAGAAACAAAATAAATTATTTTTCTCATATTAATACATTTTCCCAACCTTCCGCCCAAACAGTAAACACTCTTGATTTCAAAATCTGCACAAGGCCGCTGATTCCACATTTATGGTGCGAAAATTGCAGCCAGTTGTTGTTGTTGTCATCGCTGCCGACATCTCTCAGCAATTTGTCAGCGCAGCGCCTGTGTGGTTAGTGCCCACTCCAACGTAGGTTGGTTTAATTGAGACATGAGTTTTGTTGTTTTGTATCATTGAGAAGGGAGCTCCATTTTATGTTATGATTACTACCACATCAACAACATCCAGGTGCCCAGTGTCGCTTACAATTAACGCAACTGGTGCAGTCCAAATTAGGAGCGATTGGCTTGGCAACAACAAACAAAACAAAAAGGAAAAAGTGAAATTTGACCAAATGTGTGCAGCTAGTTTTTGCACTGTGGAAACTAGTATAAGTTGTTGCTGTTTATTGTTGTTATGCATGTGGCCGCCGACTATTGTCTAACGCTTGTATCAATATTCTGTCGAAAACAACGTCACTGCTAAATTTTGTTGACCAATGCTTTCGTTTTCCATAGCGACAAAAATTCACTTTCAAATATAAAACACAGTTCAACTTTCATTCAATCAAAATACACACATCGATAATGTCACAAAAAATGTTTTTTAAAACCGAAAATACCAACACTAATTATGACTGACTCACCAACGGCACCAAAGCGAACTCAATGTCAGTCAAAAGCAGAAACCAAAGTCAAGGAGGCGAGCTTAATCGCAGCGGACTGTCAATCAAGCCAAGAAATTTATTCAAAGTTAGTTAAAGTGAGAGAGAAGATGCCTTTCATTAATGGAGATAGAGACCTGACCAACATCCAAATCAGACTAGCGCTTAAAGCTTTTATTACTAATATAACTATTTGTATAATTGATTTTTTTGTGACTTTTTAAGTGACCCTTTTGTAAATCAATCGTATAACTTTTAGCAGGCTCCAGGTCAATAAGTTATGTTTGTTCACAACTCACACACACCACAATGGAGGCGGGCTCCATACGCAAATAATTTAATCAAATATGACCGAAAAGTTTCCTTATTTGGCCTGTTTTGCAAAATTTGGTGAAATTTTTGCCTCAGCTTAAGTTAAAGTCGGCCGCTCCCGACTGCGATATACCCCTAAATCAGAGGAAGAATTGATTAATAGCCTCAATGTTATACTATGCTGAGGCTACTGCTGTGCCGGCCTGCTGTGTGGGAAGCATGGGTTTAATCCCGGCTCAGAGATTGAGAGAAGCTCGGCTAGTGGCCCGTTGGGCTGTGTAAAGCCATTTTACATTTACATTACAATGTTATACTAAGGGGGGGAACGCCGAAAAGTATGCAACTTATTTTAACTCGGTTATTTATTGTACGATCTTTATCTAAACTTGACGGATTACAGATATTGCAAATACTAATGTAAGTTTTAAAGTGGAAATCGATATCTTAAAAAATGTGGGATTTATTTAAAATTTTTTTATTGGCGGTCCGAGTGTGCGTGGCAAACAATTTGAAGCAAACTTGATCTACGTGCACACAATAGGAGTCCACATTTCAAATTTGGTTGCTCTAGCTCTTCAGCTGTCTCTGTAATGGTATTTAACATTTCTTTCCATAAGTAACGGTATATCGAAGTCGGTCAGAGCCAACTTTTACTTACGCTCTCGTTTTAAATGTTTTTGTAGGGCAAAACGGAGGGACTAAAGTCTTTAGCAATTTGTGCGCTGCGGCTTTGAAAAGAATCAGATCAAATATTTAAAAAATCAATTCATCAACCTGACCAAGAAAATGGTTTATATAAACAGTGTTTGAAAGTACCAAGGTATTAGTACACACCTAATTACATATTTTGTGTACCTTTTACCTTACCTCGGTATTTTCAAATTTGAGTACCTTTTACCCTAGGCACTAGGTACTTTTTGTACGTGAGAGATGCTGCCGCGCTCTGCCATATTGAGAAAAAAAAGTATCAGGGATCTGTTTATGGCTTTACCTGGACGTCGGGTTAACATTCCGTTTTCAATCAGCCGTGCTCCCATTTTCACTTTGACAAACATTTTTTGGACTAATTGTGTACTGAAAAACGGTTTTAAATCGCAAAATTTTTACAATAGTGAAAATGGAAGATTTTTTGCATGAGTTTAAATACAAAGAATTCTAAAGACCTTTCCAATCATGACACTTGAATCGCCATCAACATCATTGATCGGGTATTATCCTGCATCAGTAGCCAAAGCAACAATCTGATTTTTCATAGAAGAAAAGTCATCTATCAGTGATGATGAAGTCAGATAACCATTTTTTACGCTGAACTTCTTTCAAAAGTCAGTCATTGAAATATTGTTGTTGTCTATTAAATTAAAGTAAGCAAAATGCTTTGACACTATTGGATGTTCATTTGCTGCATCTACATCGGACCTGGCAGCCATTTCAGCCCAACTGTGTTTTTGGTGCAGGTCTACTTTTTATGTTAATATGAATTGCTCTGAACAAAAGTGTTTAATTGGTTTTGTTCTATCAGCTCTTGTTTCCAAGATATAGCGAAAAAACGAATTTGTACACACAAAAAAAAACGTTTGTAAATGCAACATTTTTCATTGATAAATTCACCAATTTCCCGCCTTTGATTTTCGCCCATTAGTTTTTACATATAAAATCAAAAGTGCAGACATGTTTATAAAGAAAAAAATTCAAATTTTTGCGTGCTGCTAGTATTATTATTTTTATTATACCGAAAAACAACAAATTAAAAACAGTGAAAAAAAAACTATTACTTACTCTGCGGTGATTTCGAACTCACTGCTCACGGCGTTTCACACAGTTGGAACGTCGCGTTAGACGACTGAGCCACGCCGCGCAACTGAGGTAACTCATCAAATTGGTTACTTGTATTGAATAAGATGCACTTGTATTGAAAACATTCACGAATGCTTGCTTTCTTGCAATTCTCAAGAACGAATTCAAAAATCAAAATTGTTGGCGGTTTGAAATCAAAGGGACGCACAGTTGATTTTAAATGAGTTTTATCTTGTTCTTACGTTGAAACAAGAAAAATTATTAAATCAAAAACTTTTTGCCAAAAACAAAAAATGTCGGACTTACAATTTTTTTGTTTTTTGTGTGTAGTATTTGTTTTTTATTCAATTCTTGAATTTTTGGTGGCCACTCTTGGAAAACAATTTTGGAGGTATGAGTCCTTTGCGACAAAGCACATGCCAGTGCATCTTTAAAAAATCGAAAGCGCTATATAAGTATATTAGAAAGTGTCTTAATTGGCCTTTAAAGTCAGACAAATCTCGATTTATGGTAATTTTCATAAAATAAATCATCCCCCCTAAGCTAGTGTGGTTGTCATATTTATATTGAAACAACCAAAGGATATACTTGGCTCCTCAGCCCCAAAGCGCAAAGCCGAGCTCCTCTCAATGTCTCGGCTTGTGTGCTTATAATATTCGCACAAGAGAAGGGACCTACAGTTTAAGCCCCATACTCAGAACGACAGAAAATTCCTTTCGTCACAGTATTTCATATAATTAGAAACAATTTGGCTTTGCTTTGATGCTCATGTGCTGGGAGAAAGTGTTTCTTTTTGTGTGAAATATTGTGGCGAAAGGAATTTTCTGTCGTTCTGAGTACAAGCCTTTAACGCCGAATCGGCATAATATTGATTTTGTATGGAAGCTATATCTAAATAATGTTCGATTGGCTCGAAACTTATTGGAAATCGGGAAACAACTAAAAAATAAGATTGATAAGAATTTGGGACCCTACATTAATTTTTGTGGATCTCAGGTGCAATTAAGGTACCACCAGTTAATTATATAAGAAATGTACCTAAACCTTGACCGATTAAATTTTAATTTTGAAAACCCAGCTTGGCATTATAATATAAAATATCCAAAAATCAGCACCTTAGCTTTATTAATATGGCTTACAGGTACTTGAAAGGAAACATTTTTTTTCGAAATATTGACTTTGTCTTTGTCTGTTGCAAATAGCTCATAAATAACAAGAAAGAAAGTCGGTCAAGCACGACTATAACAAACTCTGTACCCCCAAAGCTTGTAGATATCTGATCAATTTAAGTAATAGGCAAATCGATAAATAACACTGATTACTACAAAAATGTGGGCGATATCAAAAATTGAAAATAAACTTGATCTGCCTGCAAGTATTAGAAATATATGTCCCATACATGTCAAACCTCTATCTCTTACCATCTCTGAAATCTGTTCGTTCATACGGACAGACAGACAGAGACAGAAGAACATGGCTATATTGACTAAAGAATATACTTTATAGGGTTGAAAATGGTTCCTTCTCACTGTTACATACTATTGCAAAAGCTTAAGATACTCTTTGTACCTTTGCTACAGAGGAAAAAATAAAAAAAGAAATGCAACATATTCGTTTTCCGCCATATCTTGGAAACAAGAGCTGATGGATCCAGTTTTGGAATCAGTGAACATAAACATATCACATTTCAAATCAACAGGCTCTCACAAGGTTGATCATTTCAGTTTATACTCTGTACCAAAGGTACCGCGGCCTTGACCGACTTTTTCACTTGTTTTTTTTTATAAATTTTTTACAGTGTCCCTTTTAGAGTTTCTTGTCTAGTATACCGACCTATGCTTACAAATTCTGAAAAAATTTAATTTCTTATTATTTATTTAACATTTCACGAAAAGCATATCCATTCTTTTGGTACACAAACTGCGTTTTTCAAAATTCATTTAAAAAGAAACCATGGATGACCGTCGCGACTTTTTTGCATGATAATTCTTCGGTATACTAGACAATTACCGATAAACTTATGCGCTTTAAGTCGGAACCAGTCCCAGGAAGGACCAAACAATTTACCAAATGAGGGTGCCAAATTGTCGCCGCTGGGAACAATAAGCAGTTCCGTTAACCAATTTATGGAGCAAGTGTAAAATGTTAGGTACAGTCAATCTAGAGATGACTCGAACTGGAGAATCATTAAAGAATTAAATTAATTTAAGATTATATTGAAATTTAGATCCAATGGTAAAAAGAAGAAATAAATAAAAAAAAAAGGTAAGTAAAATAAAGAAATAAAAAAAAAATAATGTCCGCACGCAAGAGCTGCTGGCTGTTAAATGAATCTACTTTCTATAGTTGGGTCTCAGGCCAATTTGTTCATTGACATTGTTACAAGTGTTAATAAATAATTTGTATATTGTCTGTATTTCCAAATTTATATTTGCTGTATCACTTCTCTCTCTCCTCCATCCACCTGAACCCAATAAAAATTTGCAATTTCTAGTGAAAATTTTTAGCCACAGAATCTCCTCCAACGAAAGTGCAATTGCTACTCCAACCAATGGTGTCGACAATTGTCTTAAACTTATTACTCTAGATTTGCTGCTCGCAATTGCAGCAATCAAAAAGCAAAACAATAATATGTACAATTGTGATTGTGGCCAAGTCAGCTAAGTAGTGGAGTGGCTGCCTGGCCATTTAACTGCAACCCGTTTCATGTGTGTGTGTATGTGTGTGCAACTTTCATTTCAAATGTCAAGCCAATTGGCCATTGATTGTACTTTCTTGGGTTCTAGACAAAGTGTTATGCAAATGCAGCGAGCAACTGCATTGCATTTTGCATACCATAACTCAAAAATAATATTGACAGGCCCATGCCAGGCCAAGCAGTAGAAGACGACAACTGGGTAATTGGGTCACAATTTAGGAAACTTGTTTGATGTCGTCGCGGCGACTGACGACACGTTCGCTTTTTATCAGTATGCTAATAAAAAAGAACAACACGTCCAATGATGGCGTCCTGTTTTGGATAACCTGTCGCCAAACGAAAGACTTAAGACACAAACTTGTGGCTAGCTGACGAAAACTGTGATTATCGGGAACACTTTCCTCTAAAGGAATTTTTGGGGCGTGCTCAGATTTTCATAATTTTAAGTATTTGGGCCACGGTGCTAATTGTGCGAGTGTGTGTAATTATTATTCAATGTGAGGTAGAAATTTGAAAGTTGAATGAACCCCCGGTTGACCCAGTATTTTGTGTGGTAGTGGAACCAATCGAATTACACAATTTTCACCATGATTAGCTCATTTTGCCCTCAGTTCTCACGATTATGCAGACATTTGTTTTCCTCTGCCACAAGAAAAAGTCCCACGTTTATTAAACAGATACTCAGGCCGCTACCGCAATTAGTTGTAATTTGTTTAAGACTTGAAAATAATAACAATCAAAAGCGAGGTAAATGTAATTACCCCAACAAAACGAAACACATAATAATGAAAATTGTAAGAGTTGACAAAGTCATTAGAGGATGGGGCGGGTGCACCCAGACCCAGGCTAGACTCAACTTTAAACTGATTTATCGGCCTCGGACTACCGCATTTCTACATTTCTTCCAATGGCATTGGCAGCAACAGCAACAGCAGCTGCAACTTTCACTTTTGGCAGCCCAAAAATTTCTCGCTCAGCTTCTGACGTCGCGTCGTAGAAGCCAGTTCAAAATAAAAAGAGAAGAATTATATTTATGGCTTAACGAACACAACCGCCAAGAGGCTCGGTGTAGCCAAACCAGAACAGTTGGAAGCCAAATATAAAAAAATAATTAAAATTAAAGTGAAATTTGTTTTTTGGCCTGTAATCCAAAAATCTGTAAAGCAGCTGCTGCAGTTGCTGTTGTCGAAGAGTCACGACACTGGCCATAGCCAAACCCCAAACAGTTGACCCCGTTAACGATCATTGGACAAACAGTCGATACGACGAGTACGCGCCGCTTGCCTTGGCTGGAATGTCTGCACTTCATATTCAAATACAAAGTGGAATGGCAAACATTTTCCTATACAGCAGGTTTCCATTTTGATGGCCCAGAGTATTTATTTTTTTTGAAATCTACATAGTCTTAGTCATTCGCATTAATTTGCATTGCTTGTAAGAAAAGAAGAGAAAAAAAGAAACCAAAATCAAAAACGAAACAAAACAACACCAGAAATTTCACTTTTTAAGGTGCGTAATCGGTCTTGACCACTTGCAAGCCAAATCTGCTGATCTCTGCGGCTCGCCTGTGGCAAGTGATTCACTTCGTGTGTCTGTGAAATTTCCAGCAAATTCCCCGCAAGGCTGAGGAAATCCGTAAAACCAATCGGATTTCCGCTCGAGAAAAACAAAGAAAGAAAGTAACACCTACATGCCAAATATTTGTGGCAATTTGCATATAGAAATGTATAACCCCATTAACCAAATCGGACAAAGTTCCCTCACAAAACTCAAATCAAAATATCAAATGAAAACTGTCCAAGTTAAGGCCAGGAAAGTAGATTAACGTGCCTCGAATGTTAATTATAAAGATTTTTAATGGCAATCACACATAATTCACTGAGAGCGAGAGCGAGAGAGAGAGAGAGAGAGAGAGACAGAGAGAGTGAGAAATGGTGAAATTTCAGTTTGGCAGAGTGTGAAGTTCAAGCCGTAACGTGTATAGGTACTTCATATGCCACACACACAGTCGGCGGCAGCAGCGAAAAACTTGAATTTTTCTTATATTACTCGCAGTTTTAATGAAGTCGGCACCACAAAATTTACAACAACTTATGGAATTATAAATTGTAGTTATTGTAGTGCGAATAAAAGCCACTCGAAATCAAATGAAAACTGCTGAATGACAACAACAATAACAACCACAAACAAACAGCACGAGCCGCAGGCCATAGTCTCTGTGGTAAATAAAAAGGAAAGTGCTGAATAGACGGAAAAGACTTGTCTAAAAATATTATAAATTATTTAGAAACAAGCAGAAGGCTTACTTCAGCTTTTACAAGCCAATAGTTTTTATATCAATATCAAATTGCACCAATCACAACTGAACATAATTTTAGAAAATTGTTGGAATCACTAAAACATTGGGCACATTCATCACAAACACTTGATCAATGGAAGATTAGTCTAAAAAATTGTTAATTTTTAATAATTAATTAAATAAGATCAAATAAATATTATATTTGGCTTAACTGTGCAAAGGGTCAACCCGGATCCCTCTCAATCTCTTGGCTTGAGAGCTTATAATTTTTGGCTACTTATTTTACAGCTGGCGCCAATAGCTGGTGAAGGTGACCGGTTGGTAGCCGAATTTGAGTGTCTTATTCTTCGTTTGGTGATAACCTTAACCGCATAGAACTATTGATACAATCATCGATAGGCAAACAGCAGATTCAAACACTTGCCTTGCTTATGTGGTTTATCCAAGCAATGAAAATTTAAAGAGACTTAGCCTAAGTTTGGCCCAATGTGCTCAATGTGTTCTTATCTTTATTTTTGGATCCTAGAAACCGAATGGTCGGGCGTGGCGAACCAGTAGTATGTGTGGCTGCTGGTGCGGGAGGTTGTGTGGGTTCGATCCCGCCTCGGACCATCTAATAGAAAAAGTTTTTTCTTTCTTTAGAAAAAAGCTTTTACACACCCGATCACCTTCACCAGCTACTGGCGCCAGTTGTGAAGTAACTAGCCATGAAAAAGCAAAAATTCTCTAACTATTGCCGTTCGGATTCGGCGTTAAACTGTAGGTCCCTTTCTCTTGTGCGAAAAATTATAAGCACACACACGCCAAGAGATTGAGAGTAGCTTGGCCCTGGCCCTCCTGGAGGTGCTGTTTGAGCCAATTTTACTTTACTAGAAACCGAATATTTGTAAACTTCAAGCTAAGAGCACAACATTAAAGTAAACGGACTCTAAGCCGAAACGAATTAAAGTTCTTTTAAACAGTAAAAGCCCGTGGGTATTCTATTTCTGCATTTTCGAAAATCACATTTGAAGGAAAAATTATCCAAAAAGTTATCTGGAATCAGTCATGGAATGACTTGGAAAAAAAATCAACCTAAAATCCAGATTGGAAATCTTTTTTGTAAAAAACAAGATTGAAATATCTTGAAATGAGACTAAAACTCTAAAAAAGAAGATTTATCAACTCTCAACCTATCATTTCTCTAACAGTTCTCTGAAAATAAAATTGATTTCGGACAAATGTTCATGTTTATATAACTGATTCGCTTATTCATAGATTTTTTTGGAAGGTTTTTCAGAAGAAATCGACTTTGGGACCAATTTTTTTACTCATTGTTAAAAATACCACATATAAAAAATCTATATATCTATGCTTGATAAGGTACTCGAACTCACAAACACGCGTTCTAAGGCAACAGTTTTACCATCCGCAGCACCGAGATGTTTGCATGCTACAGCTTAACAAATGACTTGGTTCTTTACTGTGACTTGAAGCACCCTCACTGGTATGGGATCCGAGGTCTTAAGCTCCAATCCCATACGAGCTAAAGTTAAAAAAAAAAACAAATTTTTAAAAGATTTTCCGACAGATGCATTTAGCGAACCCACCAACCATCATAGATTTTGATTTAATTTTGTTTTGAGATTGATTTTTGTCTCACTTTTAAACAGTTTTCCTTACCGGGTTTTCCATGAACATCCATTTCCTGTGTTTTAAACGAAAAATTATTTTTCAAACTTCTTAGCCAAGAAATTCTCCTGTAGGCTAATCATAGTAATTTTTTAGATTTTTATTATGTAAAAATATTGAGTGAAACGGACATTGGAGCATGCTACAAATATGACAAATTTCGAACCGGCCAATATTTGTGTCTCATGAAATGTTATAGATGCTATAACAGGGCTGCAAACCCCCCTAAAATCGGGAGTGGTTCACTCCGGGGTTCGAACCCGGGAAACTTTTTGGAAAAAATAACTTTGTTTAGTTTGGTACGCTAATTCGGAACAAATTTGTGTAAATTGTGACACCTTTTTTCTAATATGGATATATTTTTATACCCGTTACTCGTAGAGTAAAAAGGGTATACTAAAAACGTGCAAAAGTATGTAAAAGGCAGAAGGAAACATTTCCGACCACATAAAATATATATATTCTTGATCAGCAACAGCAGTCTAGTTGATATAGCCGTATCCATCTGTCCGACTGTCCGTCCGTCCGTATGAACACCTAGATCTCAGAGACAAGAAGAGCTACAAATGTAGACTCCTAAAATCTGCACACAGAACAAGTTTGCTTAAAGTTTTTGCCACGCCCGCTGCCGCCTCCATAAAGGCCTATACTCGGATGAGATAAAAATTTAGTTTGGTACTATATTTCATATGAATAGCACTGCCGTTCAAAAGCAATCAGATTTCAAACTGTTCAAAATAGTTTCTATTTATGTAAAGTATCGTGCCGAACTAAATTTTGATCTCATCTTAGTATAGACTTAATAAAATCTAGCAAAATTCACAGCCTGTCAAAAACAGCTGGTTTACCATAACAATTACTAGGGTAAGTCACAGGGGTAGCTCACTAGGTCATGCGTGGTAAATTTACCAATTACGCTTTTACGAGGGCTGGTTAATACCCCAAATATTCATATTTTCTTTAAGTTTATTATGGATTCAACATATTTTATGGTAGAAAAGCCTCACGGCTGATACTTGTGTTATAGAATTAGCTAATGCAACATATGCGCCTTTTGTTAGTTCTTTACACTCAGAGAAAAAATAGAAAATTTCACTCTTGAATGAAGAGCATTCGTTCTCAAAAGTACGGTAAGAGTGAAAATTATTAATCCAAGAGCGAAATTCTTGATCCAAGAGGGAATTTATGATCCCGACATTCTTGATTTAAGAGTTTCAGCTCTTGATCCAAGTACGAATAGTTCCCAAAATAAAAGATTTAAAAATAATATTTGGGGGGATGGGGGTGGGTAACAAAATTTAAAAATAGTTTTAGTAAAAATGGGTCTTTCTGGTTGTAAACTTGTGGTATTAAATTTTTACCGACTCGAAGAAGCAAATGCACAATTTTGCAAAATTTTAAAAGAAAGTTCATGCTCATTCTTCAAATGCATGTAATATCTGCGAAGCACCAATCGAGCGCAAAGTTCAGCCAAAAAGTTAGCATAAAATTCTGCCAAATTAATTTTTCAGTAACAACGATTAATATCTTCTTGCACTTTTGATGGCCTAAGGGCGCGTTGGCCTCTAAATGTAATTCATGTTCAGAGTAGGTGTGTCAATATTTGATCGATATATCGACATTTTTTGAACGATTTTGTGCCGATATAGGCGATTAACGATATTTTTATAAGCGAAATATCAGAAAAAAATACTATGGTAATTACAGGTGCAAATTATAGGATAAGACTGTCGATTTTTTGCGCGCAAAGCGTATAGAAAAATCGAAATCTACGGAAAATAATAAAAAAAATTTCACCCAGAAGCCATGGGTCCTCTATTCAACTTGATCCAGCGACGGTATTTAGCCATAGATTTTCTTTACCTGTACCTTACTTTCTTCGAAGAAGTGCGATTTCTAAGTAGAAAAATATAATAATTTAATTTATAAAAATTCCAGTCCTGTTGGAAAGCCAATTCCTTCAATGTCCTTAATATTTGAGGTCGATTTGCGCGGACTGGGAATTTATTTTAGACCCAATGTTTCCTAGTAAAGTTTTCTTAGAATTTTCCGTACTTTTTGTTTTTGTTATAGGCTTTGCTGACTTTTTTCCACCCATACAAATTGACCCCCCTTAATGTAAAAATCGTCTAGTTTCAAAAAACTAAGTCATTTAAATCGTAAAGTTATCATATTGAAAATATAAGATACAACGGCTACTAGAAATGGTCATTAGTAGTCTTTAAAACGTTTCAGTTTTCTTAAGCTTTTGAAAATAACGATATACCGATGTTTTTTGGACACGATATAACAAATATCGATACTGAAAATTTTGGTTTTTGATATCGATATTGATATTTTAAGAAATATCGACAACTCTAGTTCAGAGGGAACACCTTTTAAATTTTACAGGGTTTCATGCGTTGATTTATATATCCTTAAAATTTATAAAATTATACAAATTGATTTATTTTCATAATTTTATTTTTGCCGCAATTATCCATAACTGGTTCCACTTCTAAATCCATTCTTCGCATATGAGAACGATTGTTTCTAAGTCCAAGACCACCGACTTGGATAAGAAATATTCATAATCATTTGAAGATAGAGCCAACGATTCATTGAATTTAAACCGAACAATTGGGACTACGAAAGAATGATAAGCACAAGAAACTGATAATAAAAAAAAAATAGAGGAAAGCTAACTTCGGCTCCACCGAAGTTTAGATACCCTTGTAGCTTGTTTAATTTATATAAATTAAGGAATTAAATGATATTCGTCGAGCATTCTTAGCTGAGTTATTTCCCAAACTCAGCAATAAGATGGCGCCTCTACTTTGACCATTTGCTTGCCAGTTTGTTATATGGCAGCTATACGATATATTCATCAGATTTTGACCAAACTCCCCAAAATTGTATGAAAACTGACAATATTCACAAGTGGAAGGTACAAAGACGATACCATCGAAAACAAAAAAGTTTTTCTCACTAGAACTACTTTTCGACCGGTAGTTCCTGTGGCAGCTATATGCTATAGTCATCCGATTTGGATCATACTTGGCAAAATTGGGTGATAGCATACATTATTGATCAGTAACAAGTTTGGGAGCGATAGCATTAAAAACAAAACAGTTTTTCACACTAAGATTTTTTTCTGACATATCTTTTGTATGGCAGCTATACTATATAGTTGGCCGATTTTCATAAAACTAGGTGAAATTGTGTAAAAACATAGGAAACTTATAAATTCGAGGTTTGGGGACGTTTGCTTTGAAGACAAACAAGTTTTTCTCACTAAAACTACTTTTTCGACCGATCGTTCCTATGGCAGCTATAGTCATCCGATCCGGCCGGTTCCGACAAATGTGCAGCGTATTTGTACCAAAAGGCTTCGTGCAAAGTTTGGTTAAGATAGCTTTAAAACTGACGGAGGTGATAGCATAGAAACAGACGGACGGACGGACAGATCAAGAATATATCTACTTTGTGTGGTCGGAGATGCTTCCTTCTATGCATAACAAACATCTGGACAATTTTAATATACCCTCTACAAGGGTATAAAAAAACACAACCAACTGCAGAATATTCAAAGAAAATAAAAATATATAAGCTTAGGGAGATTGGGAGAGCTATACAATTTAATCTACAACTTCCATCTCAACTGCAACAACTGACTTTCCTTAAGGGGGCTAGAAGTGTTGGAGGTATCAATTCGGTCTATGGTTGATATAAATTCAAAAAGTTCGGTTCGGTTCGGTGAAGAACCGGTTTGCATCCCTGTTTAAACGCAAGTTAAGAGATAGCATAGAAATGGATGCTCGATCATGGCTATATCGACTTACCTCCTCTTGTTGACCAAGAAAATATGCATCTACTATATGGTGTCTCAGATGCTTCCTTCTACGCTTTACAAACATCAGACCAAGTTTAAAATACCAACTCTCTGCAGGGGTATAAAAAAATATCCATTTATAGATTTCTAAATCGATTTGTTTGCTGCGTATTTCGGCTGCAATTCCCCGGGCCATAAATCTTTCAAGGCTGTCAAATACCTTATTTTGGTGGCCAAGTGTAACTTCCTTAAAAATACATACACGCACATTTCATGCTTCAGGCCTAGCCTTATTTGGTCTATACATCACTCAAATCTCCTGTAAGAAATCCGAAATTCGATTGGCCTTGTTGCCGCTTGTAATGCAGCTTGTTTATGGTCACTTGGCTTTTTGGCGCAGCGGCACAATTGCCGGCGCGTGCCATCAGAATAAATGGGTTGGCTCCAAGTTGCTGCATTTGATTGAGTCTACTTGGGCCGAACAATTGCCAATTCGGGTCAGTTAAGCTCCACTGTGGAAGTCATAAATTTTTAGCTAACAGTTAACGAGCAATTAATCTGGTTATTGAATAATCCCCAACCGAATGCATAACCAAAAGGAAATCACGCAAACAGCTGCAGCAGCAGCACATGCAAAAAAATGGTAACTTTATGAATTAATTACCTGAATGCCAATTGGTCAATGAACCTGACCAATTTGAAAGAAGAAAAAAATGGGAATGTTTAGCCAATTAGCATGTGAAGACATTTGTAGGTCAAGCAAATTTGATGGGGAGAAAAATAAACTTCACGCACTCTCGTTCAAGTCATTATGTTTTGCACTGAGAAACGGAGCAGTTTTTTTTGTTCAAAATGCAGCCAGACAACAAAAAACACTTTAACCAAACAAAAGACTTAAGACACAAACTGGGTAAATGCAAGACCTTTGAGTGCAATGTGGGTTGGTTGCTTGGTTGGTTGCTTCGTTTTGCCCTGATTTTAGAGCTGATGGTCAGCCTCATCAGTTGAGTTCAGTTCCGTTTTTTTTTTCAGCCTGCTAATTAGCCATAACTGTTACAGCCGCACGCACTGCTAACCGCCTAACCCTCATCGGAGCTTACCCTTATGTGCTGATCGGCTAAAATCCTTTTTATTTTTTTTATAAATTGCACCCAAGTCTGGAATCACTTTGCCACTTGCCGAACGGCACAAATTATTCACAGATGCACAAAACACACCAAATTACCGTTGTGCGTTTGCCGTTGATGTTGCCGCACAATTCAATTTTTCCAACACGTCTCACACGTTACTTTTCTTTTCTCTCAACCAAACACAACAATTAGAGTTGACTGCCAATATCTTATTGAATTTTTCTCTCGCGTCGCGTCCGCTCCGTTCGACGGTCTCGCACTGAATGAAGTTGAGTGCGGCGACAAAAGAAATTTTTATTAAAAAGAAAGCAAAGCTAAACACAGCGACAACAGAGACAACTGCGCGGCTACTGGCAAACGGTTAACAGAGAGCGGCCACTGTTAAGTCATCATGTTGGCTCAAAGATCACAATCCACTGCAGTGGAACATTTTAATTGATTACATGCAGACGGAGTCGTTGATGCTTCCGAGTGATTTTTGGATAAGTAATAAAGCTGTTGACGGCTTAAAAACTGAACGAGTTGCAATTAAAGATACCAAAACTATATAGTTGAATTAACGGTTAAAAGAAAATGTAGAAATAACACTTTCGTTTTGAAAATGCAAAAGTTGTAAGCAAAACTTTCATGTCAACGGAGAAGAGCATAAATTATATTTCAATAAAGTGTGAGTTACGGCTAAAAAAAAGCCCACTTACAGTCAGCTTATATTGAGAATACAAAATATTCAAAACGCACATTTTATAAAAAAAAAAAAATTGAGGAAAGCTAACTTTGGCTCGAGCGAAACCAGCTTCACCAAAATTATGGAATTAATCCTATGAGTAAATTGCTTCATTACCAGCAGAAAAACAGGTCATATCAGTTGAATAATTCAGTTCAAGGCATCTTAGCGTACCGCGGTTTGTCCACCAAAGACATTTCTGATCTAAATTGTACTTTTTCTTAGTGGAAATGACGAATTTTATTCATAGGATAATTTTGGAGAATCTCCTGATACCCAAATGGTCAATGTTGCTGTAAGGCAATTGCTTGTGCAAAGATACTCATAGCCCGTGAACTAAGGCTTCGATGGTGAATTTAAAAACGCAGCTCGGTCTATTTTTGTCTCTTGCTTATGACCTATATGGACTCGATAATGGGTGCTGTCAAATGTGGTACCCACTATCGCGGTTTTTCGATGCATGCTACCATCTCTTAGTGACACATTTTATTGGACAGCATCTCAATAAATTTAAAATCTTAAAAAATTTTATCAAGTGGTTTTCCATTGATTCCATTTTCTAGGTTAGACCTAGACCGGAAATTCGGTATAAAAATTGTGGTAGCTCCCTTCATCTGTGGTGAATTTTCCAAAATTTAAGCTCTCATCTTTTTTTAACCAGCAACAGATGTTGTAACTATGTGTTGCTAGTATAAATGTGTCCAATAATCGCAAACTTGACGTGATCAAGAAAAACTGGGCATGAGGTGTTGCTACCTGATGCCTCTAGTTTCACAATTTATTGGTCCCGTTCGCAGGCTATTTTGAGTGTTCCACTGTGTTATTTAATTAAGTTGTAAACATATTAATGTAATGAACTGGATTTGGGCCTCTGGATGAACTAGTCCGAAGCACTATATTAACAATACTGAACTAGTGATAATGGTTGAGAGGATGGTCACACTGGATGGATGATGCGAGCATAAAAGGAGGCGTTAGTGGATTGTGGAGTAGTAAGAGATGGACGCTAACCGAGACGGACGTGTGTATATAAATGAACAGAGACCGTATTCCTAATGTAAATAGTAATTGTGTAAATAATGTGTAAATAAAGACCGGAAAACCCCGAAGAGTCGGTGGTTAACAAAATTAAGGTTTTAAATGATTTTCGTTGCACATTCTTAGCTGACTTAATTCCCAAACTTAGCGATAGATGGCGCCACTACTTGGCTTGTCAGTTTGTTATATGGCAGCTATACGATATATTCATCAGATTTGGACCATTTTGATAAGTTTGTGTTCAATTTTTGGCACGCCCCCTTCCGCCCCCGCAATTTGAAAAAAACTCATATTTCCTACAGTTTTGTTGATATACGGTTCATACCTTCTAGAGATATTTAGTAAGATTATTTACCGATCTGCTCAAGGAACGATAAAGATCAGGATAACTATACCCAAGTTATGGGCAAACGAATAGTTCAATGACGAGCCAACGAAGAAGAAATAGCCTTTATCGGCAATGGTCCCATCACTAACCGTGTAGGAGAAGGCAATGAGCAGGTAACAATCGGCTGTCCATCCACATCCCGAAGCACCGCAGGAGATCAATCCCCAACGTCGACCAAACTCTCTCAAAACGTGGGACCGAATGCCGAAAGGGTTGGTATATCTAAGCCACAGCGAATGGAAGATTCGTAGAAGGCTCTGGAGAACAATCGGTCTAGACCAAAAGAACTTCAGGCTTGCTTAAGCTCGAAGCCGAAGGAGATAATAAGCCATATTGATAAAAACGTTAAAGTTAGTTTTAGAGAAATAGTATATCTTATGAAAAACATCTTTAAATACTTACTCTCCAGGCTCTCTTAAATTTCGGCTCAGCACTAGCTAGCCTCGCTTCTTTGTTAATTAAAACTTCGAGTAGTAGTTAAATACTAGATTGGATTTGAATAAGGTTCAGAAATGTCAAGGTATATTTATAGAAATCCTCATTCGAACTCTAGAAAGTTTAAGTATTTTATTAAATGAAAACAATAGTTAAGTCTGGCCATCTCAGTGTTAAAAAAAAGAAAAGAAAATATAAAACCCCATTAATAAAAGTATGTACCTAATTACGTTAAGCACAAGTTTAAATTGCGCATATTACGTACGTTTTTTGTGTACATTTTTATTTACCAAAGCACCACCAGACTCCCAAACAGCAACCAGTGAAAGCGGAAGCACTTATTATTCTCTATTTTGCACGAACAAAAACGCACCTACATACATAACGAAGCAAGTTTAAGCGACAACAGTAAGAGCCACCCAAAACGGCAATCAAGGCAAATACACAAGCATAATTACTTCATTCATAAACAAACTTCGAGCCAAACTCTAAACGCAACCGGAATCGGATCAGGGCCACAAAGTTCCGTTGTCAATATATATTGGGCATTAAATGTGACGAGAGAAATGCTGGTATACCCCAATACCATCTTATTAAGTAGGTGTAGGTGGTACAGAGACCTTAACTTTTGTTATTAACATTGCATAATTATGGCAAGATTAGAGATTGGCACACAAACTGGGGGTACCGCCAAATATGGTGTTGGTAATTAACGATTTTTAGACGATTTTTAAAAGTTCAGTGAAAAACTATTACATAAAATATCATTAACACAAATTACGCTTAGGTGAAGACTAGCTTAAAGAATTTATAACTTTATAAATTTTACATATTCATGAACTCTGGATCGAATGGTTAAATTGGGTTTTATGTACATGTTAGGAGGCGATGTTGGTGGTTAGTAAAATGGAATGGTTCAATTTCAAAAGTCGGTATAAAGTCTAAGCCTTTAGCATTTATTCAAATGTTTTTGGTTCCGATTTTCAGTGTAATAATATTTAATAGTAACACAACCCATCCATGATATCCAATTGGGATTACCTAGGTAAGTCTGTGCGGCACACAGTGGGCGAAACGGCCGTGCTAGCGCAGCGAAATTCAATTTTGTAAGTTTGAAAAGGCGTTAATTTTTTTTTACTAATCGATTACCGATACTTTGAATAGTTTAGAAAAGTTTAGCTTAAAGCATTCAAAAATATATCTGAACAGCTGTGAGCTCTCAAACACAACATATGTTTAGGAAAGTGTTTTCAAATTGATTCCCGCATTATCGCAGTTTGTGTTAATTTCGCTGTGAAACATAAGGTTCTCGTTGTTTTACATAAAAGCATGGTTCATAAAAAGATATCTATTAAAAAAAAAAAAACAATGTAAATGACCCATCCATATATGCATTACTTGTAAAACGCAGTGAAAGTTACGCGTATTCACAGCTTGCCCTAAGTAGCCTACA
Organism: Lordiphosa magnipectinata; assembly: GCA_037044535.1. Lineage (NCBI taxonomy): Eukaryota > Metazoa > Arthropoda > Insecta > Diptera > Drosophilidae > Lordiphosa > Lordiphosa magnipectinata. Next base: position 331,265 of record JBAMBO010000167.1, on the reverse strand, counting down.
CCTGTCTTTCGTGGAGAAAAACTAAAAATGTCCACAAATGTCTCAGTCGCCTTTAACTTTTTTTGTCAGTCCGAGTCCTTGCTGTTTGAAAATTTCCAAGATCACCTGCAAGTAAAAGCTACCCTTGCATTTGTTGGACTTTTTAGGCGCAATGTCAGCATATAAAAAAAAACTTTTTTTTGGTTGGCTCTACGAAGATATTTTCACAAAGAATTTTTTGGCTTAGGAAACTATTTTTTGATACAGTTTTATATAACAAAACCTGAAGTAAGCTGGACCGTATCGAAATCTACAAAAATTGTTAGATTTTACCAATGGGCTTGTTCAAAACGCCGATATTCTTCCAAGCTATGATGTATTGCGATCATCGAATATCAATTCGGTGTTTATCCATAGATTTTCTTTATTAATACCTTATTTTCTTCGAAAAATTGCGATTCTTAAGAAGAAAAATTAAAAACAAATTTTGTTCTATTAGTAAATATTTTTTCTAGATGTTTAAAAAAATAAAAAGAAATTTCGATCGTTTTTATATGAAAAAATTTTTTTTTTCAAATACTTTTGCTCTTTGTATTCAAACTACTTTACCGATTTCAAAAACAACGTTTTGCGCGATTATTGGAAATTCAAACCTTTCGGTTTATACCTTGCTTGCCTCCATCTAACGTTTCTGACTCGAGGTTTGGCTCAAAATGTAAGCGAAAAAATTTAAAAAACTTAAGCTTTTTTTTTACTCGGCTATTTATCATCCGATCTTGATGAAAATTTAAGGGCTTATAGATTTTGCGAATATAAATGTAAGTTTTAAATTTGTTTTAAAAATTTTTTTTACTGTGGGGGGGGGGGGTTGGGTGTGGCAAAAATTTGAAATAAACTTGATCTGCGTGCAGACAATAGAAGTCTACATTTCCAATTTGGTTGCTCTAGCTCTTCTAGTCTCTGAGATCTAGGTGTTCATACAGACATACGGACAGACGGACGGACGGACAGACGGACATGGCTATATCGACTCGGCTGTTGGTGCTGAACAAGAATATATATACTTTATATGGTCGGAAATGATTACTTCTGCCTGTTACATACATTTGCACGACTTTAGTATACCCTTGTACTCTACGAGTAACTGGTATAAGAATAAATAAAATTGTATTAAAATCTTTTATTAATTTCTTATATTATGTTTTCTTTCCTACCTTTAAGAAAAAAAAAATGTATTGCGATTATCTCATTTACTTTGGAAGATATTAATTTTTTTATTTATTTATTTATTTAGAGTTGACAAAAAAAGGCTGTCTACGAAAATGTATATACGTTACAAAAATTTTTATGAGCTAATGAAGCCTATCAAAGAAAATCTAATAAAATTACAAAATAAACTAATAACGACTCCGACACGGTGGGGGAATTTTATTTGCCCGTCCGGCCAGCTATGCCCCTATTCACAGCCAATTGTAGTCAGAGACGTTATTAGAGCTAACAAAAACTTTAATAATATAGAGATCGAGAAGAGGGAGAGAGAGAGAAAGAGAGAGAGAGAGAAAAAAACCAAAACCTATAGTTATGTAGGAACAAAGGAGAAAAAAATAAGATAATATATTAAAATAAAATAAAACTGATATAGAGAGAAAAATATCTTAAAGTAAACTTTAAAAATAAAAAATTTATACGTAAAACTTAAAACTAAATAACCGGAAAATCTCTGACCCGGTGGGGGAGGATTTTTTAGCCAGTCCGACAAGCTATGCCCCAGCTGGGAGTGGTCAGAGATTTCCCCGGAGATAATTATAGAGAGACGTTTTTAGAGATAAGAGAGAGAGATCTGTTGAGAGCAGGTGATAAAGATCATTGTAATTTTGACATAAGACCCGAAAACGATTGTGCTGGACATAATCAGTTGTGCATCTGGGCAAGATTAAAGGTAAATAGTTTCTAGTTGGCCTAGAAGGAACGGAAAAGTTAAGGCGACCTAAGAGTTCGGTAGAGTCTAGATCACTAATGATTAGCTTATGAAGAAAAGAAACGCCTAGGACTGTTCTACGATTAGCTAACGAAGGAAGATTAATAAGCAAGAGTCTGCTGGAGTACGATGGCAGACGAAGGTTAGGGTCCCAATATAGTCCACGAAGAGCAAAAAGCAAAAATTTCGTTTCGCTTAATTGGTAATTTCGACAACTGTGCGGCAGTGGGAATGCAAAGACATTTGCCTTTTCTTCGTCGCTGCGTGCCCATCTTCCTCTCTGATCCCTTAATGGCGTATTTTCCTCTGGTGCATTCACAGGGTAATTAAAACTTAACTATTTGAATAGCAAACTCTAACTGAAATCTCAATTGAAATAAGGGATAGATTAAAATGCTTTAAAAAAAGCTTACAAAGGAAATCAGCTCAATATTTAAGAACACAGCTAGCGACATTGTCTGGTCCAAGTGAAAATGATTGCTCAAGTGCCTTTAAATTAGATACAAGAAAAGTGTGATCAATTACACAGGCATACAAGCTCTTGCACCAGAGAAGATAGCCCTCTTTCCATTTGTATTTTTGGCCGCTGATATCAAATCAATTGTCCGTTTCCCCCCAGCACGCCAGGTTTACGAGATATTTGCATAAACGTGTGTTTGTTTACATTTGTAGGTCATGTGGCCACATAAAGGAACCTTTTACAACGAAATTTGTTGTAATATAAGCTGCATTGAATGTCATTTTGTAATTTTTGTAATTTTTTGATAGTCTCGGGGTTTTCCAAGTTTAAATAATTCTGAAAGATCTTCTGATAATAAAAAAAATATGATCGAAATTTACTAGTTTACTAGTCCTTTGTCTCCTCTAATTTATTAAATTTTCAGTTTTTTTGATATTAAAGCGCATTTTCAAGCTATAGCCCAAAAGCTATAAAAATGTTCGAGATTCTTTGCATAATATTTTTTTACATATTGTCAAAATAAGTAGGCCGAGAGTTGGCACGTCATAGCGCCTCTACTGAAAAAGTTTTAGTTCTAGCTGCGATTTTGTTTGTAACAGACAAATCAGCTTCAAACCAATTCAGAAACATTTATTGTGACACAAAATGCTAATAACTAAATCAAAAATGAAATTGATTTGTTAATTATTTATTTTCTATTATTCATTATTTATTATTAATATTTCACTTGTCTTTTTTTAGCGGAGCAGCGGCCATTTTGGACTTGGATTTTGGCCATCGTCTGCTTATCTTTATTCTTCAGGGAAATATCGCTCTTAGCATCTGCAGCTTAACATCTTCCTCATCTTCGTACTCATTTTCATTTTTATCTTCTTCCCCTACCCCGTCCGCCTCCTCCTCCCTTGAAGAGATCATATTCTTGCTGATCATCACTCTTTTGATCGTTCATCGCAACAGCTTGTTTCCTTGCTTTGGACATTTTACACTTAAAATAAAACAACAATTGAAATAATTCAGAGACACAGGCTGTTGTGGACTCGACGACATTCACATACCAACTTAAGTCGCTGAGCTTTTTATCGGTAAATCACAAAAAAAAGAATGAATACGAGATATTTGCATAAACGTGCGTTGAGCGAGGTTTGTTTACATTTGTAGGTCCTGTGGCCTCATAAAGAAACCTTTTTCCAACCAAATTTGTTTTAATATAAGGTGAATTGAATGTCGTTTACAGAAAAACCAAAAGCGAAGTTTTGATTTTGTTAGTTAGATTCAAATTGTTGGATTTTAAAATGGAAATAATTTCTATAGCCTAAATTATTCTGAAAAATGTTCTAATAATAAAAAATTCTCAAAAATTTCTAGTTGATAGTCCTTTGTCTCCTCTAATTTATTAAGCTTTCAGTTATTCGATATCGCCGCGCATTTTAAATTTATAGCCCAAAAACCATAAAAATGATATATTTTCATAATATATACCATTGAAATTTCTGTAGTTTGAAAATAACAAAGTAGCTATTGTGAAACAATGGGCGCTTGCACGGGTGCTTGCACAGGGTGCACGGGGAACCCACCAATGAATACAAGGTAGTGCCAACAATTGCTTCATTTCGCATGCGCATAACTTTGTGAGTCTGTGACGTCATTTGAAAAATTAGTCTTACGTTGGGAATTTTAATGTTTTATATTATTATATTATATTAGTTTAATTCAATTAAGTTTATTTGTTGATATAATTTGAATTCATTTCAATTTTGGTTACCGAAGCACACTTTTGAAAATATGTTAAACACAAAATTGTGAGTCTGTGACGTCACATTGGAATTTTTTGTTTGACAAGCGACGCATTGCACTACATTCGGTTTTTTGTATCATAAATTCCAACTGCGTTCTTTGGTTTTCAGAATTTTAAAAATCCTATATACATGCATGCAAAAATTTGTGGCTCTATCTCTTAGTCTCTAAGATCGACACGTTCATACACACAGCCAGACGGACAGTCAGACAGACGGAAAAAAATCCGAAATTAAAAAAAAAATTCAAAAAAATTTCTTAAACAATCGAAAAGTTTTATAGATTTTATTCCATAACTTTTAAAAGCGCGATGACATCAAAAAATTTAAAATTTGGTAAATTAGTATACATATTCTAAGATTTTTCTGCCATCAGACCATTTTTCAGAATTATTTAAACTTGGAAAAAAATAAACCATTTTATCAAAAAATAACCATATTTGCCATATTAAAATCCAACAATTTGTATCTTATGAACAAAACTAAAAGTTGGTGTTTAATTTTTATGTAATGTCATTCAATGCAGTTTACATTAAAAACAAATTTAGTTGGAAAAGGTTAATTAATGTGGTCACGCGACCTATAAATGTAAACAAACATCGTTCGATACACGTTAGAGAACTGCAAAAAATCACTTTTTTCTTGATTGGCTCATACACACAAATTCTTACTCACATTTGATCAATCAACAATTTCAGAGCTGAATATATTCAACTCACAACGCAATCGCATCGAGCGGCGTTATGTGATCCAACGTGTATGTTCATATTTATTCATCGAACCATTTTGCTGTCTCGACAACTTTTCACTCAAATATTTGTCAGCTGTTCGCAGTCATTTTAGCTCTTTGAGTGAGTTTTTGACTCTGACTTTTTTTTTAACTATGTCCGTCTCCCTCTAACCACCGTGTTTTCCTACGTCGACAGTAATTTTGAGTAACAGATTTTGTTGTCTCTATGAAGTATCTACTTGTCACAATGGAGTTAACATCACTCAAAAAAGAGAGTCGTTTCAAAGTGTGCTTCTATGTTAGTTCTTCTATGATCGAACAGAACTCAGTTCTGAATATATTCAGCTCATACCGGCAGTCGCATCGAGCGGTTCAGCTAGAGTTTTTTGATGGGACGTATACGTGTTCGATCGAACCAAATTTGACCGGCCACCGCGTTGAGCGAGAGGTTTCACTCTTTCCATCTCTCTTTTTCATAGCTGTCAGCAGCGCAGTCACTGCCTATGCGTCTTTGCAAGAGATTATTCGTACGAGGTGATTATCGCTCACTCTAAACAATCGTCGTTGAGCCAATCAGCCGAACTGATTGGAATGAAGTCGAACATGATTATGATCAGAGTACCAACAATTGGTTCGAATAAAACTCTGCTGCGAACATGTTGAGTATGCAAGTTTGATGAATAGAGCGCGAAGCCTGTTTATTCGGGTGTTGAATAATGTGCGAGCGTTTTGCAATCGAACCAAGCCGTTCTCTAATACACGTTTATGCAAATAAGTTGCAAAGCGAACAGCTTTATTTTAGTGACTTTTACAAGCTTTTGTTAGAAATTAAATTAATGATTAAATCTTTGAGTAGCAATATACATAGTAAGGATATAGCCAATAGATTAGAGAATCTAGAGAAAATAATTGCAACTAATGAAGTTATTCTCTCTGCTATTTATTTGGATCCCAGAATTAAGCGAATTCTTCTAAAGAATCCTCTTCAGCAGGCGGCTCTGGATGTGAAGAGTCTGAGGAAGAGGACAAACAGGAGCTCAAATTGGCTACAACAGAAATTTATGGATAAACATGGATATTATGAGCCATTGGGATGACAAAAAATTCGCATATCCAAGTCGGTACCGTCTGGCTAAGGAACTGCATTCTGTGCCTGTGCATTCGGTGGAAAGAGCATTTGCATTTTCTGCTCTTAAATTAGTAGTGAAGGATTTAAGATGCAACCTATCTGCAGAATCTGTAAAAAAAAATTATGTTCCTCCAATTAAAAAAAATAGAAATCTTAATATCAAAAGCCATCATAGAAAAACGAACATAGAAGCACACTTTGAAACGCCGCTCTTTTTTGAGTGATGTTAACTCCATTGTGACAAGGAGATACTTCAATAGTGACAACAAAATCTGTTACTCAAAATTATTGTCGACGTAGGAAAACACGGTGGTTAGAGGGAGATGGACATAGTCAAAAAAAAAACTCAGAGAGTCAAAAAATAACTCAAAGAGCCAAAATGACAGCGAACAGCTGACAAATGTCTGAGTGAAAAGTTGTCGACGCAGCAAAGTGTGGTTCTATGTTAGTTTTTCTATGAAGCCATTCATATTTACATTCATACATTGTACATGCATTTGTATTTTGAAAAAATTGTAAATGTTTTCGTCAGCAAAAAATGAGGGTGCCAAATTGTCGCCGCTAGGAACAATAAGCAGTCCGTTAACAAATTTGTGGAGCAAGTGCAAAATATTAGGTAAAATCAATCAAGAAATGAACATCGAACGGAGCAAACTGGAACTAGAGGACCATTAATTAATTAAATTAGTTTAGGTATATATTAAAATAAATAATTAAAAAAAAAATAATGTCCGCACACAAGAGCTGCTAGCTGTTGAATGAACCTACTTTCTATAGTTGGGTCTCAGGCCGTATTGTTCATTGACATTTTGGTCGTAGCATACTTTGTTCTATGTTTTATATTGTGTACCAAAGGAACACAGAGTATATTAAGTTTCTACACAAGTATGTAACAGGGAGAAGGAATCATTTCCGACCCTATAAAGTATATACATTCTTGATCAGCATCAACAGCCGAGTCGATATAGCCATATCCTTCCGTCCGCAGCGCAGCAGCAGCGCTGCTACTACAGGTACAGAGTATATTTGTTCTACATTTTTATATTTTTCGCCATTTATTTTCTCAGCAAAGCGTTCAAAACGAATTTTACATGCATCACACTGTGGGGGATTGGATCCCAAAATATATTAAATTTATTGTGACCCTTTTAACGCCCATTATGACCAACTTGTAACCAAACTTGTACGACTTGGCTGGCTCGAGGTCACGTCATTTTTGCACATAGCTTTAAAACAGTAACACACTCCACCACAACGGAGGCTGGTAGAGTGTACAGCTGTTTCAAAAACCTCTCGGTCAAGTCAGCAACTGCCTATTCATGCCAGCGCTGCTATAACCGCTTGGGAATTCCAAAGGCGGCTTAACAGTAAATCCAGCACTACGAGACAACGCCAAGTTGCCAGTAGCCTTTGTGCCTGTGTCCCGAAATGACCTAACTGCATTAGCGAGAGAGACTTCGTTCCCACTGCTTATGCAGAGACCAATAAGTTAATTAGTTTGGTTGTCAAGTCAGTTTTTCCGGCCAGTTTTTCATTAATGAATTCTGTCTCAGTGTGTAACCGAGATATTTGAGTTTACATGTGCAAGGTCGGGTGCGGAAAACTATAACCGTGGTACAATATGCCTCCAACAGTGCACAAAATTTTAATTTATGGCCCCGATATAATAGAAAAACGCCAGGAAGCCAGAAATAAAGACTGAAAAATAAAGGTAATATTTTTCCAGAAATATTACCAGACTATCATCTAATGAGGACATATTAAATCTGATTCTTAAAGCTCAGATCCAATAGTTTCCAGCAAGCGGAAACTGCCGAAAAATAAATTAAATCGCTTACCAACAGAGACGCTGACTCTATTGAAAACTGTAGAGTAGGATGACAGCGAGTTAGACAGCATTTCAGATGCTAGCGATTATTCAAACTACGATTAATAACAACATTTTTTTATTTACTTAAATTGCCTTTACACTTGTCATACATCTCTAAAGAGACTCTCTGACGATAGTGTAATAGCAAAGCAATTGACTCTAAATATTTGAAAAATTTAGGCTTTTTTGATGAAATTTTACAGGTTTTATTTGATAAGAGATTCTCTTTAGAGAAGTTTGACAACCTACTATTTAGAGATATATGATAAGTGTAAAGACAGCTTTACACTTTTATTATTTTGTTTTTTTTTACTGAAGAATATATATTTTCCGATTTTTTTTTGTCACACATAAAACCAAGTTAAATTAACCAAGGCTGCAAGCCGGTCTGGAACCGAACCTCTTAGAACCGGTTCGGTTCTTGTTTTTTTAATCCCGACGAAACGGACCATGAACCGAACTCATAATATTTTTGACTCTCGATCATGAACCCGAACCGGACCACTTTTTTGAAAAAGTACGTTCGGTTCACAAAATTAAGTATTAAGAGTTTGCAAACTTTGTAAGAAACTCCGTACTCACACTATATGAAATCTATTGCACATAGAAAAATGGAAAAAACGAGTGCTAGACTGAGTACAAAATGTGCGAACGTTTACTAACTCTAACATTTTTAAAAGAGCTCCACCTAAAAACATCTGATTGGAACGTAGTTCAAAATATTTGTTATTTACTGCAACCAATTTAGAAAACTTCTTTGAAGCTGCAGGATTCACAATAACTACCAAGTGACTTTTGTTACGCTTGATTTCATTTCAAGCAATTGTTCTACAATCTTCAGCAGAACACTGTTTATTACTATCTAAGTGCCTAAATAAGCGTTCTTCTATTATGAGCTCAGTACCAATATTGGCTGCAGTGTCTTAGACTCGAGATTTCAAACTTTGTCAACTTTGTTAAAAGCAATAGAAAGTAATAAACAAATATCAAAAATAAAATCTGTAAATGATGTTATAGATTTTTTCAAAAATTGTTCAATAGAACAATCATCAAATGATTTAAAGTTTTGGAAAGGTCAAAAAAAAAACGACGACTTTATAAATATTACCTTTACTATACTTGCTATTCCAGCAACTCGGGTATCAGTTGATCGAGGTATCAGTTGAACGCCAACACTTAAGTTTGATCTTTCTGATGTAAGTGCTGGTATAGATGAAAAGCTCTTAGAAGATAAAATGCTTATTAACTTAATCTAAGCAGTTCTCAAAAGTTGTAAATGTCAGCTATTGAATTTGATAATTAAAATAGCACTAGTGAATTATTTCATTAATTTATTACTTTTAAAAACAAGAAAGTCGATCAAGCCCGACTGAAATACACTCTGTATCTGGAGTAGCAGCTGAAAGCAGCGCTGCTGAACACTAGATGGCGCCACTACATGCATTGAACAATGAAGGCTTTTCAAAACTGACCCATAAATGACGCCACTACTACCAGGGCGGAGGAAGTAACTTTATTTTGGTCACTACTTGAGTATAGTTCATCCGATCTTTAACATTTTGGCAAATCGATCAATAATATTGATTACTTAATATCTCTATAAGACATGAACCATCTATCTGCAAAACTATAGGAGATATGACGTTTTTTCGAAATTGCGGGAGCGGCAGGGGGTGTGCAAAAAATTATATATATAATATATATATTCTTGATCAGCATGACGAGCGGAGTCGATTGAGCTTTGTACGTCCGTCTGTTTGTCCGTCTGTTTGTTTCTACGCGAACTAGTGCCTCAGTTTTTAAGCTGTCGAGCTGAAATTTTGCACAGAGTCTTCTTTTGGCTGCACGCTGCTAATATGTCGGAACCGCCTAAATCGGATGACTACTTCTTGTAGCTGCCATAGAGACGATCGTTCGAAAAATGGGTTTTTGTGAGAAAAACTTGTTTGTTTTCAATGTTAGCGTTCTTAAAATCGGTCATTATTAAAATTAAATGTTTTCAAACTGATCTGCGAAGTTTGGTCGAAATCGCCAACCTTTTTAGCGAGCTTTTTCAAGTGTATTAAAACTTCTGCACAGACGAAGCTATCTTTCCTTTCTCGTTTTTAGTTTTGAGCGATTATTCCTATGCCAGCTATAAGATATATGTAGTAGTTCGATTTTAATAAAATTTGGTCAAAAACATTAGTACGTAGCCCTACACATTTGCGGTGAGTTTGCTGAAGATATAAAAAAGTTTAACCGTCTTTATGACAATCTAAACTCAAAAATGAATTTGGCAAGTTTCGAGGTTATTAAGATCGTTCGATGTACACCTTCTATTTCTTCAGACCAGTTCTATCAGACCACTCCTTCTCAGATCATAGATATATTGAGCTAAAGCTAATAGAATCATGCCCCGAACCTAAACAAACACAAAACTTAAAAAAAAACGAACTGGAAACAGTATAAGAGACTTATAGTGAAAAATTTAGATGCAGCTCCGCAATTCACACCTGTGAATGCGGAACAATTAGATGAAATAGTCCACATATTTACAACGACATGCACAAAGGCACTTGACAAATCATGCCCACATATTAAATACAAAATTCACCATAAGCCCCCCTGGTGGTCTAAAGACCTGGAGATACTAAGGAAAGAGTGTAGAAAGACATTCAACTCAACTAAGAACACTAACCTGGATTCATCCTGGGAGATGTATAAAGCCAAGTTACGAGACTATAAAAGTGCAATGCGGAAAGCCAAACGACGCTCGTGGGCAAATTTCTGTACCAGTATTGAATCGACCTCGAAGCATCAAGACTTCGAAAAATTTTAGCGAGTTCACCAACCCCTCCGGGACTCCTACAATATCCTGATGGAACTTGGGCTGACTCCAGCTCTGAATCCCTCAATTTACTTCTGGAATCACATTTTCCTGGCTGTTCAACATCTTTGGAGCCCATAGAGGCACCTAGTGGTGACACGCTAAGTCACATAAGTGATATAGTAACTGAACATCGAATTAAGTGGGCTGTGAACACTTTTCAGCCCTACAAATCACCCGGGCCAGATAGAATCTTTCCCGCTCAGCTTCAACAATCACTACCACAAAAATTTGCATGGCTTCAGACAATCTTTGTCTGCTGCCTTCGATTACAGTATATACCCACACTGTGGAAAGATATAAAAGTGGTTTTCATACCGAAGGCAGGAAAAGCCTCGCATGTCAGACCAAATGACTTCAGGCCGATCAGCCTGTCATCTTTTCTCCTCAAAACACTGGAGAGACTACTAGATGCCCATCTAAGGCAGACAATAGACCCATCCACTCTGTCCCCATCGCAGCACGCATACAGCAAGGGAAGGTCAACAGAAACAGCACTCCACTCTCTTGTCTCGAAAGTTGAGAAGTCACTCGAGGCAAAAGAATATGCGCTTACGGCATTCCTCGACATCGAGGGTGCCTTTAACAATGTTCTCCCCAACGCTATCACCTCTGCCTTGACAAATCCAAATGTGGAGGCACCCCTGGTGGAGTTCATCCGACTCATGCTTACAAGCAGGGTGGTTAACTCGCAACTAGGAGATGCCTGCGCACGAAGATATGTAAGTAGAGGCACTCCTCAAGGAGGTGTTCTTTCGCCATTCCTTTGGGTGGCAACAGTCAAAGGATTGTTGCGACTCATGGAACGCGGATGACGTTGCCATAATCACAAAAGGCAAATTTCCCCACACTCTCTGCAACCTGATGCAGGATGCACTCTCAACACTTTCAAATTGGACGACACAAAATGGTCTTGGAGTCAATCCAACCAAAACTGAACTCGTTCTCTTTACCCGCAAGTATTAGATACCAAATTTAACACCCCCACGACTAAACAATACACACCTAAAATTTAGCGATTCTGCAAGATACCTTGGTGTAGTGTTGGACAAAAAATTATATTGGAACGAAAACATAACGGAACGTATCAAAAAAGCTAATGCTGCACTTTTCTCGTGCAAACGTGCGATTGGTCGTAAATGGGGATTTTCGCCTGAAATAGTACACTGGCTGTACACAGCCGTTGTACGTCCAATACTACTATACGGAATCATAGTATCGTGGCCGGCTCTGGGGAAATATAGTAACTCTGGTCACTCCTCTATACTTCTGCATCAAGTGGCGGTACCGCCAACGCTTGACTACTGCATCCCAACAATAACGTTTACCACCATGTATAAAGTCACCATACCGAGTCGACTGGACTGGAACTCAATACCTCACTGCAAACCGAATGCCATAAATTTCTACACTGATGGCTCCAAACTTGGTGGACAGGTAGGTCGAGGAGTCTTCAGTCCAGAGCTCGGGATCGAAACTTCATTTCGGCTTCCTGACCATTGTAGTGTTTTCCAAGCAGAGGTTGTAGCCATCCAGGAGGCTACCAACCTTCTGGCAACCCTCGCAATCCAAGGAAGTAAATTATTCATTTTTTCAGATAGTCCAGCTGCATTAAAAGCCCTTGACGGTTTTATCAACAATACCAAAACTCTTACTTAATGAGATGGCTCAGCACTTCGAAATTAATCTCGTTTGGGTACCTGGACACTGCAACATTGAAGGCAACGAGATGGCCGACCACCTCGCCGGACTTGGCACCATCACTCAGCTCTTACCGGATAAGAGCAACATAGGGGTGCCTCTTGCGACCTTTAAGCTACAAACAAAGGAAACTACTCATCGAATAACCATGAATCGATGGCAAACAATTCACACATGTGAAGTATCTAGGCTTACATGGCCTACTCTTAGTATTAAAAAATTTAGGGCGTTACTCCGTCTAGAAAGACTGCATATTTCCCTACTAGTAGGTGCCCTTACTGGACATTGCCTAATAGGTAGACACGCCGCTAGGCTCGGCATCAGACCCAATGACTTCTGTAGAAGCTGCAATTCAGTGGAAGAGGAGGAGAGTGTACAACACCTCTTCTGTCATTGCCCAGCTCTTAGCAGAAGGCGACTCACAGTTTTGGGTCGTCCCTTTCTAAACGATCTGTCAGACATCTCTGAAATAGATCTAGCCTCTCTACTCAAATTTGTGATATTTTCTAAATGGTTTAACGGGAAAGACCCTCCCTCTACGATTGCAGCGTAGAAAGGGTTATATGGTAACACAACGGGCCTTCATTGGCCTAAGTGATGAAATGGGATTCTCACCCATTTCAACCATTGCAACCTAACCTAACACCTTCTATTTACCCGAATATTTACCCGTCTTCATGACAATCTCAACTCATAAAATTTCGTGATTTATTACCCCCCTTTTGACCCTTGGACAAAATATTAAATATTCGTAGAAAAAGCCAATCTTAATAAAAATATTGACCGATTGGCCTGAGCGTCCTATTTACCCGTCGACAATTGACCAACTATAAAGTCTGGATAATCTAAATATATTTTAAAATTTTGCCTATTTTCGCGTTTTTCTTTTGGATCAAGTACCCCATTGTGCATCGGCTGAAAATCAACGTCTTACTCTAAAATTACGCCCTGCATTTAAAAAATACACGTTGACTTTGAAGCCGCATTTTTCAACCCAATTTAAAACTGTATTTTCTTTTTCTTTTTTTATTTAATTGTCCTGCGCTCCCATTTTCCAATCCTAATGGTTAATTTTGACAAATCGCTTAATTATTTAGCAATTTTCTTGGCCTGTACAGATTGCAAGCCGAGTTTTACATTTTTGAATCGGAATAGAACATACAGTTTGTCCGACATTAGTGTTGAATTTTTTCAAAGGGAATAATTAAATTATAATTTAATTCGCCCATAAGGCTTGCAAACCGAATATCATTGAGATCAGCCCAAAATTAATGGGCTTAAATTTTTTCAAATTGGTGGACTCCAAATTAAATAATTGGCCTAAACTTTGCTTAAAAATTTTGCTGAATAGGAAATTTTCATAAAAATTTGGCTAAATTGGGTAAATCTGAAACGCATTGATAAAATTATTTGAGCATAGAACCATAGTTTTAGTTTTCAGTCCTGTAAAATGTGCAATCAGCTTTAAAGGCAATTTTTTCATTAAAAATTTGTCAAATTATTTGCCTATGTGAACTTAGCTTTAGTCTTAAAAGTTTTAAGTTAAAACCGAGATTCAAGTCGATACAAAATTTGTTGGACAGAGTATAAAATCACACACAAGGGAGTGAGATCATTTTAAAACCTTAATCTGAGCAAGGTTGTCTAAATATAAATCGAATTGACTTGGAAATTTCTATGTGGGCAGTTTAAGTGTATTAAATTAGTACTCAAAAGCTTAAGCTAAAGATTAAGACATTTTTTTCGGTAAACCAAATTCGATTCCTCACAATGTTAATAAATAAAGGTTATATTTATTTTGGGTGGAATAATTAAATTCATTGCATAGTCCAAAACATTGAATCCTTTCCATCTGAACTACGATTGGCTGCTAGGCAGCGAATCAATCACTAGAGTAAGTACACACTCGCCAAAGAAATTAGTTGTATCCGACGCCCTTTAACGCGCTTGATTGAAAGGGTTGTCCGGTGACTTGTTCCATTCCTTCATCAACAGTTGCTTCCACTGCGACATGCGTAAAGAAGGATTCTCGGCCTTGATGCGTGGCAAATTGTTGGCTTCAAAGGTTTTGTAGGCAGCACGCATCCGCTTTTCCGGATGCTTATCTTCGTCTGATTCATTGATACTAGAAATTCACAAAACATGTGGATAAGCTCAATTAGGTATATTTCAAGCTTAGCTTACCTTAAAACCACCAGAGCTTGGTCAATGTTGGTCGCCACATCAGTGTCCGCCAGGGAACGATTAAGATTTTCCTCAATATGCTGCTGCACAACAACACGCGTGGCTGGGGGCTTGTTAGCTTCGTTAATGGCTTCGATGACTCGCTGCTTTTTCTCAATCTCGTCCAAGATCTGCTGGCGGTTGACTTTGGCCAAAGGTTGCTTCCGCTGCGTATTGATGGAGCTCATCTCCTGATCCAGCAGAACCTTAGCCTCGGCCTTGCGACGTGCAGCTTCGATACGCTTTTTTTCGTCCTCTTCACGACGCTGCTGCTTCTTGGCCAGGCTTTTGTCATCGTCGTGCCATAGGCGATCTTCGGCCTCCTTGACCTTTTTCTCCTGGGTGGCTTTCTTGGTCGCCTCTTTGCGATCACGAGCCTCCGCGGCCTTGGAGTTGATACCCATTTTCTTTGGCATGTTGGTCTACTAGCAACCTCAAAAAGATTTGCGAATTTAGTCAAAAATTGGATTGGATTTTGATTCGATAGCTAGACAACAAGATAGAGATGACACTTCGCGCTGCCATCGACCAGGGATGGCAAAATATTGAAAAATAAAAGCAATGAGATGCTTTTTTATAGCACAAACTTAAAGGTTATAGTGGTATTCCTGAAAGCGATTTGGATTTGATTTAGATTTCGTCGAACAGCTGTTCACAACTGCTCCTTACAAATCGTCCAGTTTGACCAGAAAAGTGAGTAAGTAATGGTCATACTAAAAGATTTAACGAACCCTCGAAAAATGTACGTTTCCATTTTTAACTTGGTCTTGCCGCCATTATTTTAAAGATTGTTTCTCATTTCATATCAAATACATCTTGATTTAATCATCCAATGCTAAAAAATATAGTTAAAGATACATTTAAGAAACGATCAGGCAATGTTGCGCCTACCTTTTTGGAAAGCTGGCTACGCCCTTGTATGTAAGAAGGTAATATACAGGAAAATGGTAAATGGTTCGTAGCGTAGTATTCAAACCACAATTACGGTTAATTGTTTGTAACAATTTTTTTTTACTTCCGTTTTCTCGTACGGTACCGAAGTTTGTGAATGTGTTCAGTTCGGGTGCGAGTGAAAAGCTTATGTCAAAGACGCGATCCTTATCGTAAACATACTGGGAACTCATCCCAATTCCGAGTCGAATTACAAAGTTTGTATTTTGAATTCAAGTTGTATAAATTTATATAAATAATATAATAAATATAAGTTACAATCAAGTCTCTGGTTACTAGATTCCGGCGTCCTTTTCTCTCGAATTGAATTCACTTGGGATTAAGCAATCAATTACAGCTGCTCAAACAATTTCGAGCTTTGTTACACCTGATCAAAATACTAACGTTTACACGAAAATCGACTCGAAAGTCGGAACAGACCCGATTATGAAATTTCGATTATGCATTGCATCTGGCAGGATTCTGTACTTTGTTTGAAGCGAAAATTTAATAATTCGTCAATTACGGTAAAGCGGTTTGAAATTTGATTTTGCTTTTTCGCTTGAAGGAAAAACTACATGCGTGCAGCTTGACGATAGGCGACTGCCATATGATCGAGCCAATTAATGGTCAGTTATTGCAGCCATGCTCCCATTTTCGCTTATAAAAAAATTTTGCGAAAGTGAAATTGGGAGCATGACTGAAAACTTTATATATTTAACTTATTTAAAGTACTGTGCTTTTTTTCTTAAATAAACTATCGATACTTTCACGACCGTGTCCATCACTATTATCGATAATCATTGTCTTCCACCTCTAACAAGCATCCAGCCTGCTGCGCTGTATTGAATTTTTGTTTACTCCACAAATCAACAAATATACAACCAAATGGACATTCTCAAAGCAGAAATTGCACGCAAACGCAAGCTCCTTGAACAGAAGCAACTGATTGATGACAAAAAGAAGTACTTCAGGCGTGGCGAACTCAATGCCAAAGACACAGAAGAGGTGCTACAAAAGGTGGGATATAAAAAACAAGAGTCGGTCGAGGCCCAGGGTCAGGCGACCGAGGGTGCCTACAGCTTTGTGGCCGATGGCCAAAACATTTTGCCCCGAATTGAGGTGATACGCCGTCTCAGAGAACGCGGCGAGCCCATACTGATTTTTGGAGAAACTGAACCCGAGGCCTTTGACCGACTGCGCCAGTGTGAGATTTCCCAGCCCGAGGCCAATCGGGGATTCCGTAATGATTTTCAAGAGGCCATGGAGCAAGTGGATGCCGCTTACTTACAGGAAATGTTCGCCAACGCGCCCGCTACCAAAGAAGACAAAAAATCGGACTTGGCCGAGTTGGACGAGTCTATTTCGTGGGAGAGTATACAGACCATGGCCCAGAAAATGGGTCGGAACAAAGAATATGATATGGATGTTATAATCACCCTGCTAACCTTCCTGCTCAAGCTGTGGAACGATCAGATAGCCAACTATAGTAAACACGAGAAGATGTCGACGAAGGTGAAAATGACGAGAGTCATTTACACCCAGACCAAGGAGTATGTGAAGCCGCTGTTTCGGAAGCTGAAGCATCACACACTACCCGAAGACATTTTGGACAGTCTAAGGGATATTTGCAAACATTTGCTGAATAGAAACTATATAACGGCCAGCGATGCCTACCTGGAGATGGCCATTGGGAATGCGCCTTGGCCCATTGGTGTGACAATGGTGGGCATCCATGCGAGAACAGGTCGAGAGAAAATCTTCTCTAAGAATGTGGCGCATGTGATGAACGATGAAACGCAACGAAAGTACATACAAGGCCTTAAGCGTTTGATGACCAAATGCCAGGAATACTTTCCCACTGATCCCTCCAAGTGTGTGGAATATGTTAGCAAAAAGGATCGGGAATAAGTTGAAATTTTATATGCGTTATTAAAGATACATTTACATAGATTAATATCAACACGAAAGTTTGTAACCTTAATGGAACATCATGCAGCTAGTTAGAGAGCTTAAGGTAGTGTCCTCCAGTGGACTGGTCTATTTCTTGCCAAGCTCAGCCGAACGTTGCGAGGACTTTTCCACCGCATTGATGAGGGTGGCCCTGCAAAGGAAATAAAATGTTACTAAGGAGAAGTTCTCCACACCAACCTAACGTCCCACTCACCTGAGATTTCCCTTTTCCAGCTCATGCACGCCCACAATGGTGGCTCCACCCGGCGAGCATACCTCATCGCGCAATACTGCCGGATGCTTGCCCGTCAGTAGCACTGTCTTGGCTGCTCCCAGCAACGTTTGAGCTGCAAATTGCAGAGCCATCTGTCTGGGTACACCCTGTTTGACCCCACCATCCGCGAGAGCCTCAATTATGGTATACACAAATGCAGGCCCACAGCCGGCCACTCCTGTCACTGCATCAATCATCGTTTCGGGCACCTGCTGAGCCAATCCCAGGGCATTCAACATTAAATGCACCTTCTCCAAATCCTGATGCGTTACCCTTGAGTTGCCAGTGTACACCGTACAACCCTCGCCCACTTGCATCGATGTATTGGGCATGCTGCGTATCACCTTGGCTCCGGCACTGTCGAAAAATTCAAACTTCTCCTCCAGTGTCTGCAGACTCGTGCCCGCCAGCACTGACACCAACAGCTTGTTGGCATCCTTGGCCGACGGCACATGCTTGTATTTGAGCTGAGCGGCGCAAGGTCCCAGCATGTGTGGTTTGACGCAAATAAATATGATGTCCGTGTGTTCCATCACCTCATAGTTCTCGTCAGTGGTGACGGCTCCCAAATCACGCCATCGTGCCAGATTCTCAATGTGCGGCCCTGAAACAAGCACTTGGCTGGGTTTCACTATCCCACCGCGAATGAGACCCGATCCTATGGCAAAGGCCATGTTGCCGCCTCCAATGAAACCAATGCGTTCGTCCAGCTTGGCCATATTGTATCAGCAAAGAAGTGGGTGGAGAAGCTTGAATGACTGGAAATATATTTGATGGATGATTTGTGGGTGATGTTAATCAACTTTATGATGAACGCGTGAAATCTCTTGCAGCTTTGCTTTAATCAATAACAGCTGCCTTTTAGCAGGGGCGTAGTTAGGGGGCAAACAAAAAAGGCGCCCTTAAATTTATTATTCATTTCTAACCATGGGTCACAAAATTGAAATATTACCTTATTATTGGCGAGGGTCGTTTAATAAGTTTTGAGAAAACCATATTATCAACTGTATCTTTTTAGGTCTATACAACTCGTACAGTGTGTGCTTACACCTGGCCCAAAAAATATGTTTTCACAACCCTTCAGTTCCAGAATTCACTACTCGTAAAATTCACTAGTCTTTCACGCATCAGCGTTGACGTCGACGTCGGCAGAGCTCAATTCTGTGTATATTTGTTGTTGCAATATTACCCACAAGAAACCCAAAAAAAAAAGGCCACGCCTCGCGCTGCTCTCACAAGCAAAGACAAAATTTTTGCCAACGCCAAACGAAGAAGATTGCATACCCTTTAAATTTGTGCAAGCACTATAACTATATTCTGGCATAGCCTAATGATGGAATTTTTTCATTATTTTCCCAAAAGCAATCAATTATTTATGGATCATAAATAAATGTATTCATATACTTGATATAGTCGGATATGCCTTTGCATTGATTAGGTAAAAGTAACCGAAGGTCAAAAAAAGATTAACGGCGCATCAATTGTTGCTTTTGTCTTTTGCGTTTCCGTACCCGTCGCCACTTGCTTAAAAAAATCGAAGTTGCATTTGTGTTTTTACTGGCAGCGCGAGACGTTAACTTGTCAATTTGTTTAATTTTGTTGTGGCCGAAAAGATCGTATGTGCTTTAATTGTCTGCAGACTAGTTGCTGTGATGTGGATTGCTTCTTTTATGTAGTTTTTTTCATTCAATTCTATTATTAGTTTTCTATATTTAATAGTTATTTGTAAATTATGTTAATTATTTAATATATTGTTAAATAAAACGAGTGAATAAAACAAATATAAAATGTTGCGTGTTTGCGAATCGGGGGAAAAGTCCATGGTTTATTATTTTATGAAATTCATGAATCGAATTATAATCAATCTAGTATGAATTCATCGGTGAATTTTGCAACAATTTCATCGAACATCTAATATGAATTTATAGGTGAAATCATTGATGAATTCTAATACAAATTCATCGATGATTCAGTGGTGACTTCTTTGCAAAAGTCATGCAGGAATCATGGGTGAACCATAATTGAATTTATTGGTGAATTCATTAATGAATTTTGCAAAGAAATCATGCGTGAATCATCGATGAATCTATATAGTGATTCATCAGTGATTCACCCATGAACAGTCATGCATGACCGCCTAGGACATGCCCATGTTAAATTCACCACTTTTTTGTGTGGGAGCTCACCGATGATTCATCGATACCCTAGGCCAATTCATCGGTGAATCATTGGTGATTCATAGGTGACGCGAACTGAAGGGAAGGTTTCGAGTGCATACATACAACCTTAGGCTTACATATACGGCTCTCGCTCTTGGATCGACTCCTCTTCGGATGAGATGATTAAATTCCAACGGGGCAGCAAAATGGCAGACAATAGGCCATCATGTTCATGCCTATAAGCCGGATGTGTTTAATCGCTATGTGAATGACACCTGTGATACGAACCGAAATCTGGGACTGCATCACATTGGCCACCAGCTATGAGACAACCAATTAGCATATTATTAATCAGAGCCAATTCTTAAAGCTTTGTGGATGCATGTAACAACAATAATTCCCATTTGAATGAATCATTAGCTAATCCATTGTATTTTTCATTTGAAGAAAAGTTTCGGGTGTTTTTGGGAGGCTGACGTGCCCAAGTCAACTCCTTTCCAATTTAAAGAATTTTTCGAATGCACGCGGGGGTGCATATTCCGATAGCTATCGGTAAATATTGTACAAGGCTGCCGAATTTTTGGGGTAAATACGGTCTGGCAGCACTACTTTTTTCCGGTCGTAGGGTCTATGACCGTCCCAAATTCAAAGTCAACTGCCATAATTTTGTATGGCCGGACGACCAGTCTCAGGCAAAAAAAAAACAAAAAAGGTCGAACGACCGCAGTGTAAACAGCGTATTAGAACAATTAAAAAAGGATGAATAAAGGATAAATATAATAAAGAAAGGCATTTTTTCCGAACAGGAGACGTTTCAAAAATTTTCCGTAAATCGAAGTTTCAGAACCTCATCACTATCTCCCCTCTTCGGGCTCAAAGCCCCCAGAAGCCCCGACTCAGAGGCGTGAGTCCACCCACGGCAACAATTTCACCTATACACACCATCCCAACCACCACTCCTTCTACAGAAAACTTCCTCACGGAATTTCAGATCCTTCAGTGGAACTGTAATGGACTTAGTAGGAAGATCCACGAAATCACAGACTACATGTCGCGAAAAGGGATCATTCTTGCAGCACTCCAGGAAACAAAACTTGCCAGTAGAAGCTCGCTTACCTCCTCATCCAACTACTCCATCCTGAGACACGATCGAAATCGCAACGAAGGAGGAGGATTAGCTTTCATTGTCCACCAAACAGTCACCTACCGCCCCCTAAATATCCAGAGCACCAACGAACACCTAGAGGTGCAAGGCATTGCTATTAAAAGTGGGACTATGACATTGAAATCATAAATGTCTACATCCCACCAGCAGCGGCGTACCGAGCCGGTTTCCGAACCGATATTCTTCATGTATTCGAAGGTGAGCATCGATTAATTGTGGGCGACTTCAATGCCCACAGCGATGCATGGTTTTCGGCTCTGGGATGCGACTCAAGAGGAGAGCTCATAGCTTGATGCCTCCAACTTCTGCGCCATCAACGGAGACGACGCCACACGCATCACAGTTACATGTCGCAGCTCACCCGACGTTACAATCTTTAGCCCAGTCCTGCTCACAAACACCACCTAGCACGCAGACATTGCCCTCGGCTCAGATCATATCCCAATCACAATCAGAGTCACAAAGGATGCCGGCTTTATCACCTCAAAAAATCGCACTTTTGTGACCTTTGGTAAAACTGATTGGGATATGTCCGAGTCGAGCACGGAACCAGAGTTCGCCCCCCTGCCACCACCAAACAACATTTCAGAGCTATCCTAACCCGGGCAGCCAAAAAATACATCCCGGCTGGTCGCATCCCACGCCTACGGCCCACGTTCCCAACAGAAGCGGCACAACTAGCCGAAAAGAGAGGCGCTCTACGAAAAACTGATGCAGCTTATCCCGAGATCCAGATCCTGAACGACTTATTAACCAAAAAGGTAAACTCACACAGGAAATCCAAGTGGCTTCAAAAACTCGAAGATCTCGATAAAGGTTCCAAAAAACTGTGGAGTACTATCAAACAGTTGACCAACTCGAAAACAGACTACCTGGTCACTATTAGTTTTGAGGGCACCACACCAACAAACCCGTCAAAGTGCTCCACTGCCTTCAATAGGCAATTAGTCGCGCACCCTGAAAAAGCAGACAAGAACAAACGCCGAGTCACAAGGAAAATCCGCAACCTTGTCTCTTTCAGCCCGGAAGAGGTGATGGTCTGGCAACGATCATGCTGAAGCACGTATGATCACTGGGCCTACACACAAAAAAATCTGGTGGGTAAAATTAACTAACGCTGACAGTAACTTTTTTCGAAATTTTTTATGCATGTGGTTTTGTTGTTGCTTGGTAACTGTGCTAACAGTAAAATCTACAGAAGAAATTGTAAAGTTCACGTATTTATTTTAGCTCGTATTTTGTTGTTGCATTTAACAACTGTACGCTGAGTAAATTCAACCACAAATATTTTTTCACATATTTTGTTGTTTTAATAAGTTACTGCTAACTACAGTAACTTTACCATAGAAATAGTTACTCTGACGTGATTTTTTCATCTCATACTTTGTTTTTGCAGCAATTTACTGTACCCACAAGTAAATCTTACCGCACAAATAGTATAACTTTTTAAATGAATTTTGTTGCTTCACTGATTAACTCTACCGACAGTAAATCTAACCGCGAAAATTGTTGATTGAGAACATTTAAGTTTGGCCCTTATATTTATATTGTACTCTGACTGAATTTGAACTTGAGAATTACTGGTGGTCTCATTTATGCGACATTTAAGAAATTTTTCGTGCATGTGGTTAGGCAGATTCAATACAAGTAATATGTTAGACGCGTTTCTATTAACGCGCGCCGTAGCGTAACTGGTAAAGACGTCCGTCCAATCGTGTTCTCTCAGTCCAAGGGCCCAGAGTTCGAATCCCCCCCAAGTAAGTAAAAATTTTTCAAATAAAATAAAAATGTGTTTAATTCAAACAATTGTTTCAGAACCAAAATTGATGGGTGGGGGGGTTTTAAGGTTGCCTCTTCTGGTCTGGGAATTACTATTTTTATGGTAAAATTACTGTACACACAGTAAGAAAATTTACTTACTGTACGCATCGGTTAATATTACTAATTTTGTGGGTTGGCGCATTTCTAAACGATATTTTCAGTTAGATTTACTATTGCAATAGTTCTCTTTGCGTAAAGGTTTACGTGATAGTTACTGTCAAATTTTGTGAATTTTACCGACTTTTTGGGTTGGCGCATTTCTAACCCAAAATATCGGTTAAATTTAACCACAGATTTTTTTGTGTGTACGATACCTCACACACACCTTCAATCCTTGCACACTTTGCCGACAATATGGAAAACGGGGAAGATCATCCCAATCCCAAAACCTGGCAAAGCTGCTGATCAAGGCGCCTCTTATCGCCCGATCACCCTCCTATCGCCGGTCATTAAAATCGTAGAAGCCCTCATACTCCTTGTTCTGAAGGACCACCTCCTCCCTTCCAAACACCAACATGAGTTTATAGAAGGACACAGCACCACCTCAGCACTCTGTGAGCTCTCAACCAAAATAGCGGCAGGGCTAAATAGCAAGAGGCCACATGAAAGGTCCATCTTAGTGGCGCTAGACCTAACAAAAGCTTTCGACATGGTGAACCACACCACTCTGCTCGAAGACCTTTCAAACAGTCACCTACCAAACAGCTTGAAGAGATGGCTAGCAAACTATCCCTCTCTTGGGTCGACAAGTCCAGGTAGAATTTAAAGGTGCAACATTAAAAACAAGAATAATTAAGCAAGGGGTCCCACAAGGTGAAATTCTCTCGCCACTATTATTCAACTTTTATGTAGCTAAAATTCCCAACCCACCTGATGACTCTTCACCTACGCCGATGACTGCACCGTCGTCACCACAGGAAGGGACATCAAAAAACTAGAGAGCAGACCAAACTCCTATCTCCCAAGTCTAGCCAGTTTTTTCTCTTCGAGAAACTTGAGCTCTTCAGCCCCAAAATCCTCGGCAACCTTATTAACAACTTGGGCCAAAGAGGTAAACTTGACCCTGGACATCAACATAAACGGACAACACATCCGGACCATCAAATACCCCAAAGTGCTACGAGTAACCTTCGACCCACTCTTTACATTTGAAAGGCATTCAGAGGACACCATAAAAAAAGTTAGAAGCCGAAACAAAGTCCTGAAGGCCATTGCAGGCAGCACTTGGGGAAAAGAAAAAAAGACGATCACCACCACATACAAGGCACTCGGCAGGTCAATGCTGAACTACGCGGCTCCAATATGGTCCCCCGAAATCAGCGACACTCACTGGCGCAACCTGCAATTAGCACAATCCGGCATTAGAATGCGGCATTACGTGTTGCAACTGGGTGTCACATAATGACCCATACCGACCATCTCCATCAGGAAACCGAGATTCTGCCTGTGAGGAATCACAACCAACCATGCCTACACCGAAACTAGCATGTCTCAAAGGCCAGAAACCACAAACGTAATCCCACTACTAGGGGAGAAGCCCTACTCATCGGCGACATGTACCGAGGCTAAGAAAGTAGCCCATACAATAATGTTAAGAAAGGCACTAGAATCCTACTAAGATAATATAGTCCTTGGCGGCAGTCCACCACCTATAGACAAAACCGAAGAAGTACTCCCAAGAGCCACGAGGACCACTCTCCCCCAACTTCGCTCTGGAAGAAGCAGGTTTTTTTAACAGCTGTCTGGCCCGAATAAACCCAGAGATTAGAGACGAATGACCAAAATGTGGACTCAGCACATACAGCTTTTCAACTGTCCCTTAGACCACACTGACCTCACACCCATAGATCTGTGGACCCATCCAGCCGTGGCTGCTTCCTTCCTCGGCCTGGACCTGGGACCTAGTCTCAACATCCCCCTATAATTCTTACCCTATATCTTTCTTTTCATATCAACAAGTACGTACGGATCAACCCAACCCAGCCGTTATAGCAACAACAAGACCGCGCTTTTTTTTTGGCTGCTAGCAGATTATTAGAAGAAAGGCTAACACGGACATTATGCGATATTTGTGGTATTCCTGAAAGCGATTTAGATTTCGTGAAAGCAAATCTAAATCAGTTGACGGAGCGACCCTTTTTGCGCACTGATTTGATTTAGATCTCGTGCACAGCTGTTAGTGTGACCGAACATCAGATTCGAAATTTGAGCAAAAGTAAACAAAGAAGCAAAATCACTCAAAATAATAGTTTGCTGGCAGAATATGCAGTCTTGGAATGTTCGCGACATGTCAATAGTGAGTACAATTATTAATTTGTTCATTTGTTTATGGTCACGTAAAATTCGTCATTCTATTTGGCAAATCTTAAGAAATTCTGGGAGAAATTGTGACATACAACTATAGGAGAACTGTATAGATATGGAATCCCGCACATTAAGCATTCTGTCCCCAAATGCACCCAATTTACCAATCAAGTGCTCCAAAATTTGGACGAGGCGAGATTCAAGCAATTGATAAGGGTAAACTGGGAGAGCCTTAATATAATTTTGAGACAAATCGAAAATAACAATGTTTTTACTGGCCCACGAAGCAGTTTGTAAATTCCAGTTCATGTGCAACTCATGATCGTGTTGTTTCGGCTTGGGTCTAATGGCGAATGAGAATCCATTGTGAAAACTGCTGCTTTTTTTTTGGACTCGGGCATGGCGGCACTATAGAGAGAGTAACAAGGAGAGTGTTTAAAGCTTTAGGCAGTGTACACGACAGCAGAATTTATAAAAACTGTGCTTTGTATAAACGGTGCCACTTGTTATACCCTTGTAGAGGGTATATTAAAATTGTCCAGATGTTTGGAACGCATAGAAGGAAACATCTCCGACCACATAACGTATATATATATTCTTGATCAGCATGATCATGCGAACTAGTCCCTCAATTTTGAAGCTATCTTCTTTTTACTGCACGCTCCGGATCGGATGACTACTTCTTGTAGCTGCCATAGAAATGTCCGGTCGAAAAATGGGATTTAGTGAGGAAAACTTTTTTTGTTCTCAATAATAGCGCGCTCTTAAACTCGATCACTGTTAATATTATATGTTTTTAAGCTGATCTGCGAAGTTTTGTCGAAATCGCTTACTGTTGAAGCGAACATTTTCACTTTCGTACTTTTTTGTGCAAAAATTTTTTTTTTGCATTTTTGTATAGCTTGGATATTTGAGAATATCGCCCTAAAAGGAAATTCGAAATACTTTAGAAGATATAGCCTTTTTTGTCGAACCATGTCTTCGCAAAAACGAGTCATTTTTGAGTAAATAAATTAAATAAAGTAAATAAAGCTGAGTAATAACGGCTGGTTCTTGAATTTGAATGGTAACATGTTGAGAATGATTGTGACATAGCCAGCCTATTTGCCTCTTTTATCCAGCTTTGCTATGCTCGTCCGGATACGAACTACGATGTTTCTCCAATTTACCCTCACCATATTAGTCGCTCTAACTGCATTCACCCTCCTATAATGGATCATAGTTGTATTCTATCTAATTTAAAGGCACTTAAGCCGTCATTTTCACCTGGACCAGACAATGTCCCTAGCTGCGTCCTTAAATATTGCGCTGATTTCCTTTGCTATCCCTTTCTAAAGCTGTTTAATCTATCCCTTGAGCTTGGTGATTTCCCCCTATTATGGAAGGAATCGTTTATTATTCCAATCCATAAAAAAGGGTCCAGGTCCGATATAGCCAATTACCGAGGAATCTGTAAGCTTTCTGCAATTCCTAAACTATTCGAGCATATAATTACTTCCCAATTACGACATTTTTGCCAACCCATCCTGAGTCCATCCCAGCACGGTTTTATACGCCGACGCTCAGTTTCCACTAACCTACTCGAATTTTCTTCAATAGTAAATCAGGGATTTCTTCATCGTAAACAAATTGATGTCGTCTACACGGATTTTAGCAAAGCCTTTGATTCAGTGAATCATAATTTACTTCTACATAAATTATGTTTAGTAGGTCTTCCATCCAACTTTCTCCGCTGGGTCAGATCATACCTTTCCAATCGGTTTCAACGTGTGCGTTTTAAGTCTGCTGTATCCGAAATCGTTCACGTCACTTCTGGAGTTCCACAGGGCAGTCATCTTGGTCCATTGTTATTCAACCTATTCATTAACGACATCCCGCAAGTTCTTTCCTATTCAACTGCCCTTATGTACGCTGATGATCTCAAGCTTTGCGCGTCATTTAACGATCCAGTTTCTCCACTTCTACTACAAAGTGACTTAATTCCTCTGAGTGCTTGGTGCCACCTGAATCGTCTTCCCCTTAATATTGCAAAGTGCATTATTATGACTTTTCACAGAACTAAGCCGTATCTCTACGAATACACCATTAATGGTGAACCACTAGTTCGCATATACAAGGTCAATGATTTGGGTATATTTTTCGAACCCAATCTGAGTTTTAACAGTCATATTTCCGTGATTTGCAACAAGGCAAAAAGCGTCCTTGGATTTATCAAGAGATGGTCAAAAGAATTTAATGATCCCTACACCACCAAACTCCTTTACTCATCACTGGTCCGACCAAATCTGGAATATTGTTCATGCCTCTGGTCACCGCATTACCTGACTTACCAGGATCAAATCGAATCAGTTCAGAAACAGTTTCTGATTTTTGCCCTCCCTATGAACAGAGATTGCGCCTAATTGACCTCCCGTCACTTAAATCCAGAAGAATCTGTCATTCTGTTATTTTCATCCACAAGCTTTTGGCTGGCGAGATTGACTCCATTGCTCTTTTATCTCTAATTAATTTGTCAGTGCCACTTAGAGCATCTCGACACTACACACCAATCTACCTTCCGCCCCGCCTGACGAACTATGCTCATCGAGACACCTTCCGTTGCCTGTGCCTTGCTTACAACGAGTACTATCACCTATTTTCTATAGATGGCTCTATTATAGACGTTAAGAACTCTTTAATGTCATTCCTCAACTAAAACATTCATTCCACGGCTAGTGCGCACTCTGACCACTTATGCTGTGAGTTGGACCATAGCTGGCATTGGCCAATAAATTAGTCCCACCGGGTCAGAGTTTGCTATTAGCTGGATTTTAATTTGGATTAATTTTTAATTAGTGTTTAACTGAACATTGTTAAACTTACCTCTGAACAAATAAACATGTCGTCGCCTCTGATGGATATCGATTATTATCGAAGGCTATCCTACACAATGCGCGGCCGCATCTAAAGAAGGTAGAATGGCACGCAGAGCAGAGAGAGCTGCTGCTGAAAACAGTTTTTTTGAGAATGAGGAAGGTCCGCTGTATGCAGCTGGCATTGCCGACTAATTCTGTAGGTATATAATATCTGTAATATTTTTGGTTACTTTCAAAACAACTTTTTCGGACTGCCAAGCCAAATTTTTCCAGTTCTACTAAACCGATTTTGATGAAACAAAATGCAATCGACTCAGAATTGTCACCATTCTCGAACTGCATTTTTTTTTTTTTTGGCAAAAATGTACTTCAAACTTTAAACGCATTTATCTCGAAACCATGTTTTTCGAACTGGCGGCCATGATATCTCCAGTTACACTGAACCGATTTTGATGTAACTAAGAGAAATCGACGCAGAATTCTCACCATTCTGGTCTGAACCTCAATCATAATTTTAGAAAAAAAATTTACTTGTTTTTTTACACTAAATTACAAAAAAGAGCCCAAAATCGGAAAAAATTTTTCGAGGTTTAGACCAGAATGACATCTATACTGATTATAACCCCGTTTTTACTTTTCATTTCAAACAACCTGGAGACGAGAAATCATGGCCGCCAGCACTATACCTTTTTTTTTGGACCCCCCATTTTGACGGCCGAGAACTTTTTGAACAGCTCTCGTATCGAAGCAGAAAATTTTTTTTGTTTACTTTAATCTGTTTGTAACACAATAAAAAAATAGAATTGGAAAAAATCTTTGCGTTTTCAAATCAGATTTTTTTTAAAGAATGTCCAAAAAACAGCCTTGACATGGAGAACCCCCTTTAAAACTTCGGCACAGACGAAGTTAGCTTTGCTTTCTCGTTATATGATTCGCTCAAAATAAAAGGGGGTTTTTTATAGTTGGCTCATAATGATACGCAACGTGACATACGTTACGTGACAAGCCTTTCTCTAACGCCTTACTTCTGATACTTTTCATAAATTTATATATGTACATCCGTTTGCGTATTCATAAAAAATATACAAATTTTGATTTAGGAACTTATATTGATATATGTACATAAGATAAGTTAGCTGCTTAAAATAAATATATGTTTTCTGTTTTTGGTTGACCTTTCTGTATTCTGGGTACTTCACCCATATTTGAAATGGACTCTTGATTCTAACAAATCATACGGCTTTTATATTTGAGCTCAACAAATATATTATTTTTATTATATATACAATGGAATGATGTAAATTATACGAAAAAAGTTATTTTCCCCATTTTAAAAACTATTTTCCCTAACATCATTTAGTTTTCGAGGTTCCCCTCTTAGCTAAAAGGCTGACTACGCCCCTGGCAAACAGTGTGGCCGTATATATTTTGTTGCAATTATCTGCAATAAGCACCGCTATAATACCACAGACTTTTGTTATGAATTTGATTTGGAGTATTTCTTGAATAAAGATTGGCCTACTCTCCATTGGGAAGCTTGATTTAAGCTTAAATCAGACTATGCGGCGTCACCTACAGCTAAGCATCAAGCAGGTACCGCATTAAATCATCGAGTGGGAGCTCTTCTCTAACAGTAAATCCTTTAATTTTACAGTTAACGGCCAGTTATGCCGAAGGACAATTGTCACCACAGCGGGTGACCCAGCTGGCTTTAGAGGAAGCCGGACGCCTAAAAACCCTAAATGCCTTTATACACCTCACACCGGAGCAGGCGCTGCAACAGGCTCAGGAATCTGAGCAGCGCTATGAGCAGGGCAAGCAGCTCCGAAATGGCCTAGATGGTGTGACTATAGCTATAAAGGATAATTTCTGTACTGCCAATTTACCCACAACTTGTGCCTCACGGTAGGTTTGAGTAGCTTAATATAATGCACAAATACAGAGTGAACACTTCTTGTACTCCAGAATGCTGCAGGACTTCGTCCCGCCCTATGATGCAACTGTCTGTTCACGTCTTCGCCAGGCCGGCACCGTGCTTCTGGGCAAAACCAATATGGATCAATTTGCCATGGGCGCTGGCACTGTAGACTCCATTTATGGACCCACCAAAAACATTTGGAGCGAGGACTTAAGTCAGGATAAGTGGCGCATAGCTGGCGGCAGTTCGGGAGGCTCGGCCTCGGCAGTGGCCGCCGGTTTCTGTTATGCGTAAGTATGAAAAGCTTTTGTTTACATTTTGCACGCTTCACCCTAACCTCCCAAGATCAATTGTTCAATTTTTTCCACAATTCTTTTTGTCCCGTCCGCACAATGCATAACTCACACTTTATTCTCACGGCGCTATATTTGAATTTATTAACGAGCTCGGTATACCACTCAGCCCAGACCAACGTCGGGCGGACCATTCCATTACATAACAAACTAAGCTAAATTGTTTAAATGATAATCTCCGTGTTACCGAGATCCTCGTCGGAGGGCAGCTCAATGCTGGCTGGGTCCACATAGTTGGGGCTAACCAGATCCACACCCGCTTGCTCACGTCGGCGCAGCTCCAAGAAACCTTCGCGTTGGGCCCAATCGCGGATATGCGTGTCGGGTAAATAGGACCAGTAGAAGGTGCCCCACACCAGGCACAGTGTGACGGTAACAAAGAATGTGGCTTTAGTGGTTTTGCGATCTTCGGCTTCGGACTTGTAATCGAAGCCGTAGCTCTGCCAGTTCTTGGGACTGGGATTGGCAAAATCTTCGGTTGTTACGCTTGCAGGGGCGACAATGGTCTCGTCCTTCTTGGGCGAAGTTTTAATGCTGCGACACGCACGCAATGGTCCAGCTGCCTGATTAAGGGCCAGGGAACGCTGCAGCGCCACGGCGCGGCTGGTGAGACGAAAGAGCGCAGACATGGCCAAAAATAATGCCCAGAAATTGCAATTTTCGTAAATATTTGTAGTTTTCGATTATTGACAACAGAGAGGTGTGACCGTTTGCGGAGGCAGTAAACAGCTGTTCGGTTTTAGGGTTGCCAACTGGCGGTAAAGTGAATTACATATTTAATTAGAGATGGTCGTGTTTTCGTGTTGTGCCTGTGTCGTAATGTGGAAAAAACGTTTCGACTAGGGGAAAAAATTGACTTTATAAAATTTTTTTTACCCAATAAAATAAATACATTCTCTAACATTTGAATATTATGATTTTTACCATTACAAAAAATTAAAAGAACTTGCTAAAATTGTTGCCTTTCAGCGCCATTGGCTCTGATACTGGAGGTTCCACACGCAATCCTGCGTCCTACTGTGGTGTAGTAGGTCTAAAGCCTACATATGGTCTAGTCTCACGACATGGTCTCATACCGCTGGTCAACTCCATGGATGTACCAGGCATATTTGCTCGTTCGGTGAACGACTGTGTGAATGTGCTTAATGCTATAGCCGGACCGGATCATAAGGATTCCACCACTATTCGAAAACCATTTCGGAAACTGCAACTGCCCGATTTTGCTGAAATCGATTTAAGTTCTGTACGCATTGGCATACCCAAGGAATACCACTGTGAAGGACTGTCCTCTGAGGTTTTGGAAACTTGGACAAAAGTCGCTGATCTGCTGGAATGTGCTGGTGCGCGTGTCCAGCAAGTATCCCTACCTCACACAGCATCGAGTATATTTGTTTACACCATTCTCAATCAGTGTGAGGTGGCTAGCAATATGGCTCGCTATGATGGCATTGAATATGGACATCGGGCATCTAATGAACGTAGCACCGAACAGCTATACGCACAATCGCGTGCGGAGGGTTTTAACCAGGTAGTCAAGACGCGCATACTCACCGGCAATTTTTTACTTCTGCGCAAGAACTACGATCATTACTTTGAAAAAGCGCTGAGAGTGCGTCGCTTGATAGCCGAGGATTTTCTGAAGGTTTTTGGCCAACAACAGGTGGACATTCTACTTACGCCCACTACCCTAACAGAGTCACCATTCTACAAGGATTTTGTCTCGTTAACAAATCGTGATCAATGTGCTGTGCAAGATTTTTGCACGCAGCCAGCCAACATGGCTGGAATACCAGCCATATCCATACCTGTGCGACTCTCCAGAGCTGGTCTACCCCTCAGCTTGCAACTAATGAGCAATAGTCTTAATGAAGAGTTGCTACTAACCGTGGCACGTTGGATTGAGGCACAAGTGGCATTTGATTGCCTTGAGAATAGACATGTTAAAATTTAAAAAAAATGTTTGTTTTGTTACTTGATTTAGAAGTGAATGCTTTCAAATTTGGTTTGAGTGGTTCGGTTCCTAATAAAAATTTCAGAAAAGCTTACATATCTTAAGGGAGAAGAGTTCACTTACGCTTTTCTGATAAAAGACAGGAATTTGACCGTTTACCACTGAAATCTTTGAAGTATCAGATTGTACTAAAAAGTAGTTGATCGATAGATATTAGGTCCGGTTTCGAATTCCGTCAAATCAGTCTAGTAACCGACCATTAGGCTTTAGTTTGTTTGTCGTTTATTACTGACTAGCTGTGTATCCGGCATTTCCGGGTGCTTTGCATTGAATGGATATGATTCTTATTAAACTGCCTGCAAGCTGATATTAGCATTTGAACCCACACATCAAATATCCAGTTCATAGCTTAAAAAATTTCTGAGAAATTTTAAATAAAAATTAAAAACCTTCTGTGGTATGGCCCCGAACTACGTTAAAACCGGTTTGATACCGGTCACGATCCATCAAAATATCCAACTCCTTATTACCATAGAAAAAAAGTATATTTGTTGATGATCCATTGGACGATTTTGATATGATATCAATGATATCCATTTGGACTGTACGTTATTAATATCCAAAGAGAGCGTAAGTTAAAGTTTGCTTGGCCCGACTTCGATATACCCGTTACTCAGGGGAAGAAAGGTTTAATAGACTTAGGCCCAATTTCTCAAAAGTTGCGGTTAGGTACCGGCCGGTCAAATTTGCCGGCCGGAATTACCAGAGGTTAAGTCTTTTGGTTTTCTCAACGAGACTTACCGGCAGGTTCACCCGATAACGATTAATCGCTGCAAAAGTGACCTGACACTGTCTACGAAACAGCTGTGTTCGTTTTGTTTTTTTTTTAATGCTATTTCTGTTGCTGGTAAGTTAGTTAAATAAAATTGCTTGCGATAATGAATCAACGTGAAACACCGAAAAGAGCAAGAGCGAAGAACTTTTCTGCGGCTGAGGAACATTCGCTTGTAGACTTTTTGAGTCAAACAAAAGCATTTTGGAGAATAAAAATAGGAATGCGGAGACCTGAAAGCAGAAGAATTTAAAAAACGATCGCGAAATTAATTCGCAAATAAGATGCGGGACTAAGACTTCTCGAACTGTGGCGGCATTCCCAGCACCGCTGGAGTCTTGTCTATTTCCAAAAAATTCGTGGCATGATCCCAAGCTCAGCCACAGGATTGCAAAAAATGTGGTTGATAATGATGGTACGTTTTTATTTATGATATGTAAGATTTAAAAATATTTAATTGACTTCTAAAATTTTAGCAAAAATCAATCAGTCTGTCTGTTTGTGATGGCCAGTAATGCAATATCGTGGGAATCTTGATTAACTGCACGGTTTGCCGAAGGAAGTCTGACTCAACCGAAATCGCCCGCAATGATAAGGAAGAAGCCACTTGCATAAGAGCGCATCGACAGCATAAGTTTGCTCTCTGACAACATTCCACGATTCCTGTTAACAATCCAAATCATAATAAATTGAATCACAACTGAAGTTAAGGTTTTACCTGTTACTTATCGAAGATATTTGATCTCTAATCCTAGCAAGAATTATTCGACATGCTGAGTTGGTTAACCTGAATCGTTGAACAAATTTGACATCATCCAGAAATAATAAATACTCTTCTTGTACTCTCGAATTATTTATTCGTTGCTCCGTCTTGGGTTATGTGGGTATAACCACCACCATGTTGGCCTTTGTGGTAATACCGTTCCTGGTGCTGGCCGTGCGTATAATATTTTCAATAAGGTGCACACGTATCAGCGGTTAGATCACTTTCGGTATACCACATCACATGTGGCAATTGGTGGTGCCATTGGCTAGGTGGGTCCTTCGATTTTCCAGACGGCGGGCAGTGAGTTTGCCTGCTTTGCCATTGGTGCCATTTCGGATATGCCGGCGTGGCGGTCAAAACATTTGCCATGAATGCGGCGGCTGCTATTTTGCTGAACAGAAAGATACACATCGCCGCGCCTGTGTCGCCTTGTCTAACTGCCTGAATTTTCCTTATCCATTGAGTGGATGTATGAAATTTGTTTATTTATAAAGGTTTTGTTTTGGCAATTGACAAAGTAAACAATACAAATTTTGAATACGGCTGTTTGTCGATCGATAAGAATATCGATTACTCTAATGCAACTTGCCGGCAGGTTAAAATTTGACCGCATCATCAGGCAGCGGTTAACTTTGCCGCTCGGTTCTCGCCAAGACAGCATGAGACACGCACATTTGTCTAACCTGCCGGTAAGTTTGACTAATCGGACATTGAGAAATTGGGCCTTGTTGTGTTCTTGAGGGGGGAAAGCCGAAAAGTATGCAACATTATTTTTTAACTCGGCTATTTATTATCCGATATGTATCCAAATTTGAGGGATTATAGGTATTGCGAATATAAATGTAACTTTAAAACTTATTTGAGATCGATACCTCAAAATTTGTGGGTGTTACATTTCAAATTTGGTTGCTCTAGCTCTTCTAGTCTCTGAGATCTAGCTGTTGACAAAGACAGGCGGTCAGGGCTATATCGATGCGACTCTTAATGATGATCAAGAAACTTTATATGGCCGGAACAGTTTCCATCTGCCTGTTACACTTGCTCTTTATTTTGGTGTGGTTTTAGACAGCCCAAAGGGCCATTAGCCGAGCTTGTGCTGGTGCTCTAAAGAAAGAGAAAAACATTTTATTAGATGTTTCGAGGCGGGATAGAACCTACGCCCTCCACACAGCAGGCTGCTGCACCATACCCGGCTAGGCTTTAGTATAACCTTTTTACTATACGAGTAACGGGCACAAAAAGAAGATTTAAATAATATCAATTTAATGCTAAATTGATCTTAGATTTTTATCCAATGGAGCTGAAAATCGTCCAAATTCCAAAGTGACATTAATGGATCTTTTGTTTTATGTGTACAGACTAAATTTTAAGTTCATACCTTAAATAACTTCTGAGATATGTCTTTGAATCACTTTAGAACCGGTACAGAATCGATTCGATATCGGTACTGGTCCATTTAAATATCCAACTCCATTTTACCAACCTACAGTCTAAAACTCACTATCATATCTTAAATAACTTCCGAGATATGGGTCTGAACCACTTTTGTACCGTTTAAAAACAGGTTCCATACCGACCCTGAACCCCGACAAAAGTACCATTTTATGATCAGAAAACAAGCGCATTTATGAGAATTTTAATCAGACTGAGGTCTCGAAAAAGACTTGAATGGGATTGTAAATTTTTCTAAAATGCTGACTGGGATGGCTCTCAACTACTTGTGAACCGGTTCGATACCGGCCCTGAACCGGTAAAATATCCAACTCCAAATATCCAAACGAATCAGGTGAAGTGTATCGTTGAAGTTTGTTGTACGGCTATGTCTATGTATTCAGGAGCCTCTGCCTCCCTTCCCTTCCAATCAGTCCAAAGCGGTACATATATCCATACCCGTTCGCTATTCCTCCCAAATGTAAGGATCCCACTCACACCTGAGCCTAAATTAATCAAATTTTTTACCCAGTCGAGTATAAAATGTTCTAAGAACGGAACAATATTAACTTAAATCATGTTCTTAAAAACGAAACAATGGCCGTGTTCAGCAGAACAACTTGCTCCCTGATCAAGTGTAAATTTGCAATAATCTTCCTACTGAGCTCGAGTGATGCGGCATCATAATAGCCAATTTGAGGTATCATGATACGGGAGCATGTATCAAAGTAATAGTACACTACTTTAAATTGATACTGCTCCCTCCAACAGCAAAAACTATTCGATGCATCATTTTTTTCTGATACCTGCTCAGGGATCAATTATTTTGCTGAACACGCCCAATATCAACTCGACTTGAGTTTTAGTGATCTGAAATAGTTGTTCTTGAAGTCAGAACATTGTACTACAAATGAGAAAAACCGTTCATGCACTGTTTTTGGTAACGTTTGTGCTCATCTTGAGCACGATTTTTTCTCGATTTTTTCCCTCTGTGTACTTTTACTTTTATAAATAAGTATACATAAACGATAGTGGCGTGAGAAAAATATCGGTCACGCGCCCATCACTAATCCCCCTTAGCCAGCAGTGGAATAATTGCAATTTGCTGTGGGACTTACATATATAATTTAACTTATTTAACCATATTCTTATTTGTTTAATCAACAATTGACAGTTTTCCACGAGAGTTTAAAAAGAAATGAAGCAATGAGCAATGCTGCCACATCGTTAAAAATTTATCTTCGTTCATTTTACTCGACTCAATTGTTTGTATTGGCAGTGCCGCAAGTGGCGCGCATTTCAAATAAATATCACTAAATAAATTTCGCACAACGTATGTAACCATCGCTACTTGCTATATAAACTAGATTATTGGTTCCACAGCAAATACAGTTCACCGAGCTGCCCACCTCTACTTCGCCCAGTGACTGGGGCTGTGCAGAGTCCAAATTGGACCAACCTTTGACTTTGCTATCATAGCCGCCGGAGTACAAACACTGCTCATTCCCGCAAATGCTGTTGACAATCCAATCATGACAATGCTAGAAATCAATTGGTAAGCAGACTTCAACTTTGAACATTCATATAAGTATCTACTTACCGGCAATTGCCAGATATGGGAAAATTTCTTTTCAGGCAAATTGCTGACCAACTGCAGACCCATGCCCGAACGATCGGGAAAAGCCAGATAGCTACGGTTGCCCTCAACCAGCGGTCCCAGCAGTGTCAATGGTGATTTGCCTGGCAGCACAGCCTTATTGCTATACTTGCCCGATTTACCCTCCACCACCAGGGACACCACCACATCCAGATCTCGCACTGTGTAGATCAGTTTCTGTTCGCCGGCCAGCGATTTTACCTCCTCCACCAGATTGTACTTGAAGAGCATGCGATCATGGCTCCAGGTGGTAACCGCACCTTTGTCATCGCCTGTATACAGAACTGTGCCATCACAGTACATCGCTTGAATGGCATCGTCACAGTGGAATAGTTCCTGCACCGAAGCGTCTTCATAGGGCGGCATCATGTACTTGACCTGGCCATCGCAGCTGCTCGAATATAGTTTCCCCTGCTCATTCACGGCCATGCAATAGATATAAGCCTCATGTGCCTGCACCGTGCTCAACAGCTGCAGCGTGTCCGACCAAATCTGCAAGTGCGGAGATCAGAAACGTGTGGACTTTTGTCAAGTTTAGACAAATACGCACTCGGATTTTGCCATCAGCACCGCCGGAGAACAGCTGATGATTGAAATATGCCAAACAAGTGGCATCGCCCTCATGAGCTTCCGAAGATGTATGCTCGATGGTGGGCATGTTGCAACTAAATAAGTTCCTCAGTTTCCCTGAGATTTAAGTATGTACATTCATCTGAAACTTAAGAGAGCTCTTTCTCTTGGCGGCTATAAATAAATTCCGAATCACAGTCTCTGTGAAAAGTTAAAGCATTTTTGTTTTTCAAACATTTTACTTTTTACTCAGCAAATAGTAGCACATAGAAATACATTTACGTACACATATATGTATGAGTATATAGTAGTAACATAGCATTTACCTTAGCCAACTTAAATCAATTGAACTAGAAAATACTAAAAATTTCTTTTACTATCACAAAAGTGTCCCAAACTAAAAATAGAACAAAGTTACATGGAGTTCTCGTCTCAGCAAAATATTGCGCAATTTGCGAAAGTTTTGACAAATTTCTTTGTGTTTTGCTTTTCTGTGCTTAGATTGTCAATATTCTGTTTGAAATTTAATAATTTTGTACACAATTTCCAATCAATTTAATACGAGTAATGTATATTTGGTTTCGCTAGTACACATACACTTAACACGCTACTTTATGCAGGTTACTTAAGAGCTATTTGAATACCAAACAAAAATTAAAAAACAAACCCGAAAAAATTCGGAAAATTTATCATACGAGAGCAGTGACAGAAGGTGATTTGATTGATCCTTTGATTAAACTTAAGGTATAAATGAAAAAGAGACATAACAAACCTACCCATTAATTATATTAGCATGAAAATGTTCGCTGCAGCCGAAGATATGATAAATCAAACTTGACAAATAGTTAGGTCACACTTGCAAATTAATTTACACAAACTTTCATTGCAGAGTTGGTCCGATTTGTGTCCGAAGCAAGGCTGTAAAACTTTAAAATGCTTTAAAAGGTTCTGTCCGGAGAATGATGGGTTCATTAAGTATAAGGTTCGGTTCGCGGACTGAATCATAACCTTGTCGAACCTATGGTTTTGGATCGAACTTTGGTTCACAACTTCTTATACCCTTTAAACAGAAAAATTGTAGCATGATAACACTGCTCTACAAAAAAAAATCGATCTTCCCCCATTTGATTGATCAAACCAACTTTTTCTAAAGTAAATTCGCCAGCTGAAAAATTGTAATTTAAATTTAAAGTTCTGTGGAAATTTAAAAAGAAGAAGCTTAAAAGTTTTGTTTCAAGACAAAAATGTCATAGGATGAGCGCTTTTAATGCTATGCTCAAACGTAGGAAAAAAAATTGATTTTTATGAGATCAGACGTAGAAAAATTATATTTCAACAACATTTTAGCAAAATTATAAAACCTTTCAAAATAAGAACCACCACTTTCTTCAAGTCTCTCAAATGAGCCCATAACAATAATCAGCCATCATACTTATGCTTCAGTTGCCCTGGTGAGTTCTTCCTCCTTGCTAATCGCTTTCGGCTCGCCAATTTTTAAGAAAGTCTTCAATGTGCGAGTTCGAACGTCCTTAAAAGATTTTGCACCAGTTTGCGATAGTTGGATCTCTGGTTGTTCCCTCCAAATCATTAGACTTTCAAATGAAAATCTTTGTTTTCTCCTGAAGCCCACTTTTGCTTAATTCTACGTCAATTTAAGCATAACACGTGTGGAACCCAATTAGCACCATTATTTTTTATTGCCAGTCCGAAGTAATTAAAATACGTTATTTATTTATAGCTTGACTGAAGTTTTAATGCAACGGAAGTAACGATGCCTGTAATGATCTTTTCACTAAAGGTTCATTTCCTTCTTCCTTTAAGCGAAGTATAATTATCCCCATATATTATATATACAAAAAGGGAGATCCTACCTTGGTCAACAACTACAGAGGCATCTCCTGTTTGAATGTCGTAATGAAAATATTTGCAGGAGTTGTCCTTAGCCGTTTAAAAACTTGGGTACAAGATACTGACGCGCTCAGCGAATGCCAGTTTGGCTTTCGGAAAGGCTATTCGACTATAGACAGCATTGTCGCTCTGACTGCCATAGCGAATTTATTTCTATAGAAAGGAAAAAAGATGTATATTTTCTTCATCGATTTTAAGGTGAAACGGAGAAGTCTCTTCTACAAGCTTGGCAACTTAGGCCTAACCACTAAAATTTTGTGGGCGTTACAAAATCTATATGCAGATAATAGTGCCGCAGTATGGGATGGATCCACAATGTCGGATTGGTTTGAAACCAACACTGGAGTCAGTCACGGCTGCTTACTGAGTCCTTTACTTTTCTCATTATATGTAGACGACATCACTGATAACCTGCCTAGAGGAATAACAATAGCAGGCCATACCATTAAGAGTCTAATGTATGCCGACGACATGTACATTTGGGCCGACAGGCCGCACATGCTTCAGCAAATGATTAACAAATTCACGGATTCACCAGTGGAGTCTGCAAATCAATACGGAGAAATCGAAGATAATGGGCTCATAATGAAACCTGGAACATGGAGGGTGTCCCACTAATATGTCTTTTACGGAGCATATCAAGGCGAGCTGAAAGAGTCCAAAATAGCTATCAAGTGCTCATGGAAAGCATTGTTGAGTAGAGAGAATGTGAAGCCAAGTATCAAGTATGCACTCTTTCTTGCAGCACGTTTTTATAGAGCTATGCAGCAGAGATTTGGGGCTATTTGCTGTATCCGGATAGAGAGCTTCTTCTAACCTCAATAGACTTCACCTCATATACGCTTCAAAGACATTTTGACTAATGTCAAAGGTTATGAATATGCCTGATATATGGATCCCAAAGTTCATAGCGAATCAGATGCTTATAGGAGAGGCGGGCTTCTTCACTTCCTGGAAAGAACTGGCTGCAACTGGGTCATATAACTGGAGAATTCCTTGCATTGGCAGCATTCACACGCGGAAATCATTATCAAATTTTGCAAAGTGGAAAGGGATATGTTTATAGACCAGACCAGAGCCAGCAACGAGCGGTTAATGTACAAATCACTTTTGCATAATCTGGGTAATCTGAATTACTTCAACGATGATTTGGGCATCTCTAGAATAAGTGCAATTTGTAGAGCCAAGTGCGACAAGCTTAGCCTCAATGCAACTTCATACAGGCAAGATGGACCTCAGGAATGTAGTCTGAGAGAACGGGAGGACATCCAACACTTTTTGACAATTTGCTCTATAGAGTAGAAGAGAATACTATCAGCAGAGGAAATTAAAAGAATCGTAAATGGAGAGAGCTGCGAGTCACTGGCAGCATTTATTAAGGATGCTACAACATCACTGCAGGGAAAGTGTCTAGTTTATAACCAGAAATGTAGCAGTTGCTAAAAACGTGCAACTGTTTGCACTTCCTATCTAAATATTCTGTATATTCCTATTTACACTGGCATGTCATAGGCAGGGGACAATTGTCCCCGGCAGCAGCCATTTGCAACCAGATTAATGCAAAACGGCATAGACGGAAGAGAGTTGTCCCTGCAGCAGTCATTTTCAACCAGTTCAATACCAGTTGACATTTGTGTGTTCCTTACGACAGTCTGTTTATGTCGCTGCTCAGTACATAAATCGAAATCTGTCGGTCAACTCACTCATCATTAATTCGTTTGCAACCAGTTAAATTTCAATTGGATTACAACTAGCTGAAATTAGTATTTCAAACGAACATTTCATCGGAATCTAATATTTGTTGTTGCCCAACTCACCCGAATCTAGCTATTTTGTTACCAGTTAAATTCTACTAGCATTCCTACTAGGGGAAGGACAGTGTTTTGTTGTTACTAGTTGACAATTTCTCTGCAGGGATGCAATCCGCAAACATTGTAAATAAGTTACCGTTCTTTTTGCTTAAGAATTAAAGCATTTTACCCAACATTCTAAGGCTGGGCTTACACTGCGTCACAGAGCGTCACATTTCAGTGTCATATCGTCACAATGTAACTTACGTTCACGTAAAAGGTAGAAATTTTGACGCATGAGTGTACGGATCACTTGGTTTCTGTAAATGCTGAAGTATTTTTGAAACTTGTCAGTCTGCCCTTTTTCACCAAAACTTGAATAAAATAGCCATTTCATGTCAGATTTCTGCGTTTGAGGGCTTTTAATAAAGTAAATTAAATAGTTTTTAGTGTCCAATTAAAAAAATCGAACTATTTTGTTTCATAATGCATCTAAAAGCATTTTAAATACGATAGATTTTTGGAAAAAACTGTGTTTTTTTTTCAACATTTGGGCCTATAGCATTAAAAGCAATCACCCTAGGACATTTTCGTTTTAAAAACTAAACTTTTGTCCAATTTTTTCTTTTTAAATTTCTATAGAACTCTAGGATCGATGTTCAAAAACAAAAAAGTTATGAGTGTTTAAGTGGAGACAATTTTTAAAAAATCGAATAAACGATTATCGATAATCTCTCGATAACTATCCGATTAATCAGCGGTGCAATTTACTTTAGAAAAAATGCTGTCGAGCAGTGTAGCTGCCCCTCACAAGGAAACAAAATTCGACTATTCTTTTAGTATTTGCCCATAAAATAAAACTATTTTTCATTAGTTTTCATATTTTTTAGACTTTAGACTTTAGACTTTCTCTACCAAGGATCACGAAGTCGCTCACACTTGTGGTAGTACATCTTGTGACTTTGAAACCTGTAAGGTAATTTTGAAATTGATTGAACTTTAATTTGTTAAAACATTTTGAATTCAAGCGGCTGACCAATCAGTGTGACCCTACCATTTGGCTTCCGCGACATGCCGTTTTGGGTATTTTTTAGTGTTTTTTAAGACTTTGTGGTCCCACTATAGCTTACAATCCACTTAACATAAATAACTGGCAATTTCGTGACATCAATTTTTATTTGTTCTGAAAATAGGCCTTAAGAAAGAAAAAATAAGTATTTGGCTTTACACAGCCCAAAGGGCCACATGCCGAGAGTTGGCGTGTGTGTGTGCTTATAATTTTCGCACAAGGGAAGGGCTAGTTAGCCAATAGCTGGTGAAGGTGACCGGATGTGTTAAAGTTTAATCTAAAGGAAGAAAAAAACTTTTTATTAGATGTTCCGAGGCGGGTTAGAACCCACGCCTCCAGCACAGCAGGCTCACACACTAACCGCAGCACCACACCCGGCCGCACTTGCGCTTAAAGTTGTTTAAAATAACTATTTTTCATTTTCTAGGCGATTTTCGCGAGGTATCCGCTATTTTATTTTGACTCTCTATGATATTATCGGAAATTTCAAGTAAACTATTCACATTTCGACTATTCTACGATTTTTTTAAGAGAAGATTAACCATTTTGAATACATTTTCTGTATATAACAACCCAAATGTGAGCCTTGCAAAAACAGTACAACAGTCAATTCATTTTTATAGAATTTTAATGTATATTTTTAACAACACCAATTGCATACTTATGGAAAGAACAAAATAATATGTATTCAACATGGAATATCTTCGGTCTGGTTCGAGGACCACAAAAAAATTCTAACCGAACTGTTCTACGGGGTTCGGTTTAGGACCTGTTTACAGCCTTGGTTCGAAGTAGGTCGATCCCTGATTTTCTCAAACCAAGTACGAAGGGATTGATTCGACTTACAAGTACTTAAAATAACTCCTTTTCGATTTAAATGATTGTTTGAAGCATTTTGTACTTGCTTTAATTACAATATAATCAAGTACAACTTAATTTTAGTTTGCTTTATTTCTGGGTACCTTAATTTGTAAATTTAAACTTAAGAAGGAAAAATTATAATTTTATCTAAGATAAGTTAGAAATGCATTTTGTAGGTTGGATCAGAGACATACTTGGGCTACTCAAAGAGAGACTAGAATTCACTTCGAACTAGATAAAGAAACTAGTTATACCCTTGTAGAGGGTATATTAAAATTTTCGATATGTTTGTAGCGCATAGAAGGAAGTATTTTCGACCACATAAAGTATATATAGTATATTCTTGATCAGCATGACGAGCTGAGTTGATATAGCCATGTCCGTCTGTCCGTCTGTTTCTATGCTATCTCCTCCGTCAGTTTTAAAGCTATATTAACCAAACTTTGCACGAAGTCTTTTGGTACAAAAACGCTGCACATTTGTCGGAACCGGCCAGATCGGATGACTACATCATAAAGCTGCCATAGGAACCATCGGTCGAAAATGTTGTTTTAGTGAGAAAAACTTTTTTGTCTTCAACGCAAACGTCCCCAATCCTCGTATTTATAAGTTTTCTATGCTTTCACATATTTCCACCAAGTTTGATAGGACAACTATA
This sequence comes from Lordiphosa magnipectinata, assembly GCA_037044535.1. Classification (NCBI taxonomy): domain Eukaryota; kingdom Metazoa; phylum Arthropoda; class Insecta; order Diptera; family Drosophilidae; genus Lordiphosa; species Lordiphosa magnipectinata. Next base: position 287,308 of record JBAMBO010000167.1, on the reverse strand, counting down.
TAGTATAGCTGTTATAGAAATCGGGTGTAGAAAATGTATGTAGGAGGCCTTGTCAAAAATGTGTACATTTGGCCGAATGTACATATTTGTGTCAGTGGAATCAGGCTACTAATTTATATAAATCATACAAGCTACAAGGGTATAAAAACTTCGGTCGAGCCGAAGTTAGCTTTCCTCTATTTTTTTTTATTTACTTTTGCGACCACTCTCGTATTGATGTCAATTTAAAAACCAAAATAAAAGATCTGCACAATTCATGGTGACTGCATTTCAATTCGTGTATAAAAATGTATTTACTGACAGCTGATCAGGTATTAGGATTAAGGAGTTTAAGTTCGTTAAAGCAAAGGCATTCGTATGTACAAGGTGGTGCAAGAGTAATCACCCGATTGCAAGATGCGAGGGCATTTTGATATTTTCGTGACTATTTGAACTTTCCGTGGGGTATCGTCAACTTTTGAGAAATCAGAAAACTGCATGCATCAAAGAAGAGAAGGCTGCAGAAAAGGTACAATCATTTCATTTGATATTGATCTCTAATGGTTTGTGTATGTGCCGCGCAATCGTTGTTGTTTTATGCAAAGGGATAGCTGGCGTGTATAGCTTTTACGCACCAACAAATTCATGTGCGTTCTCTCCTCTCTTTCTTTCCAAGCGAAGGTTTTGTTGTTGGTGCTTGCGGACCTGCAACAAAAACTTCACATGTGTCTCTCTTCTATGCAAATTCGAACTCAACAACAATGTTGTATATGCGTAGTCAGCGTAGGTTAGCAATTGACTTGACCGAGGCGCTCGTTAGACTCTGGTGCTTTCGTTAAATCTTTAAAGGTAGACATGCACGAATTTGTGAGATTATAGGATCCATGCAAGAGACCTGATTGAGATAGATGTTGCAAGCGATATTTATTAATTGCAATCCGAGCCAGCTAGAGACCCTGAAGTAAAAAAACTTAAAGATAAATTAGGAGGAAACCCGTGAAAAATAATGCGATTACTTCCTCCAAACCGATTAAAACGTACAATTACGAAAAGTTTTTGGATCCACATCCAGAAAAATCGTTAGATCTGAACAGGGATTAAAACCGAAACAAATGTCGGTTCCGGTTACAGTAATTAAAATTAAATTTTATAGGTTACGGTTTCCATTACGGTTATCTGTTATTATTTCGGCCCGGTTGCGATTCCATTACAAAATAATCTTTTCGGTTACCGTTTTCAAACCGGTTAAATATACATTTTTATTTTAAAGAACATTACATATGATTAATCTGAGTATCCATAATGTTTTAGCGTCCAATTTGTGTCTTAGTGGACTCATTATATATTTTACGCCACAAAATAATCGTTCGACACTAATGTACTTGTGTACAAGAAACTGCTAATACTAATTTCGAAAAGATATCCTGTTCTTGGTATTTATAGTAATTTTCTTACCACCATTTGAGTATATCGGTAATAGAGCTCAATCTCTTAACATCAAGTACTGTTTTTTGCACTATTTCTTAATTATTATTTTGCTTGTGGCTAAACTGAAGCAATATCACCTTTGCATGTGATTGGCGATTTGTGTGTATTAAAATAAAAACGATTTTCTTCAAATGGATTGATGTCTTCTCCGCCTTAAGCTGGCTGGTTTAATCAAAACTTCGAATTTTGATAGATCGCACTCAGGTACGAGAACAAAACTGAAAATTGTGTGACGCTAATTTTCAACAACAATGTATGTACATAAGTATGTGTGTATAAAATGAATACATCATTATTACACGAGCAAGACCTACAAACATTGTTTTGTGTTTCTTATCTCTCTCGTCAATTGAGTTTGGCGATAGTTTGGCTATTATACCAATAAATTACATTTTGTAACTCATTTTTAACATACAAGGGATAAATTAGCGATATATGGTATCACTTTTTTTCATCCAATCGGTAAGGCGATATATCCCTAAAAAATCACCTTGAAGACATGAAAGCGATTCTTTTTAAAGTGGTCTCGCATTTTCATCATTCAATCTGGGCATTAGCGATTCGTCGCAAATTTGAATGCAATTTGTTCTTGAGAATTACAAGCAAGCAAAAATTGGTATATGTTTTCAAAATATGTGTATGTTTCTAAAAAATATAAGTTTGTTTAATTTGTTGTTTTTCGGAATAATAAAATACTCGGAACAATAAAAATAAAAATTCTTATCCCCCCCCCCCCCCCTAAAAGAGACTTATTCATAACTTCAGGAAGAAAAGATTTCGTATGTGCAGAATATACTTTTTCTAATCTCCAGGAAGAATAGCTTTTTTATCCCTTAAAATACACTTTTTCTTATCACTTTGAAGGGACTTTTTCTTATTCCCAGAATGAAACGCTTTCTTACCCCTGAGAAGAGACGTTTTCCTGTGTCCCAGAAGAAACGCTTTCTTTCCTTCCAGAAGTGTCGCAGAGTGGCTCACTTCTTCCCGAAGGGAGATCAGAATGCGATTGCTATGGATACATACTGAAAGAATCGCATTCTTAACTTCTGCGATAAAAAACGTTTTGCTGGGAAGCGAGACATTTTTTTGTTTACCGCAAATTCTTTATTACACAGAGCGCTAAGGCGCTTTTTGCAATTTGTATGGTAACAGTTATTATCTTCTAAAGAGGAAAAGGCTTTAATGACGTGCAATCGAAGCGTCAACAGGCCCAGGAAGAGACTGAATTTTCTAAACTTATTAACTGAAATTCTGCTCTCGTCTTTGTTACTGCTGCCGAAACATCGAATTTATGCATGTAGATGTGATTTGCTATTTATGGACACTTTCCATAGCCATGCGGGTTGGACTTGATGGATAGTCAGGAATAGTGCAAATGAAATATATGATATAATAATGAAATATTAAAAATATGTTTTTTCTCATAATATTTAAAGAACCGAAATGGAAGCGATTAATTTGTCTCGGTTATGGTTAACTAAAGTAAAATGCATTGCGATTTCGGTTACGGTAACTTAAAAAATTTTTTTCGGTTACGGTTTCGGTTTGATTCGGTTGTACCGGTGAAAAATAAAGGTCCCTGGATCTGATCATGCATGAAAATCATAATTTTTGCGTCAATGAATTGAAGGTCGAGGGCGATCTATAGCCTCGATTGGCCATTTGAATGTTTTTATTATAAATAACTGGAAATAAAGGTCGATCAATCATCACACCTGACCAAGAGTCATGATGAAGAAAAGACGATAAATTAAATGTAACTTCAAATTTCCATCGAATTCGGAAACAAGAACAGCTCTGAATATGAAAAAAGCAATCTGCTTACACTTAGAAAAGACACAGGCTTATAATACTGCACTCGTACCCTAATAATTCCAATTCTCCATTCTGTTTTCACATTTTCCGTCATCTACAAAGAATTATACAATCTTCAAATCGGGGTGATGCACCACCTTGTATGTGCATTTCTTAGACACGCCATTTGCACTTATTCTCCTGCTTATCGCTTAAGTATAATTTTACGTATATTTTTTCCACATGGACAAACAACATGTATAAGTTAGGTGTAATTGTTTGGGTAGAATTGCATTTTCATTTAAATTCCCTATGGTTTTTTTTTCGCTTAATCGAAATAAGTACACACGACGTATACGTAATTTACTTAGTTAACACACATTTGAGTTTGAGTATTGCTTAGCTTGAAAGGTTGTTTTTGCTGTTACGAGTATCGAGTATCACTTACACCGGCATCATTTCGTATTCAAGTGTGGAATTTAGACGTAGTAAGCATTGTAGGGATTACGCTTCTCCAGACAGGGCAGCACACACTCCAGCGTATTGCGGAAGGCCTCACGAAAATCGCGGTTGAAGTAGGCATAGATAAGCGGATTCAGCGTCGAGTTGAAGTAACCAATCCAGAACAGCACGAGAACGACCACATCGGGACAGGGGCAGGCGGGGCCACACAGTGAGGTGATGACATACCTGGAGAACAGACACCTCAATTTGCAGAGAATCAACGGATTGGGGTACATTTGGCAGTTGGGTCTTACCATAGGAAAAAGGGCAGCCAGCAGAGCAGAAAGACGCCCATGATGATGCCCAATGTGCGTGCGGCTTTATGCTCGGCCTTCCAGCCCTTTGCCGGGCGCACAGAGCCGCCTGTTGGGTCAGATAAAGAGTTTAGGATTGGAATGAAGGCAATTGGCTAATGAAGTTCAATGTGGCACGCATAAAGTTGTCGGTTTTTGCCATGGCAATTGATAGTTATCTCTGTGGAATGTGGATGCAAAAAGTTTTGTTTGTTTGTTTGTGTGTGACGACGGGTCATGTCCTGGCATGTTTAACTTTGACGCAAATATTGCTTTTGTTGTTGTATCGATGGCACACACACCCCATCCCGAAGGGTGCGACTGTGTAACTTCTCGTGTGATTGTGTGGGTGTGTGTGTGTGTTTGGTGGGGGGAAAAGTAATAAGAACGAAGCAAACAATTGAAAATATTTACACAGGACACTTGTTATCCCAAAGACACACAGTCCTCCTCCCTTCCATCAGCAAACACCGCCTTACGAAAACATAAAACATCTGTGGAAAAGTGAAAGTACAGACCAAAAAAAAAAAAAACAAAAAACACAACACAAATCAGACAGACAAAACAGTAAGCAACAGGAAGTGGCGAACAAGTTTGTTCTCGTCTCCGGGCTCTGGGTCGTCAGCCGTTGAATGAGACAGGACAGCTCCACGAACTGAGTACGAAATAATAATGCAAAAACCAATGACAAAGAGGAGAGGCGCACAAAAAAGCAAAGCAAACGTACGTGCAAATCGGAAGCAATTATGTACAGCATGAGAGAGAAGAGAGACGAAGACGAAGGTAGGCATCAGGTGGTTGGGTGGTGTGGAAAAGTCCAAAAAGAGCTTGGATCCCCCCTTGATACTTACAAAAACAAAACAGAAATTGTCAGGAGCTGGGTGTAAGGTCAAAGTATAAGCTTGGATTTGAAAATGAAGACTTATGGTTTGGCTTTGCGGGTCGGTATCGAATAGTGATGGGAATCCTTTTTTAAGCTGGAAATTAGAATGTTAGACTGAACTTGTTTGAACACTATGCACAAGAGTAGGCGATGCGGAAAATCGCATACACTGAGATAGAAACAGGCAATCGTACAAAAGATTTGGTCAGCTCTTTTCGGCTCGCGAGTCACTGAAGTGCCTATGACTGATAAAAAGACATTGGTTAGATATGTACAATGTACATAGTTGTTATTTTTCTTTGATGACACACATAATGGTCACACTGCATACTGCATGATTTCTTAATTAAAGTGTTTCTTAAAAACCTACCCGAAACTTTATCTCACTTCCAATTTCATTGGTGTAAAGGGTAAGGTAGTAGACTGAAAGTCAAACAGACCCGGGTTCAAGTCTCGGTACAAAAATTTAAATTTTTTTATTATAAAACAATTATCGAGATAAGTACATAAAAGTGTGTTCACTCCAGTTGAAGATTACTTGATAACCAATTTGACGTGAAAACCCAATATATATTTTAAGAAAAATTTCAATATGTTTTGGACAGCAAACCCTTTAATTTAAGTTCTGGTCTTGAAAACTAACCATGTTGTTATGAATATATTTTATTCCGAGAAGTATTTACAAATGTTTGTGCGTTGATCTGATGCAAAATGTGCGATATATGTGTAAAAGAAATATGATGAATAGAAAGAAGTTGGCTGGGCGCGGGAGACAATCAGAGAAAGAGAGAGAGAGCGAGGGAGACAACAAAACTCACCGGTAGCACCACACTGACTACATCCGGTTTTGAAGCGCTGCCTCCGTTTTTTGCTCTGCTGCCAACATGCTGTAACCGCCGCCGTACGTTTGTGCCAGAAGCGTGCGCGCTCCTGGTCTAGAGCTGGTGCAGCTTGGGTGTGACTACTACGTTTACTACTTGCATTGGCTGAGGCTGAGGCAGAGGCAGAGGCGGTGGTGTCTGTGGTGTCGTTGGAGTTAGTGATGTCGGCGCCGCAGAGCGGACATTTGGGTAGCGGGCTGTTGGACACAGGGGCAAAGCTAATGCCACGCGGCTTCTGCTCAATGATCTCGGCCTCGTCTTCATCCACAAAAATGCAGATGCCACCGCGTCGTATAAGCGAGGATTTATTGGAAAATTCGTGCTCTGCTTGGAGTTTGTTGAATTTTTGGGTTGGTTTACGTTTGGAGTTGAGTTGGTGAAGTTTTGGTATTTGGTAGGTTTGGTTAGAGTAAGTAAGTATTTTGTTTTTTTTTTATTGGACATAATTTTGTGATTTAATTAACATACACACACAAAAAATTGATAGTGAAAGAGAGAGAGAGATACAGATAGATTTAGAAATGAAGAAAATTTGACATTTTACATTGGGAGGGTGATAAAACTGGGCACATTACAATACGCATGCGTGCCATGCAGTTGATTATAGTATAAAAACGAACGGGTACACAATTTATCGCTAGAAAGATGTAGAAAAACTTTACAGTAAGCCTGATTTGAGTGCGCTTTTCTTTTATTGCTAATTTTGCTTTGGAACTAATCGGATATCATTTTCCAATACTGAAGGAGAGCTTTGCTAACGCATACTTTCTAAGGGATAGGCGAAATTTGCTTTAAATAATTTTAGTTTGAAAAATTTCAAACAATTTTGTTTTGAATTTTTGTTAAAAATTCGGTATTAGGACTATTCAGGTTTTACAACATATCGAAAGTCTAATGCACTGCCAGAGCTCGCAAATTTGGTCAACTATTTGCTATGCTATCGGAAGAAATGATAGGGAAAAATTCAACAGAACACTTGATTTTGTTTTTCGAGTGGTTTTTGTTTCATAGTTCTCGATGAAAAAAACACACGGAGCAGCGCAAAGTGTCTTTTTTGTTGTTTTGTGCTAGGTTTTTGTTGTTGCCTTATACATTTCATCGCAGGCAAAGTGTTAAATAGGAAGGGCGACAAAATAGTACACAAGCACGCAAGCAGATATTGCAGAGCAAAGTGTCTCATCGAAATAAATGCACAAAGTAGGCGAAAAAAGAAAATTCTCGTTGATTGAGCAAATAGCACGTTAAGAAAACGTTTTATTGTGTCTGATGATGACTGTTTTTTTTCTCACAGCCTGTAAAAAGGGACCACTTTTTGCCAGCTCTGGCCAACGCAATAAAAAGTATCGGGTAACTCCTACAATTTTGAGTTTATCGAACTCATACTTTGCACCATGCCCAATATCTATAATCTCTGAAATACATATTAAAAAAAAAAAAAACAAAATCGGATAATTCATTGCGGATTTATACAAAATTCAACTTGTGCCATATAATTGAGGTAGGCATTAGAGAACTTCATGATTGCACTCAAAACAACTTATGAAGCCTTCATGCTCAAAATGATGATAAATGACTTTCGGTACTCATTCCAATGAACTTGAGTGAATGTGAATGCTTGTAAAGTTTCATTAGTTCATAGAGTTTTATAGAGTTCACAACATTCAATAGATGAGGCCCAGAATTGAATTTAATTGAATTGAAACTAGAGTGAGAGTCAATTTAATTCAGTACATGAAAGGGGAAATAATCTTGCTTTTAAAATAAAGTACCACTCATATTATTAGGTAAATTGGTACAGCTGACCTTAGACATTGAAACTAATACACTCGAACTTCTCTACTACACGCAAAAATTTGTTTATCAATATCAATTTGATACGCGTTGTCTTAGGTTGAAACTGAAACTAGTATCATATTTTTTTTTGTATTCATATAAGCCTACAGAGTATTAAATTATAATTTTGGGTATTAATTTGAAACTTAGAATATTAATTTGAATTCGAAGAGTGTATGAATTCTAAAACGAAGCATGCCAAATGTCGCAGCTGACGATGCTTGACGTGTCATCAGCTTAGTTAAAACTCATCAGTAGTTAGTTAAAGTAAAGACACTTTACCAGACGACGTGCTGAAGATAAATTAATTTATTTCAAATTGGAGCACAAATTTCTATATTTATATGGTACGTTTAACCAGCTAAGCATACATATGTATATATATTATATGTTGTTGTGATTGTTTTTTGCAAACAAATGTAAATAGCAAAATGTAACTCAAATGTAAAGATGATGCACAATGCGAGAGGTTCGAACGAAGACAGCTGCGGAAGAAGCGTTTTCGCGCTTTTCACTCAGGGTCTGTGCGAAGGCGCCAATTTTTACTAGTATGGGTCCCAGCAGGAGGCACACCATTTCAGTGACTTCTGATAAACCACAAAATCCGCGTGGACACGGAGCATGCAGAATGAGAAAACCATGTTAGTGAGTTGTCCACACCTGACCATTTCATTTCATTAGAGTTAATAATATACTTTTTGTAAGAATGCGAAATAAAGTAAATAGTCTTTAAAATGTTATGTTTTCATTTTAATGGCGGTTTTGTAAAGAAATGAATTTATATACAAGTTAGTAACTTGATAAGAAACGAGAAAGGAAAGCTAACTTCGTCTGTGCCGAAGTCTTAATCCGGGCTGCAAGCCCCAAAAATTTTTCGGATCCTCCGGTTTGCTGGTTCTAAACAAAATTTACCTACGGTTAAGGTTCGGAAATTTGAGGTTCGAGGTTTTTGGGCGTTGGTTTTGGTTCGAACCTTAATTCGTTGCACGTTTTTCCCAATGTATTTATAATAACAATACAATAGGTATAGGCAATGAAGTTTTTCAATATGTATATGTATAAGATGAAAAATTTGTGCCAGTTTTCTCATATTTCGTGTCTGTTAATGTTCTGTACCAAAGGTACAAAGAATAATTGTGCAAATGTATGTAACCGCCAGAACAAATCATCTCTGACCCTATAAAGTGGATACATATAATCACTTTCGCATGTAGAGAGTATATCATAGTCTGGCTTGACCGACTTTCCGTATTCTTATATTTCTAATTGTCGACTCTGCTGTTACTTACATAGAAGGGTACCCAAATGAATTTTAATGTGTATAATCTTTTTTTTTTGAGCCGAACCAAAAGCTTGGATTCGGAACAGTTTCGTGCTCATCTATTTTCGTCCTCGTGGTTCGGCTTAGGGTTTGGTTCACAGTAAAAAAAAGGCCGGAATTCCGGGTTCGAACCGGTTCGGCTAAAAACCAGTTTGCAGCCCTGGTTTTAATACACATCAAAGAGCTCGCTGCAAAGGTAAGCGATTTCGACCAAACTTCGCAGATCAGTTTGAAAACATTTAATTTTAATACTCACCGTTCATTAACGTTGAAAACCAAAAAGTTTTTCTCACAAAAACACATTTTCTGACCGAACATTTCTATGGCAGCTACAAGAAGTAGTCATCCCGTTGCGACATATTAGCAGCGTGCAGTTAAAAGAAGACACCGCAAAATTTCAGCTCGATTGCTTCAAAACTGAGGGACTAGTTTGCGTAGAAACAGACAGACGGACAGTCAGACGGACGGACAAAACTCAATCGACTCAGCTCGTCATACTGATCAAGAATATATATACTTTATGTGGTCGGAGATGATTCCTGTGATGAGTGTCAACCTGATGCAAGTTATTATCAATTTGACATCATCGATATCGAATATCATTTTGATTCTTTCGAAAATATCAACTTGATAATTGGAGTATTAAAGAGAATTTGATACTCAATAGTTTCAAATTGATTACTAAATAGTGTCAATTTGATGATTATTTGTTTTGGGTGTACCGAACTTCCGTAGAACGAATTCAAGTCCTGAACACTACAATTTCGTATGTATTATGATTGTCTTTCTCTAAATAACGAATTTTCTGGATAACGACGTTTTTTTTGGTCCCCTTGAGAAATTGAAAAAGTGTAAAATGATGATACATAAATCCAGAATTCGCATACAAAACGAAAGTACCGAACACAGCAAGTACACAGGCTGGTACGTTAAATGCATCATAATGTAGTGTACGTAATAAAAAAGTACGAAAAATGCATCGTAACTAGCCGTACCGAAGTTAAAAATTTTTTTAAGTAAATACAAGAGAAAATTGTGGACTTTTCAGTTTCATTGCCAATTGCATAGTAGGTTGGGTCGTTTATGGTATTTTTCCGCACCCAAAAACCAGTAATCATCAAAATTACACTTTTTAGTCATGAATTTGAAGCTATTTAGTATAAAATTCCCTTTAATACTCCAAGTATCAAATTGATATTTTCGAAAGTATTAAAATGATATTTCGAGGATATCGAATTGATACTATCTCGTATCAGGTTAACATTTGTTGTATTAATTTCGTAGTACCAATTTGATACTAGAACTTGTCAATGTGGGCTTTATCAATTTAATGTTTTTTATTATCAAGTTTGTAGTACCTATACAGTTCTCAATAAAATGCAATTTAAATAAAAACATAATATTTTAAAAACTTTTTACTTTTATTTTCAAGTTTTACAACACGTATTTTAATTTCACTAATGAAATGAAATCGTCAGGAGTGGGCACTTCACTATGGGACACATTGTTCTCTTACTCATCATGACCACGCGGATGTGGTTTAAAAAGAGTTCACTGGAAAGATGTGCCTCATGCTTTAACCCATACAAGCAGATCTTAACGCATTCACAGAGAACCTGATTGAAAAACGGCCCTTCTGCAGCTGTTTTCGTTTCGAACCTCTCACTTTGGGCATCGTCTTGCAGTGCGCAGAAACATCCACAAAAGCGACAACAACAACATATACATGTAGGCCTAGCTGCCTAAATTTACCTTGTTAATATAGAAGACCGTGCTTCATATTGAAATCTAATACTTTATCTTCACCACGTCGTCAGGGAAAGTGTCCTCCAGAGCATTTACTATTAATTAAGAATAAAATCAAACAACTAAATGTGACACGTCAAGTATCGCCACCTAAGACATTCGGTGTTTTGTTTCACATAAGCACGTCTTTTCGAATTTTCGAACTACATTTAAAATTATTTAGTTAGTAATTAGTTAGTAGTTATTAATACTTTTGCGTATCAAATGAATATTCTAAGTTTCAAATTAAAGCCCAAAATATTAATTTGGTACTCTCTAGGTTTATATTGATACAAAAAAAAATTATAGTTTCAGTTTCAACGTGTATCAAATTGATATTGTTACAAATTTTTTTTGGGTGCGTTATTAAATGATTCTTCAGTCACTGTAAAATGGTTTGGGACATTCCCATTCTTTTTCTATGTTTTTAATCTCTGGTTATCCATGGTATAAATCGATTTGTCAAACATATGGGTTCATTTGTTGTCTTCCAAAGCAGTTTCTTAAATATTTATAGATTTCATTACCCTGAAGAACCGTCAGCTGAAAATTACGAATATACATTTGATATGGCATGACTTTATTTCTTTCTTTCTTTATTGACCTTAAATTTTTTTTACATTATTACTATTTTTTATCCTAAGTGGTCCTATTCTGCCATTAAATGATTCTTCAGTCACGGTAAAAAAAAACCAAAATACAAGCATTGCTTCTTGGTAGTAGTTGGTTGCGTTTTGTTACGGTTACGGTTTTGTTAAGTCGATTTTCCAGATAAAAATTTAAAAATCCACCGTTTGTTGGTTCGGTCCAGCATGTTCAAAAATAAGCGAACTCGGTTTACGGTTCGGTTTTCGATCATGAATTAGCGTTTCGGTACGGTTTTTTTTCAGAACCCGTTTGCATCTATTTATCTGACACATAGCAGCTTTGTTTGAAGATGAGAAATCGTCGCTAAGACTCAATATTTTGAATTCTTGATAAGCGGTATTCCAGAACAGCTATATTTGGGAACGACAGATCAAACAGATCCGAAAAATTGTATCACACTGGTATACCGATATAAACAATAATCAAAACTGCCCCTTTTACCGAAACCTAAATACCAAAAGCAGAACCATTATACGATTCGGTTTTATTTCCTGTTCCCAATGCACAAAGCTATTTTTTTGTTATTATGCTACCGCGATATTTCGCTTATCCCTTAGTCACTTGTCCATTCTACTTAAGGTGTGTCTTTGGTACTTACTTGCTGAACTGGTGGAGACGCGACCCATGGGTATGTAGCTGCGGCTATCGCTATTCTCTTGCGAGAAATTGATAACATTCACATCGTAGGTCACTACGGAAGCCTGTCGCTTGCGTACAGTCTGAATGCCATCGTAGCCAGCCAGGATGCTGCTGCGTTGGCGTCCGCCGGATACACTGATATCCGCTTCGCCGACACCATTGCTATCTTTGCGCTTGAACAGCGGCGATGTGGCATCCCTGTGCTCGCCCTCAACGGGCGACAGGGTGGAGTCGAGTATGATTTCGGGCTTGGGTGATATGTTGGTTGGCTGCTGTGGCGTGGGCTGGGGCAGCGGTAGTGCCGTGACCACGTCCAGCGATACCGTGGAGGTGTCACTTTGCGAATAACCGAGCCCAGTCGCATGCGGCGGCGGCGATAGGAAGTACACATTGATGGACGCCGACTGCGAAGAGGAGCACGTAGCTGTTACAGCTGGAGGGGGGGCGGCCGATGTGTTCGGTGGGGACATCAAATAGTTGGCGCACACCTGATCACTCAGCGTGCTCATGCGTTGCGGGGCCGTTCGATGACGGCCTCGGATGATCTGCTCGCCCAGAGGAAAGCTGAGTGAGCGAAAAATTTCGGCCAGTTCGGAGCTGCTGGCTATAAGCAGGCCATTCTGCTCGGGCAGTTCGGGGGGCGACAGCGATGGCGGAGGTGTGGCCGGATGCTTGGGTGATTCGCCAAAACAATCTGCCAGCTGGGCCAGATCATCACCAGTTCCAACACCGTCCACATCGCTGCTAAAGTCAATCAGCTGAACGCCATCGCTGAACTGCTGAATGACACACGCCCCGTTCTGCTCACTAAGCACATTGATGTCCAGCAGAATATCCGGCTTATTGGGTGTCGAGTCGGTGTCGCTGTGTTGTCGGGCACGTCGCTCAAGTTTACGTTCCTTGGCGCCGCCGCCAGCACTTCCATTGTAGCTGTGGGACAGCTTCCGGTTGCGGGCGCGTCGAAAGAAGCTGGAGCCCTCGGAGTTGGCCTGTTGTCGCTTCTTTTCCAGGGCAAAACACTCGGCACTGGAGCGTTTGGTCTTGGCCAGTAGGGACAGAAAGTTGAAGCCCTTCTCCTTGCTGGGCAATTGATCCGAAGGATCCTTGGACTCGCTAATTGTGCGTAGAAACTCTGAGTCGCTCGAGGCAATAGCTTTGCGACCACTGGCTGCTGCCCCGGCCTTGAGTCTAATGAAGTCCGATTCACTAAGGGCAGCATACTGGCCACTGCCTGCTCCCATTACGCCACCGGATTGCTTCTTAAAGTATAAATAGTTGTCCTCGATTAGTCGCTTCAGCGCTTTGTTGTCCTCGGCCAGCGGCAGATGCGTATCATAATGGTCAGTGGTCTCGCTCTCATCGCTATTCAGCCCGAATATACGATAGGCTGTGGACTCCGGCTCCGGTTCGCTTGTCCCACTGCCGCTGGTTATGCTTAGCTGCTGTTGAGGAGGCCCCGTCTGATGCGACAGTTCCTGTTCCAGTGGGGATGGGATCTTTGGGCCTGTCAGCGACTCTGTCCATATCTGTGGATTGAATACTGGAGCTGGCGGTTGCAGTTGATTGTTGTATGTGTGCGAGGGCTGTTGCAGCGCCATCATGGACGGTGCACTGTCGGTGTGCGTAACCTTCTCATAGCGTTCCTGTTCCAAATCACGCAAATCGATGCTGCTGCGACTGAGGCGACGTGGAGGTGGTGATGGCACTCGCAGTTCATCGCACTCGTCCTTGTCATCGTCCTCATCCGTGGCTGGCTGCAGCATGTCCTGTTGAGACGGTTAAATATGTGTGAACGGAGGGGCAAAAATTACACAGGGCAACAAAAATGGGAAAATTACTGCAGTTTGTATTGGCCTTTAAACTAAGCTACACGCACAAACACTACTGTCAGCTTGTAGTTGTCTTTTAGTGCCGGTTTTTGCTCTTAAGCCGCGTTGGAATTCGCTAGCGGCTACATCAGCGCTGTCGTGAGGAGGCAGTAGATTTGCAAAGACTACTGAAGATACAAACGGGAGGTTCATGCAACTGCTATATTGTTAGCTATACGCCATATATACCATATATATAGTCTATGGTATAGTCGACCAGACGCCTTTGTGGTGTTGTGTGTTCCTGTTAAAAGTTGTGTGCAAACAGTCAGCTGTTCGCTTTTTCTTACGCTCTCTGGGTACATTTGGGTATATGTCCGTCTTGCTCTAACCACTGTGATTTCCTATTTGGCACTATAAAGTATGAACCACTCGAAATTGAGAGTTTTATCTCTAATACTCATTGCTCCATGCTACAATATTGAAAATCGAGGAAAGCTAACTTCGGCTTGACCGAAGTTTATTTACCCTTGCAACTCGTAAACTGTATAGGAATAAAGAGTCTTAATGATTTTTATAGAACAATTTCATTTTAGCTTTGAACAATGTTAGTTAAGTGATTTTCCAAGCTCATCAATAGATGGCGCCACTTTCGTGTGGTCAGTAGTTTATATGGCAGATATTTGATATATTCATTTGAATTTGATCAAAATCGTCAAAATTGTGCTGAAGTAGAAAATATTCAAAACTGCATAAAAGGTTAAAGACGCTACCTTTGAAAACAACAAAAAATTGTCTTACTAGAACTACTTTTTCGACCGATCATTCCAATGGCAGCTATATGCTCTAGTCATCCGATTTGGATCAAACTTAGCAGAATTATGTGGATTTATATAATATAAATAAAATATCATATAATATTAATAAAATTAAAAAAACCAAAATATTTTTTCTTTCTAAGACTTCTTTTCAGACCTATCTTTTCAATGGCAGCTGTACTTTATACACTAAGAAAAAACTAGAGCGAATAGATTGAGTACGAAGGCTCTTGAAAAAAAACTGGTCGTTCTTGAATTTTCAATTTGACCACGTCGGTCGGGTCGGGTCGATAGTGTCTCTCACACCCCCACCCCAAATATTCTTTTTAAGTTTTTTATTTTGAGAATTATTCGTACTTGGAACAAGTACTAAAACTCTTGAATCAAGAATTATTCATACTTGGATCAAGAGCTGAAACTCTTGAATCAGGAATGTCGGGATCAAAAATGCACTCTTGGATCAAGAATTTCGTTCTTGGATCAAGAATTTTTACTCTTTCCATACTTTTGAGAACGAATGCTCTTGATTCAAGAGTGAAATTCTCTATTTTTTCTCTGAGTGTAGTTGTCCGATTTTTTTCAAGCTTGGTGCAACTATGAAAACGCATGGAAAATTTAAAGTAACGAGGTTTGGGGGCGTTTGCAAACAAAAAAGTTTTTCTTACAAAAACTACTTTTTCGGCCGATCGTACCTATGGTAGGTAAATGCTATAGTTATCCGATCTGGCAGGTTCCGACAAATGTGCTCTGAGAAAACGAGACTGTAACAGCTCAGCAGCATCTGTGCTTTACTTTAACGGTGGAATCAGGGTTCCCACAAAGTGTGAGATGAGTACTCTTCTTTTGGTTCTTTGGTTTAAAGTAGTATTTAGATTTCAGGCAGCAGTCTCCTTCATAGCTACCGCCCACAGATGTGAATGAATGAAGGCCAACTATCTTGATCGGTGGTTCGAGCCCATAGTGAAATTCGGACCAGTTTCTTGAAACATTGAACCCTAGGTTTCGGCTCGAGCCTTGATTCAATTGAATTAAAATAAATTTTTGCGATTAAGAGCCAGCTGGTTCATAATTTTTGCGGTTTTCAGCACAAATACAATTGGGCTTTTCAGTGCAAGCAAAAACGATTAGTAATAGGCATAGAGTTCTTTGTTCTGTTATCTTATATTAGAATTGATTGGAATGTTGGATTGTCAAAAGAAAAAATTATATGAGTTTTAGTGACCTTTAATTTTAGCCAAAGTTTTTGCTTTTTCAAGCCCTCGCTCGAGGTCATTGGTCAATTATAATTCAATACAATTAACACAATAATATGAGAAAACTCACAACATTATTGAAAATCGAGAGCGTTAGTTAAACTTGTCTCTAACCGACTTCGGTATACCCGTTAGTCTTGGAAAGAAATGTTTAATAACCTTCCTGTGTGCCTGAGGCGGGACAGCCGAAAAGTATGCAACATTTTTTAACACGGCTATTTATTATCCTATCTTCAGAGCTTATACATATTGCGAATATAAATGTACGTTTTAAATTTGATATCGATATCTTAAAAATTGTGGGAGTTATTCAACATTTTTTATAGTGGGGGCGGGGGTGGGCGTGGTACAATTTTTAAATAAACTGGATCTGCGTGCAGACAATAGAAGTCTAAATTTCAAATTTGGTTGCTCCAGCTCTTCTAGTCTCTGAGATCTAGGTGTTCATACAGACAGACAGACGGACGGACTGACGGACGGACAGACGGACAGACGGACATGACTATATGGTTGGAAATGATTCCTTCTGCGTGTTACATACATTTACTCGAATTTAGAATACCCTTTTACTCTACGAGTATCTGGTATAACAATGGTAAGTCTGGACAACGCGCTGTTTCGGAATTGTCCTCAATTCACTCATCAGCAGACTTGTTGCTGTCACACTTTAACCACTTGCAAATTGGCCTATATCATTGTGCAACACTAAAAAGTTGATCGAGTCGGGACCAAAAAATTCTGAAAGGGTATGATGGTAGTACAAAAACCTTCGCTGGGTTTGGTCTGTTTAGCTGCCGTTTTCTTTTTATTGTACTTTGAAGTTTTCAGCTTCTGATTGGGACTCGCAACTCCATATCTCGTAAGCTATTTGGAATTTCGCTTTGACGTCTTTGACGTCTCTTGGCGTGGCTTACAAAACATTCTTAAGTAGCCAGTCAAAAAAGTCACATATTTATACTTAAAATTACATAAATGTCTTAAAATCATCATGTTTTCCCCTCATTTTGTTCTGTTTTTTCAATTTTGTCTTGAAAACTGTTACGAAGTTGACTAAGCAAAGCAGGACAAAAACGTAGCTTGGACTTAAATAAACAAACGATTGGAACATACGAACTTCATTCGATTGGGCCTTCGTATAGTTACGGGCCCTTAAGCATGTAGAATTGGAACCAAAACTCGAAAAACGGCAATTTTTGGTACCAATTGGCCGACACAGTCAAAAATTTCGATTGTTTTGTATTAAATCAAGAAAATAGTAAGAAAACATAACTTAAAAACTGTAAATAAAAAAATTTAATAATTTTTACTTTTTTACCGAAAATGTTCGTTTTTTCGAGTTTTTATGACAGCTGTACGTGCTTTTGGGCCTATAACTATATGTAAGAGTAACTAAATGAAGTTGGTTCGTTCGAACGGTTTGTTTATTTTGGTTTAAGCTACAACTTTGTGCTGTATTACTTGTCCAAATTTGAAATGGTGTTCAAGATGAAGTTGAAAAACTGTAAAAAAAAATGGTAAAAACTTGGCTTTTTTGGGCAACTTTTGTAATTTTGAGTATGAAGATATAATTTTTTTGATTTGCTACAAAGAAATGTTTTGTAGACCAAGCCAAGAGCAACAATTTTGTTTTTGTTTTGTTTGAATTAAAAGCCAAATTCACAATAATTCACGAATCGTTGATAATGGAATCGTTAGTCCTACTCTGAAGCTGAAAAGTTCAAAGTGCAATAAAAAGAAAACGGCAGCTAATCAGACCAAACCAAGACAGTGTTTTTATACTACCATCCCACCCTTTCAGAATTTTTTGGTCCCAACGCTATCAACTTTTTTGAGTTCAAAAATGTGTCACAGTGTATGTATTCCCTTTTTAGGATTGAGAATTACACTTATGTGAAAACCAGCTTAATTCCACAGGAGGAATTAGGATAGAAAGGATTAGGGGAAAAAAAAAGAAGGAATAACACACTCTGGTTTCTGCTATGCGTGAGCGCGTATACGCACTGCTATAGCTAGGCACAAAACAACAACGAATGCGCTGTTTGCGCATAGGCTGTGGTCATCCCTGACCTAGGGTGTTAGGGTTGTTTCGTGTCTAGGGTTCGGTTAGCAGAACGGTTTCAGAGCTTTCCGAACATAGGGTTTTGCTTTGAACCTTCCTAGATCCCTAAAAAATTTACCCTCTATTGTTGGTGTGTTTCAGTAAGACAAGCAGATTGGATTCAAATTGTTCAACAAAGGATCCACTCTTACAAAACATTATATTTTCGTCGGAATCGGATGACTATATGTTATGGCTGCCATAGGGTCGATTGGTCGGAAAATGGGTCTAAATGAGAAAACCTTTTTTGTTTTAAATTGTATCGTTCCAAAGCTCGGTGATTGTTAATTTGATATGCTAACAAGCAGATTCTTGAAATTTATCGAAATCGGAAGCCTGTCGGTTGGAAAACGGATTTTAATAAAAACAAATTTTGAGATTTTAATGCTATCGTTCTTAAACTCTGATATTTCGAAACCAGCATTTGCAGGGGTATAGCATTTTCGTTACAGACGAAGTTAGCTTGGCCTTCTCTTTTATTTTGAAATTTCTATAAAAGAAATAGAAAATTTTCCGTTGCACGGTAGGGTGTGCATTATCGATGGGTGTGGTCATCTTTTAAAAAAGCTAAGAGAAAGCTTGTGCAAAAATATGTAAAATTGTTCAATGAATGTGGCCAACAATCTGAGCTGAATGTTTTAAAGCTGTTTTAAGCCCTCTAAGTGCAACCTCAGCTGGCAAGGTTTTTTTTTTGTTTAGAGTGCAAATGTCATAATATATGTCGACTTCTTTAAAAACTGAAAAACCATCAGTAGGGACT
Source organism: Lordiphosa magnipectinata (assembly GCA_037044535.1). Lineage (NCBI taxonomy): Eukaryota > Metazoa > Arthropoda > Insecta > Diptera > Drosophilidae > Lordiphosa > Lordiphosa magnipectinata. The sequence continues at coordinate 268,523 of JBAMBO010000167.1, read as the reverse complement.
TTTATATTGCGCTATGGATGTGGAACATCAATCTGTCAAAATGCAGCACTTTGTGTTAAAAAGTAGGCATTCCTGCCTGTTCAAATGCCGCTTAAATGCTGCAGTTTTGTCTACTTAGGACATTAGGGATGTCTCGATTGGTGCGTAACGTTATTGAATATGTATTGCACCTTCTTAGCTGCCATTAAATGGCATTCTTTTTCTTTTATTCCATTCCATTCTTTTTTTTCCCTGATTAAAACCTGATTTGCCAAACATAATCGAAATCTGTTTCGTTCTCTTTTCAAACCCTTAATCTGTTGCCCTGTGTAGTATGCCTTAATTACACTTACCTCCAAATTGCTCAATGCACTGTGCGTCTCTTCGCGTGTAGATGTGGCATTTAGATCGCAGTCACTGGGATGCAGATAGCTCAGACTTGTCGGCTGTTGGTTGTGACCCATGTGAACGCTGTTTAGCAAAATGTTGGAACTGGTGCGGCTTAAAGCCTTCCGCTGCCTCACAGCCTCTCTGTTAATTTCACCGTTGAGTGGAACAGAATGTAAAGCAAATGCAATTAACCCTACCGCATAATACTCACTTGAAAATGCGCCAGTACATCACCAGCATAACAATGCCCGGTATCCAAAAGCTTACCGAGCTTGAGATGAGCGCATAGGCCTTGTTGACCACGAAGGAGCATTGGTCAGGATGTAGCGATATCTCCCGCAGATGTTCTGCTGTCGTATACCAGCCCAGGAAAATGGGCGTAAATGAGATGAGGGCGGGCAATATCCAGACATTGGCAAGCATAAAGCAAACCGTTTTGTGTGTCATATTTAATGGGTACTCCAGGGGACGCACAATGGCATAGTATCTGTAAGAAAGACTGTTTTAATAAATGGAAATGAATTTGTGCCAGACGGCACAGGTGGCAGCTGGCTTCCTTTGAGTCCTACAAATTGATTGCCATTCTTGTGTGGGTGGAAGGATATCGGGTGCAATATGTGCTAAGGGAATCATTTATCAATATCCAAATGGTTAAATAAAGCTTTTTGTTGCACAAACAATTTCAAGAGTTCTTGCGGCCGTAATCATTTATTCGGTAATTTCCATTGAATTTTGCTGGTCCTTTTTATCGGAAGGTGATTGAAATACAAATTAATTAAAACAGACAAAGGACTCAAACCAGTGGACAGCGCCCAGCCCCACCATTGTTATGTTGGCGCTTCCAATTAACAGCCCAGTGGGGGGGAGGGGGCGTACTGGGAAGCTGCAAATCATTTGAACCACATTCATCATACCAGAGCCTAATGTTTGCGTTTGAAGTGAACGCCTTTCGCAGTAATTAATTGTTTCTCAAGGCTCTCCGTAGAAGGGGCAAATCTATTTAAAGACCCTACTTTAATGTGTGTGTGTGTGTGTGTGATACTTACCTATCCACCGATATGCAACACAGATGCAATATGCTCGCCGTTGAAAAGTAAACATCCAAGCTGTTGTACACATTGCACATGAACGGTCCAAACATCCACTTGCCACCAGATAGCTCCACGGATGCATTGAATGTCATCGCACAGAGTGCAACCAACATGTCGGCCATTGCCAGCGACACAACAAAGTAATTTGTTATTACGCTGCGAACGAGAGGCACAAAAATGGGGGCAATATTAAGCGTAGCTCGTGGTTGGTAAACAACCGCGCCCCAACCATGTCAAACGAACAGACATTCCTCTTGTCAGCACCCCCCACCTTCTCCATGACGTGGCCAGCACCTAGGGTTTAGCATTACATTCCATTTCCGTTCACCCAACGCCTGCCAACGGCATCAGGCATCAGGTCACCTTTATGCTACAATTTCCTTAGCTGTCATAAGTCATTCGGCTGACTAGGCAACACCTGCCAACTGCAGTTCAAAGCTTTCGCCCAGAGCTAGATGCACTTTCTGTGCTAAATTATAAACAAAATTGATGTTTATACGGGAGGCCAAATTGTGTCTAGGCAGGAAATGTACTCTCACTTTTAATTGATTTAATAAAATATTCTATAAAATAATTTTAAATCAATTTGCTACAGCTAAAATATTATACAAAAAGATTTTTGGGTAAAGTTATCGCCTTAATTAAGAGTTGAAATCAATTTATTTCTCAACATAATCTTCTTGGCAAAAAAAAAGGATTTGTCAAAGTCTTCAAAAAACCAAAAATTCAGAAATAACCTCTTTATTGGTCTAGAATATGTTTTGCACAAATTATTTTAATAAGTTTGATGAAGTTGAAAGATGATGAAGATGAAAGTTGAAACAATTTTCTGAGTGTAATGATGAGGCTTCAAAATAAAGTTGGTTGCAACATTGCACTGTGGTCAGAATGCCCAAAAATGAGTCATAAAGTCAGATTTTTCATGGTTTTATAACTCAAAATTGATTTTAAAGTTGTACATACACAAAATAAGAAAAATCTGAATTCAAAAAAATTATGAAGACGCTCGGTTAAATTTTGAATTTAAGATGTTCGGTGGTCTAGCAAAGTGCAACTAATTAAGAGACAGTCCTATCATTTATCGACATCTGGATGAACCTGGCGGGATGCACGTGTGCTGGGAGCTTAAAAAGTCAGCAATAGGCAGAGAACGACCGCAGCTAAGTAGTGATATTGGTATCAATAAGCTGGACCAAATGTTCATACCAGCTAGCGAACCTGCACTAACTGAAAATAAGTACCTGTTCTATGGAATCTGGCTGCGATATTAGCGTTAGTTTTACTGTGTGTTCGTCCTTGTAATGTTTCAGACCATATTGTTGTTGGTCTATTCTAGATACCCTTGTTGAGGGTACATTGATAACTTGAATCCCAGATGTCCGTAACGCATAGAACGAACCGCTCCTTCTCGATCACATCACAACATATATTCTTAATACGGCACTAACCAGCTTCAGCAGTTGGAAAATCGGCCAAGTACTTCCTTGAGACAGTTGCCGTAACCTAACTGTTAATGACTCCGTTACTGAATACGTTACTAAAGCTATCTCCTCCAGATACAGTCCTTAATGGTACCCTATCATGGAGTAACCATATAGCAAATGCGGCTGGGAAGACTTATATAGTACTCTTAGGCAGCTGCACGTTATCTCAGAAGTTTATATCTGAAGATCTAAGAATGGTTGTGGCAAATAGCGTGTCATGACTCCAACCTTATTCTACGGTATCGAAAATCTTCGGCAGCTGTGACTCAATGCAAAGACTTAATGTAGCGTCGAATTCGATAGCGCAGATACATCTTCAACTCGTAGACGTATCTGACCAGTATCTCTATGATTTTGCATCATTCCACGAGAACTACAAATTCAATAACTCCGACGGCTATACAGTATAGCTGTGCATACAAAAGATTTTACCCTGCTCGCTGCTAGAACAAAGTCCCTTACGTAGGAAAAAAGTTTTGTTTTGCAATGCTATCGCTCTCAAACTTGGCATGGACTCAATACTTATATGCCACCACACAGATTCTGATACAAGTTTGATTATATAATCGGATGACTATAGCATTATAGCATGCCATAGGAACGATCTGTTGAAAATTAGTAACTTCTTAGCTGAGTAAAATTGTTTATTTGTATATGTAGCTAATAAGTTAGCGTACATTTATACCATATGCCAGTGTGTGACCAATGCTAATTTATCAGTTTCCATCACATTATTTTGGGGAGATAATCGGTCAAAATCGGATCGAAGTCACACCAGTTATGAGCAGTGCCGTACTAATCGAATACTGGGAAGCAAATGCTCAAACTAGTGGCGCCATCAAGCTACAAGGGTATATAAACTTCGGTCGAGCCGAAGTTAGCTTTCCTATTTTTATAGCTAAAATCTAACAAGTATAATCGTGTCTAGTGGAGTATATTTTTTTTGCTGCATACTGCGCAAACAACTAAAGACGACAAGTTGTTTACAAATGTGTATAGATTATTGTGTAATTAAAGATTTTTTGCCGTTTTTGCACCTTTTCGAAAAATTTGATCTTTTTTAGTGCCAAATGAGTTTTGCCATTCAACCCTGCTTGAGGTTTGGGACCACAACAGGCGCAATGATTCTGCATCTACTAAGTGGATACTCGAAAAAATATATAAAAATGACCTCAGCAGTACGCAAATTGATTAAATTTAAAAAAAAATTACGAATTTCACTTTACATGTAAAGCGATATTTGCCAAAATGCCAACGCATGTTGTCCCGATTTAAAGTTCACCACTCAAAGTGGCTTTCTGAGGAAACGACGATATTCCTAGAAGAAAAGCATACAAGTACAAATCCATCTCCTTCTAAGCATAATATTTTCTACAATTTTTAGGTGATTTTAATCGCTATTTCGTGTGAGCGGTCCATAGATATTGATGCATTCAAGCATTTTTGTGAAAGAACATTTTCATTATATTTAAATTCATATCCTTGGTATCCAATGTCACCGACGGTTCCACAAAATGTTATTAATATTATTACTTTATATTAGTTCCGGTAGGATGTCTTAGAGAGATTGCTTCAAAAGGACGAAACAAGTACTACAAGGTCGATATAGGTCAATTGTCCGAAAGAATAGCAGACTGAACAACGTGTATTTCATAGGGCAATGTCTTCCGATCTATTAATATCAAATCTGTGTTTGAAAGGGAGGAGAAGTCATAAATCTCCTAAAGTCACCATCGATTCCGAAAAATCAACCAAGCATTTCTCAGGCGGAATATATAGATTCAGATTCCGATAGCGATGAAGAAAACGCTCTTGTTCTAAAAATTTTATGAGTTACATTAAACATGATATCTCAAAAATTACCTTTAAGCCTATTCTTAGCTTATGCATTAATTAAATTGCACTTATATATAAATGTCATATAAACAATTTAGTCAACTAAGTACATAAGAATAACCTATTTATAAATTTTTAGAGCACTTTATTTAGAAAAAGTGAATTTTCTCATATGGTACGACGTCCGATCGGTCTAAAATTTTTTTCGAAATTTGGACTTGGTCTAAGCATTATCTGTGCCAAATTATTATCCGATATCTCAATATTTGGACTTAATGCAACATTTTCGGGCATTCTGACCACTGTGCATTGTCCGATTCTATTTAATACTAGTGACGGCATTTCTTAAAAATCCATTTAAACTTATTTGTAAGGTAATATTTTGGCAGATATGTGTTCAAGATCCATATCTGTTCAAGTGCAACTAAATAAGCAAATCAGCTCTGAAACATACTTTATCTGAAAGTGAAGACGAAGTCAATTCATATATCGCTTACCTACTTCAATACTGTCTTGAAAATAGCGTTCAAAGTTCTCAATGGATTCCACACAGCGAAAGGAGTTACATATTTTAGTTTCTAATAAATTCAGTAAAATATTCTTTATTTTAAATGCTTTTTAAACAAATATGACTTATTTACAGAAAGCCGAAGTATATTTAGACGGAAAAGTCTGCAGGACAACTGAGATATGTCGCTCTTGTTGGAAAAAAATAACGATATGTTCTCATCTTACTCGGATCATGTATAAAATATTTATATGAAAATGTTACGCTATATAGAACACGATATAACGAATATTTTTGAGTTCAGACAGTCTTAAAGTAATTCAGTGATAAGTATTTTTATGTAAAAAGAAATGGGAAAATTCACAAATCAGTTTAATGGGATCAGTCAAGGTTTTTCTGAGCCCAAAACGCTTACAAAGTAATACAAATTAAAATTTGACAAGCTGTTCAGAATTGTAGGAGCTATCAAAAGCTCTTCTTGCTGTTCCTGGTACCCAAGTAAGCGTATAACTTTTATTTTTCGGGCTGTAGCTTATTACTGTTCGGATATCGGAATCGAAGGCACGGTAAAAATTTTCTTTAAATTTTAACCGTTACGTACCGGTATACCAAAATTAAAATCCTGGTACCAATACCGAACCGAATACCGAAATAAACTTGAACAAAAACAGAACCTTTACTGAATACAGCAGTATCAGCATCGGCTCGGCATGGTATCGGCATCTGCAAGGCATATCGGCATGGTACTGGCATGGTATCGTCATCGGCTCGACATCGGCATGGTACTAGCATGATATTGGCATGGTATCGGCATCGTCATCGGCATGGAAGTTGGAAAAAGATATCAACGATGTACCAACTGATCGGTGCAAAAAAATTGCTATGGAAAAGATTGTTAAAGGAATGTATCGGAATCACCGATATTGGTACTTCGTTGATATCTTTTTCCAACTTCAATGCCGATACCATGCCGATATGCCTTGCCGATGCCGATACCATGTCGAGCCGATGCTGATACCATGCCGATGCCGATGCTGAGATATCAACGATGTACCAACTGTTTGCAAAACAATTGCTTAATTAGCAATGGGAAAGATTGTTAAAGGAATGTAGTTTGTAGATATGTACGAACTGTCACACGATGAAATGCGAAATGTGGTAATTATCTAGTATACACAGTACATCACATGACAATCTTGCATTATCAGTTCACGCACAGCATCAATGTTTCTACGGAATTCGTCGCTGAGCGAAATACGACCACGATTGAATTCACTCTACCATCGATATACAGTGGCTTTTGCTGTTTTATTAGCATACAAAAAACTCAGATCATCGGCACACTCTTGTTGAGAAATATAACGGAACACGCTTTACGGTTTCCAAAAAATGTTGTATCGGTATCGGTGCCGGTTCCGGTACGTGATTTGTAGTTGCTATGCTAGTTGACTGATTCAATTCTTGCCACGCCCCTCCCGTCCACGCAATTCGGAATAAACGTCATACTTGATGAATATTGTTTTCTTCTTTAAATATTTTATACCTTTTTAATTAAATTTGATTTTAAGAGCAATTGCTTCGTTATCGAGATCGTGCCAAGATTTTCAAGAATTCGTAAGCTCGACTTTTCTAATCAGTCCCACTTTTTTATAAAATTTTTTATTTATAAGTAAGAAATCAACGTCTCTTTTATGAAGGCCTTTGATAATATGATCGGAAAAAATGTTGGTAAAATTCAGAATATGAAAAATATATTTTTGCATCAAATCCAGGTTCTAGTGATAATATGCGTCTTTGTCTGAAATATGTGAAATTTTCTACATGACAACAAACCCTTTAAAGCCAATGTTAAATCTATAATCAAATGTCACGACCTTTCCTTAGCTTGGCTATGCATAAACCTGACGAATAAAAAAAAAAATAAAACCTTCGCGCTGGAATGTATGCTACAGTTATGTGCACTGCACTCTAGGGCGACCTGTCAACGCGTCGTTGGCATTGCCATAGCTGCTGTTGCTCCCGATCCATGGGCTTGTGTGTCATATTTAACTTCGTTTTATGCTTTATTATTCCACTTGTCGCTCATTTGAATTCCATTTATAGCTTGAGCGAAAGGGTAACCCCTTCCCCTACTTCCCTATCGTACAGCTGGTCCACTTTTTTTCTTAATTAGAGTCAAGTGCTGCACTTACCGTAACTTTCGATTGCGTTGCACTGAAATAATGACCAATGCATTACCCAGAACAGCGGCCAAGATAATTGACGAAAATATGAAGCCTTTGAGCACCAACAGAGATAAGTCCAGCCAACTGTCTTCCTCGAGTTCTGGCTCAATGAAACTGCTGATACTGCCATTTACTGTTGTGTTTGCGGCAAGAGTTGAAAGCAGCTCGAAAGAGGATTCGGAAGGGGAAGGAGATGATGAGGCAGTTAATGAAAGCGAAGTCAAGGAGACATCTACAAATTGCGAAGTTGTCGTTGTGGTAAGTGCTGTTGTTGTGTTTGTTGTCAGCCGAAAGTTGCTGCCATTGTAGCTAGTTGTTGCGGTTACTGTTGCTGCCGTGCTACCTGTCACTAGTGCTGCAATCGAATTGCTTGGTCTAAAAGCTGATAATGCGGTTGATGTTGCTGCTGCTGTTGCTGTGGGCAAAATCATTTTTGTGGTCGCTGGGCTAAATGTGGGGCTGGAGTTCTGGTTTGACATTTTCACTTCAATATTCATGTGCCTTTAGTCGTGGTGCAATTTAAAACTCGCATAATTGCAATTTGAAATGCAAACAAGCGACCCGAAGTTCATCATCATCAGCATCCTTTGCTGCTCCATCACGGTTGGCTCATCACCGACGTCAACAGCAGCACGGACTTTGAGTGTTTGCTTTTGCTGCATCGCAGGGCCTCGCTCCTCTTTGTTTATCTTGCTTCTCAATGCTTCAACGCAGTTAACTGCAAATGAATAAATAATTATTTTTTTTTATGAAATAATCGAAATACACAAAGCTGTAAGCTGTAAAATCAAAAATGGTTGTGCAACGATGTAAAATATTGTCTTATATGGCATTCAATCATTCAGCTGACTGTGTGTCTGTATGACGTCCCCAATCGCATTAAAATAAGAAATATATATATATTGCGTATACGCACTGTAAGCATTTGACATGCATTTTATTTTAAAAGCAAAACGTCGCATTTGCATTTCTCCAGCGACTGACATCAGTGCTGTCAAGTGTCGACAAATGGGGGGCAATGGCACATGAACAAGATTCTGCTTCTGCTGTATTAAAGTTAAAATTATTAAGTTTCCTTTGTATTTAACTCTGGGCAAGAGTTCATATGTTTATAACTTGGACATTTACCCATAGATTTTAATCAAACGATAATCAATTTCTATCAAATTTTTCCTTATAACAAAAACCAATGGACTAAATTATAACAAAAAGTTTGTTTTGTCATATGGGACCACCAATGCATGAGATAAATTCGATTTCAGATTGAAATTAAAAATAAGACCTGGCAAAAGCAGCCAGTTTTTAAGCTAAGAATATATTCACCTTTAATTCAGATCGGTTTCTACATATTTTGAGGTAGCCACCAGGGCAGCAAACCCAAAAATGTTTTCGGAACCTCCGGTTTGCAGGTTCGAACCAAAATTTAACAACAGTTAAGGTTCGGAAATTTGAGGATCGAGGTTTTGGGGCTTTAGTTCGAGCGTTGGAACCAATATATATAAAATTACAATACAATAGGTATACACCTGACGCATAAATACATTGTAAGACTGTAAGATTTCGATTATAATTGACGTGAGATTGGCGCTCGTGTGCTGTATATCGATTTCCTTCATTTCCTTGTATATATCTTCAGTCCGCCCTCTAAAAAAAATTCGGACATTTATGCCAATTATCGAGCAGTCTAGATGACTGACACAATGTTTGTGTGCATGAATGTAGATATGTACAGCCATATTTTTTCACTCACAAAATTGAGCATCGATTGGTATTTATTCGCCACACTTGGAAAATTTTTTCACAATGATTTAATCAAAAGTGCTTTTATGTGCTGTCAATTTAGCTATTTTTCCCACCAAATATTGGTTGTTAAAAATGCTACAACTTAACAGAGATTAGTTTAAAATAGCTAAACAATGTCATATAATTAGAAAGAACTGCAGGCACCGGCAGAACTGAATTACGGCTTTCGAGCTTACAAAACAGCTATATCTGGTGGGAAAAAAAACTTAATTGGCAATGCTGCCTGTGGCACACACTTCTGTTTGTATGAATGTATGTACTTTTTTTGCTGGACAATTAAGCTGACATGTGTCTGCAGTAGCATGCACCGAGTTGGTTAGATTTACGCATATGGGTTCGGAATGGGTTCGGGTTCATCTATTGTCGTCCTCGTGGTTCGGTTCAAAACCGGCTTGGTATATTACAATGATAGTTTCTGTTTTAGAGTTCGATCGAATTATGGCCGCATCAGTATTTTTAAATGTTTTCAAACCTACAAATTGGATAGATAATTCGATTCCAAATAAGCAAATAAAACTCTGAGAATTGAAACCGAATTACTTAATTGGTTATTTTTTTTTACATTACCTCAAAAATGTTTCTCTTTAAAAATATGAAACAATCCGATGTATTATCACAGTAATTATGTCAAATATATCGATAAGAATTATTGATAAGGTATTTTTAAGAAATCGATGCATGGTCGCACCATCGAGAAAAAGAAGCAACTTAGAGCTTTAAATGACGGAAAAAATAAAATATAGAAAACCCGACAAAACTAAAAACTCTCGTTTAAAATCGATAGGTTATTTTCGAAGCTTCATTGAAACACATTTAAAATCTTATAAAATCTTATTTTATTTATTTACGGTTTCAAGCCCAATAAATTGGAATCCCTTTGTTTATGGGTTGTTATAGATTTGTAGAAGATGACTGATTACGTTTGAAGGCTGCAAATTGGCTTGGAGTCGAACTGCTCAAGTTGAAGGGTTATTCACTTAGACTTTAGAATTAGGCGTCTGAATCTTGATTATGTCTCGAAAGAACAATTTCTGACAGTAATTTCTTAGGAATAATTTTGTTCAAATTTCGGCAGCGAGTACGCTCTAATTCCAATTTTACAGCATTTCGAACTACGCTAGTTTTTTCTACTGACCGAAAACCGGAGGTGGAATATCACACGATCTACCCGCATGATTCGAGAGATACGGTAGCAAGGTGGAAAGTATGATCCAAAAATGGAACTTCCAAATGAAATCAATCTTTTCTGCAAACCTATTTTAAGCCAATCCCAGCAGACTTTTATCACACGTGGCTTTGTTGCCACAAAACTTTTCGAGTTTTTTCGCAAGTTAATCAAGGGCTTCATTATCGGAAACAATCTGACATAATGTTTATGGACTTCAGCAAAGGCTTTAGCTAGGTGTGTCTTCCATCCAATTTTGTTTGCTGGGTTCGAATTTAGCTGGTTAAGCGGTCCCAACGAATGCGTTTTAGAACAGAAGTGTCTGAAATCCTTCATTTTACTTCGGCCCGTATTTAATCCAACCATTTTATTAACGATATCGCAAGCAAAACTTAGGGCCGATTTTGCATCTTCTAAATTGCTTTTATTTGTCGTATAAACTTAGATTTTACTCTGTTGAAGATAAGAAATTGGCCCTTAATCGTCTTTCCCATAATTATTACTAGGTATCAATTACTATTTCCATGAACACCGTGGGATGTTATTTATACACTTGACAATTTGGGTATATTTTTGGGCATTACTAGCTATATTTCTGTCCTAAGTAACAATGAAAAATGATTTACCATGCATTGTTCGATATAACTTTACACTTTACTGGTTCTCTCAAATCTATAATTTTGCTCCTGCCTCTGATTTCCGCAGAACCACACATACACACAAAATACAAATAATAAAGTCGGTCAAACCCATCTATAACATACTCTGTACCCCCCAAAGTTTGCAAATATATTATTAAATTAAGTTAGAAGCCACACAAAATGGAAAAGAAGCCATAAAGTGTGGGAAGTGCTGCCCATCGCCGTTGTGGCCCATTATTAATGGTTTGTTTTTCACCATTTCTTCAGTAAATCTATACATAATCTTGATTACTTATTATCTACAGCTGATACGAACCTTCTATCTACAAAACTATGGGAGATATGGCGTTTTTTCCAAGTTCCGGAGGCGGGTGGGGGCGTGTCAAAAATTGAAAATAAACTTGATCTGCTTGCTAGTATAAGAAATATATGTCCCCATACATGTTAAACCTGTCTCTTACCATCTCTGAGATCTGTTTGTTCATACAGACAGACAAGGCTTTATCGACTCGGCTGATGATGCTGATCAAGAATTTATGTACTTTACTGGGTCGAAAATTATTCCTTCTCCCTGTTACATACTTTTGCACTAACTCAATATACTCTGTGTACCTTCGGTACAGAGTATAAATCAAAATTTCAGTTGCCGCTTTTATATTAGTCGAGACAGGAACTCGAACTTGAGAATTACAAGAGAATAATTATTGGTGTATTGGTCTTTATCTTTTAATCTTGGAGTAAGTTCGGCATGAGATTGAAAGCTCACACAATTCAAGCTTTCAGGGAATGGCCCAAGCCTTTCGAACTTGTATCATTCCAAATGTGCTTACTACAATCCCCTTTGAGATCACATGTATATAATTAAAAGAGCGAGAGCGACAAAGTTTAAGTAGCATTTTTGTCATGCGGCCGCAAACGATGGCGGTGGTCGTGAGCGATGAGATGCCATTCCATTCGGTTTCCCAGTGCGTATGGTCGTAGGTTCGAATCCCAATTGAGCCGAATAAATTTTTATATTTCTTTATTTTTCAGAAGTTTTAAATAAACCAAAACTGGCGTGGTTCTTGAAGTGTATAAGGATATCCTATAGAATATGTCGGAGGAAAGGAAGAAGAGAGGTATCATTCCTGGGATCAAATCAATATATTACATATCGAGCTCAAAATTAAAATCAATGCAGAAAATTATCCTGGATTGTCTTAAATTGTTCTCGAATTATTTGCTTAATTCAATCTTTCTTAAGACTACCACGGGATAAATGTAATCCTTTTTAGGATCAAAAAAGTCGGATCAACTCAATGCTTTTTCGGATCGGGTCAAGAATATCTGGGATTAAGTTGTTTTCATTACCGATTGGGAATGATTTGATCCCGTATGGATTGATTTTTTTTTTGAGTGTAGATGTGCTGACTTTAATGAGCGTCGTGGCGCCACGGGTTAAGACGTCATTCCAATCGTGTTCAGTCCAAGGGCACCGAGTTACAATCCCCCCAGAGAAAGTAAAAATTTTTAATAGGCTAATCACACTAAGCACATCTAACATCTAACATCCTGAGTCATAAGTATTTACCATGGCGGAGTTTTTTACCTTCTTAGCATGTTCCTATTAACATTTCGACAAATCAAAAGATTAAAATGTTGGCTTAGCAAATGGTAATGAAGCATTTAAACTCAGGATGTTGGATGTGAAATGTTAGATGATATACAAAATATAAATTTGATAAACTCGTGGTTTTTCAGAATAACAAAATAACAGCTTGCAAAAACTTATGTTTAAAACAAAAATTAAAAGTGCGGACATTTTCTTTTTAAATGGAAATACTTTTGGCTAAAAATCAAAGACGGAAATTGGTGATCTACTAATGAAATATTTCGAATCTACCAACTTTTTTTTGTGTGTATAAGGATCCGATTAAATCAAATCAAATCAGAAAACCTTCTTCGCTTAATCTGTGAAACTATCATCGATATGAACAAAAGACAACGTTGTTTGACCTCTCTTCATTTAAGTGAAGTGTAATTTATCATGCTGTAATTTTTGTTCAAAAGCTTTTGGCTGGTGACTCTTAAGCCTTATTAATTTGGCTTCAAGCTTAATCTTCCACTGCGCCCAACGAAATATGGCCATTGTGACCGTTTCCGTAGCCTAACCTCACCTAATAAATTGTATTTTCATTTAAGAGAGCTCTCCGACCACTCTTAAGTGAGTTGGACCGGGTCATAGTTTGATTAGTTTGTTTATAACTTTTCATCACTTTAATGTTTAACTGAATGTTGTTAAACTTGTCAACGTAAATAAATAGATAAAAGCCTCGAGCCGTCTTACACTTGGTAGTTAAAAACTGTAACAAGAGTATTTTTACAAATATAAGGAAAAATTTTTCTCTTATTTTCTTTTCTGCATGCTGAGCACGTATGAGCATTTTGCAATCAACCGTCGCAGCTAGCTGATGCACGGCAAAAAAAAAAGAAAAAATTGAATAAATTAGCCTTATCCAGCGCATTTTTAGATTTAGATTAGTTTTATCTCGAAACAATAAAAAAGAAAGCGAGTCCTAATTTTGAGTTGTCTTTTCAAATACAATGTTTTTTATTAGTGGTGCCTGATTTACAAACAATTATGTGCATACATTCATGTCTTTCGCAAGGCTCTATAAAGCTACACAAGCATCACTTGCAGCCAGACAAATATTCCCATATGTTTCCTCCAATGTCCTTGGCTTCCACATAAATCGTTCCTTGCAAGTTTTTGTTCAATTTTTTTTTGAAACGAAGTAAGTTTTTGCTGCTGCTGCTGCTGCCCTTCACTAGTTTGAATTCAATATATTTAAGGATTTATAAGTGCACAACCGGCGTCCTTCTCCTCCCCAAGTTGCCTTGTTGACTTGGTCCAGTCAAATCCTATCTCAGATGAGCTTCAATGATTGGGTTCATTCAGTATAAAAAGACCACATCATTCGCTTCTATCTAGACCGGTTGCGGTTTCAAAGGCTCAGGCTCTATTATTTATTGCTCGATTGACTGGCCAAGCCGTAACCCAAGCCACACTTCACTTTGTGCTCTCGTTAGCTTCATTGCGGTATAATTAATGTCTTCAAGTTGCTCGTTTTGTAAACGCGTTGCGTTTGGCGGAAACTCAATAAAGCCGTGGCCTTTCCGGCAGTTGAGTTCCGGCTAAGCGCAAACGTCAACATTGTGCGCCAGGCTGGCAGGCAGTTACGACTGGGTCAACGTCAAGTGCTCGATGGTTCATGGAACTTCTTGTGGGCGGGTGCAGAGTGCAAACTTCAAAGCGCCGCCCACAGAACACAACTAATTCAATTAAATCCCTTAGCACCTCCCCCTCCCCCCCCGGCTAGGTCACTAGGCCAAGCCAATGTGGGCGTTGAAGAGCATTAGCAAAACGCCAATCGAAGGCTTAACTGTCAGAGGATTAGCAAACTGTTAAAGCTTACAAGAGCAAATTATTAAACTAGTGTCAAATGCAAGCTTTGTTGTAACAACTTTTACAAAAGTAGAAAGTTGCATGGAAAAAACATCAAAAATATGAAAATAAACTCCAATTCTTAATCAAATTTTAATATTATAATGAGCTAGAATATTTTTTTGCAAGAAATAAATCAAAAAAATTTTAAATAAATCTTACCAATGCCTTCTTCCAATTGAGTATATCGATATATCGATTCAGCAATTGAAGTTGCTCAAGAATATTAAGAGTCTTTGAAAGGTTCTATTGAATGATAATTCATAAAGGAATTACTTCAATAACTTTTTTTTAGCAACAAGACTATTTTTTTTAAATTTAAAATTAAAAAAGTTGTTTTTATAGTCTTATATGTAAGTACGCATTACAAACATTTTCATATATCCTGACTGATTGATTGGCAATCTACGCACAGCCCGAACGTTAAGAGATAGAAGACTTTAATTTGGACAGGAGTTTCCAATTGTGGTGAAAGTAAGCTGAAAAATATTGTACTTGAAACACGGTTTGTAAGCATAGTTCGCGAAATAATTGAACATCTAAACACTGCCAAACGATAGTTTTAAACTTTAGAGTATGAAAGTCAGACTGAATAGATAGACAAAAGGGGTGCGGGGGAGGCCAATTGTTATTTTCTAGCCGATCTGAATGAAATTCCGTTGGTAATTCTTTTTGAGTGAATAAATGGAAAAACTTTGCTCCAACTTTGGAAAACGCACTAGCAAAGTCCTATTGATGTAGAGCGGGGGTGAGTTTAAGGCCAATCGTTGTTTTCTAGCCGATCTAAATAAAATTTCGTTTGTAATTTCTTTAGGGCAAATAAACGGAAAAACTATACAGCAATATTGGAAAACTTAGCAGCAAAGTTGTCGAATAAAGTCGAAAATAAATTTCACATAAATGGAATCACGTTTGAACTGTTTTGAAATTTGAATGCTATTGCACAACATTCTTATATGAATGAAGTTTTGTGCCGAAATAAATTTTGATGTCATCTGGAATCAAGCCTTTGAATGGAAAGGCAAAGTCATAAAAGGTTGTTTTCAAGCCGATGTATGTAAGATTCGCTTTGTGGGCTCTACGGTAGACACAAATAGGAATAATATTTTCAAATACGGGAAATCCCTACACAGGGAAAAACGAGAAGGCCAAGCTAACTTCGTCTGTGCCGAAGTTTTTATACCCTTGCAGATGCTGTTTTTGAAATGACAGAGTTTAAGAACGCTTAGATAAAAATCAAAAACTTTTGTAACTAAAATCCATTTTCCGTCAGATGAACATCTAATTTCGACCAAATTTGGCGAATCTTTTTGAAAACATATCAAATTAACAATCGCTAAGTTTAAGAACGATAAAATTGAAAACAAAAAAGTTTTTCTCACTAAGACTCATTTTCCGACCGATAAGTCCTATGGCAGCCTGAAGATATAGTCATCTGATTTCGACCAAATTTTTCAAACTAGTTTGAAAGCGTTTAATATTAATAATCACCAACCTTAAGAACGATTTACTTAAGAACAAAAAAATTTTTTTCACTAAGACCCATTTTCCGACCGATCGGTCCTATGGCAGCTATAAGATATAGTCATCCGATTTTGACCAAAGTTTGCAAATCTGTTTGAAAGCATATAATATTAATAAGGGACGAGTTTGAGGACGTTAACATTGAAACCAAAAAATTTTTTTTCAGTAAGACCCATTTTCCGACCGATCGATCCTATGGCAGCTATAAGATATGGTCATCCGATTTTGATCAAAGTTTGCAAATCTGTTTGAAAGCATATAATATTAATAATGACCGTGTTTGGGAACGCTAACATTAAGAACAAAAAAGTTTTTCTCACTAGGACCCAATTTTGGGCCGATGGTTCCTATGGCAGCTATCAGATATAGTCATCCGATCCGGTCGGTTCCGACATATTAGCAGCGTGCAGACAGACAGACAGACAGACAAACAGACAGACAGACGGACGGACAACGCTCAATCCACTCAGCTCGTCGCCCTGATCAAGAATATATATAGTTTATGGGGTCGGAAATGAATATTTCTATGCGTTGCAAACTTCTGGGCAAAGTTACAATATTCTTTGCAAGGGTATAAAAACAGAAAAATTATTATTCAAAGACTACACTCAGAACTGGACTCTTTCGACTCTATATTTAGGAGAAGACTTTTTTCCTCTAATTCTAATTGAGGATGATTTTTAGACAAAGAGGTAGTAAATGGATCGGATGAGTATAAAAGAGCATTTATCGAATACGGCATAGTGTTTCGGGTTTCAAAATTAAAGTCTATCCCGGAACTATACATACATCGGTATATCCATATATAAAGCCACTTCGACTATACATACAAAATTAAAGTCTATCCCGGAACTATACATACATCGGTATATCCACATATAAAGCCACTTCGACTATACATACATACATATGAGATTGCACTGCTAAATCTAATTGAAAGTCGATACAAAGAAAAAATTTTCGTTGGTTTAATTCTACACATTCTTACAGTAAATATTACTGCAAAATATTGATCCATGTAATTTGTTCTTGTTTTGTTTACAGTATTTTTGGTATAAATTACACATACAAATAAGTTGATCAAGTCTAATTTCTGTGTTTTGATTTGTTGTTGTTTTTGAAACTGCGACTTGCAGTAAAAAAACATTGTACCATTGAAATCGTACCTCGCACGTACCAGTATAGTTAATATATTTTGTTGTTATTTTCTGGTTTACTGGGTCGTCAGTAAAAGTTAACCTTAAAATAGTACTCTTGATGCGCTGAATTTAGTTGCAGTATTTATATTATTTATTAGTGAATTCGAACTTGAGAATTACAAGTGGTCCCCTGTTTATGCGACGTTCACGATATTATGAGTGTTTACTTATGGGCGTGGAAGCGTTGCTAATTGTGCGCGCGGCAGCCAAGCCAGTTGAGATGCCGTGCAAATCGTTTTCTTCAGTTCATAGGCCGCGAGTTCGAGTCACCCCCCAGAGTAAGACAAATTTTTATGAAATTATTAATAGTTCGATATTTTTCAGAATTAGTACATTGTTATTTGCACTGTGGTGTGCGGAATTTGTATTGTTTGTGCTATTTATACTGGCGATGTGTAACAATTACGCTTTTTACTGCAAACAATGTTAAAATAAGTATTTTTATTGGTTGGAGTATTTTCTACATTTCTGGGTGAAATTTACTGTGCTACGATATGTGTTTACGCCTCCTTAACTGTACCTGGCGGTAAGTTCGACCCAACATTATGGGTTGGAGCATTTTAACAACAGAATTGGTTGAATTTTTGGAAAATTTTTTTCTGTATGCTCAAAACACCTAGTCTAAGCGTATACTGAAATCAATCCAACGCGATGTCACAAGATAATGGATTTCCTTTAACCAAGAACGTAAGGATTGACAGGATTACCGATTTTTTAATTCCGAAATTCTTGTCTTCATCCCGTCTTTAGCTCGGGTGAGCCCAATTTAAGCCCCTTATTCGCTTATTTCCAAGTACTAGGGATTGAATTTATCTTGTTATTCGAACTCGACTTTATCACGTATTCGGATTCAATCAAGAAGATTCGTTATTGCTTGGGGCAAGAATACCAGAGATTATAATGAGCTCCATGTTTCAACTATATGCCATATGAAAAAAGTAAATCTGCAAAAATGCCTCAGATTTTCTTAAGCACGATATTTAAAATAAAAGAACACCATGCGGTTATATCGTCAGTAGACTAGTCCCACCGACTGCAAATCAGCAGCCGTCTTCTCATGTCAGGAGTGCTATAACTAGTATGGAATTCCGAGGCAGCATTCCTACCTTAAAAATAAAAACTTTAACTAACTTAAACTAAGAGATATTCTCTACGTTTAGTTTCGCTCTTGCTCTCGGCTTCTATTGGCGCTTTCGCTTTTTCATTGATTTTGATATTCGGTTGATATTCGATTTTCGAGAGTCCATAATTGAAATGAAATTTTTCGAGTTTCAATCGTTTCGCTCTTGTTTCAAATAGACTCAATTTGATTCAGCTTGATTTAAGCTCCCTATTTTTTATACTCTGTACCAAAGGTACACAGAGTATTTTAAGTTTGTGCAAAAGTATGTAACAGGAAGAAGGAATCACTTCCGACCCTAAAACGTATATATATTCTTGATCAGCATCAACAGCCAAGTCGATATAGCCATGTCTGTCTGTCCATCTGTCTGTCTGTCCGTCAGTATGAATTCTTCAGTTACAGAGTATATAACAGTCGGGCTTGACTTGTTGGTTTTGTTATGTATCGTTCAAATCCAAAAATCTCAAATTAAAAAGACTCAAAATGACATTATTTGGCAGGCTTTTACCAAAATGAAAGCTGTTCATTGCTTTGGGTGATGCTTTTTAAATCTGCATGTTTGTGATAAAGTTTGTGCAATAAAGCTAAAGATTTTCCCATCAATCATTGTCATTGGAAAGAACTCAGTTTTGTTGGTGTGACTTTTAAAACTTGGTTATTAATATTTTCCACCTAACGACCTTTAGATGGTTTACCAATAAACTAGACCCAATAGCTTTGGTTCAATGTGAGGATATTAACTAATGCCTAAAATGCCACAAATTTCCAATAGTGATTTTATTTAGCGTTGTAAGAGTCAGACATGACTATATAGTCTCGGCTGTTGATGCTGATCAAAAATAAATAAATAAAGTATTATCAAAGACGCTTCCTTTTGCCTGTTACATGCATTTGCACGACTTAAGTATACCGTTTTTACTCTATGAGTTACTTTCTAATTCCCTTGAAAGTTACAAGTCGTTATCAGAATGCGACTATCACAATTTAGTTGTAATTGAACATAAATCATGGCAAATCACTCGAGACATTTGAAATATCGATTTATATTGTAATTAAATTTTCAGCGCTGTGTCAATAAATAAGTCACTCAAGTGTACAAGCCTGTCCTTTTATATTTATTTACCTACAGTCCTGCATTGAGTTACTAAATAAACAAATGCCCCTTGAATAGCATGTCCTGCTGGTGCGGTTCAAGTGTGTTTATTAGTGGCAAACAAAAACCTCCCACTCACAACTTTGCAGCAACAGACCCCCATCCACCCTGAAAACTGCCAAGCGAATTGAAGCACTTGATGTATGGATGTGACACGTCCTGCAGTTGCCGATGGTCTCTTATTGAAAATGTTTGTGATTTGCAGCTATTTGCTGCTACGCTGCTATTGAAACTGTAGCCAAGAAATCTAAATTAAAATTAAAAAGGGGTCAATACTTCAACAGAGCTGAAAGTGTCCTTGTTGACCAATTGATTTGACAATCGGCATAAATTCTTCGAAAATAAATTGTTCAAACACACTTTTAGCCAGAGGGCCTGGCCAGAGTGAGACTTCTCTCTGTCCTTGGCTAGGTGCACAGCTGTTTGCTCAACAAATTGATGTTAATGCGGCTTAGAAATAAGCCTGGAACAGGGGTGAAGGGGACACACACCAAGCCTTTCCAACTTAGACACAATGTGACGACAACTGTCAACATTTAAATAAGATTGATCGATTGGCATTGACTCCGCTGGGGCGTGCCAAATTTGTGCTTAGCTTTGATTTGCATAAAACAGGATGCCGCTGATTTGAATGACTACTGGCATCCAGCGTGGTACATTGGGTCAAGTGTTAATTTGATATCTAATAAATTATTTCATAAAAACTCTACTTTCTAAATAAAAGATAACTTTTACTTGCTCTGCTTTGTTTTCTTTGATATGAAAGAGATATTTTCTTTCAGTTGCTAGAATTTCCGTGCACGTACTTTCGGCAGTAAATCAATATTTGTGCATTATTACATCAAGATGATTGCTCTTGGTGTAAACTGTAATTGCAAAACTTAGTTTTCAAATGGAATAGTTGTAAATGTACAAAATGGCCAATTCGACCACAAATCTACTTATACAATTATTCATAAAAACTCAAGGGAATGGGGTAAAACCCCTTACGAATACAATGCAATTCCCAATTTTCCAGCCTCTGACTCTAAGTCATACTCGTTCCAATTATAAATATTTTTTGTAATTAGCCAAATTGAATTTGTAATTAGCCAATGACCTTGAGCCAGCCTAAAGCTAAATACTTTGACTAAAATCAAAACAGGTCACTTAACCTCATATATATATAAATAATGGACGGCACGCCATTGATGTTTGTAATAAAAATCTGAACGGTTTCCCTAAAAACAAAAAATACCTTGTGTATCTCGTCTTGGCCCTGCTAGAATGATCACTGAACGATGTTCAGAATCTAGCAACAGCCAAAGATAAAAGCAGTTCAACTCACAACAAAATTGGTAACACCTTCAATTCAGGCTGAAATTTCATAAAACAGAATTTCAGGCTGGATTTTTGAATAAGTGAAATTCTCAAGTCTTTATTGGGTCAAAATTGGGCAGATAAATAGCGAAATTTGCAAGCGGTTGAAGTGTGAAATCAACAAGTCTGCTGATGAGTGAATTGGGCTCAATTCCAAAACAGCGCTGTACAGACATACCATTGCTATTCCAAAATGCTGTGAGTTATCTCTGTTGAATTGTGTTGATTTTATTGAATTATAATTAACCATTGACCTTGAACCAGCTTAAAGGAAAAAACTTTGACTAAAATCAAAAAAAAGGTCACTAAAACCCATATATGAAAATTTGCAAAGTCAATGAAATATTTATTTGGAGCGATACATCAATGCCAGCCATTTACTTTTTATACACGCATATCGTAAGGTAAAAAGGGTATACTAAAGTCGTGCAAATGTATGTAACATTTCCGACCATATAAAGCATATATATTGT
Source organism: Lordiphosa magnipectinata (assembly GCA_037044535.1). NCBI lineage: Eukaryota > Metazoa > Arthropoda > Insecta > Diptera > Drosophilidae > Lordiphosa > Lordiphosa magnipectinata. The sequence goes on along the minus strand of JBAMBO010000167.1, from coordinate 247,086 downwards.
TGAACAGCCGAGTCGATATAGCCCTGTCCGTCTGTCTGTATCAACACCTGGATCTCAGAGACTAAAAGAGCTAGAGCATCCAAATTTGAAATGTAGACCCTTATTGTTTGCACGCAGATCAAGTTTGTTTCAAATTTTTGCCACTCCCACAAGCTTTTGGGATATCAATCTCAAATCTTAAACTTACATTAATATTCGCAAGATCTATAATTCCTCACATTTTCATAAAGATCGGATTATAAATAGCCAAGTTAAAAAATGTTGCAGACTTTTCGCATGACCCCCTCAGGAATATAGGAATGGTGTTAAACATTTCTTCCCATATTGTAGGCGTGCAGGGCCGACTTCAACTTACGCTCTCGTGAAATATTATTTCATATAAATGTTGCTTGCGGCTACGCCTGAGTTGGTTCATACTTAAGCTCCAATTATGGCAAACTGTTTTTCATCATTTCGGCCGGTATCTCACTAATTACATCTGTAATGTTGTCTGCCATTGTGGCTGGCTTGTCCCTGTAACCAAGAAACTTCACGTAGCCCCCCTAATAAATAAATAGTCTAGTGGCGTCAAATTAAATGATCTTGGCGGCCAATGGACTGATCCAAGACGTAAGATTAAGTGTTCACCAAACTCGAATATCAATTGTTCCAAGGTTTCGTGTGCCGTGTGGCATGTGGCACCGTCTTGTTGAAACCACATGTTAACCAAGTCCAATTCTTCCATTTTGCCCTTAAGCCGCGCCAAACAGTGCATTTTTCAGGATGCATTGGCAGCTCTTGAACTGCCTCTGGCTGCTACCCAGTCAGAACTTCGTCGGGAGTCCTTTAAAACTGTACAAAAAAAATCTTCACATATTTAATCAGAAACTGTATCTCCATGAGAAGCACTGACCTTTAACTAAATCACTTATTTTCAATTCAAATAAATCTATTTGTATTTAGTACAAATATACTCCTTCTTTTAGCATGTGCAAAAATTGAATGTTAAATGCATTCAGCAGCAACATAACAAGTTTGCACTTTGGCAGTTTATTTCTAAAAATTAACGGTTCTTTTACATACAACTTTTTATACTCTGTACCGAAGGTACATAGAGTATATTAAGTTTGTGCAAAAGTATGTAACAGGGAGAAGGAATCGTTTCCGACCCTATAAAGTATATATATTCTTGATCAGCATCAACAGCCGATTCGATATAGCCATGTCCGTCTGTCCGTCTGTCCGTCTGTCTGTCTGTCTGTCTGTCCGTCTGTCTGTCTGTCCGTCCGTATGAACGAAGAGATCTCAGAGATGGTAAGAGATAGAGGTTTGACATGTATGGGGCATATATTTCTAATACTTGCAGGCAGATCAAGTTTATTTTCAATTTTTGCCACGCCCCCTCCCGCCTCCGCAATTTGGAAAAAACGTCATATCTCCTACAGTTTTGAAGATAGATTGTTCGTACCTTCTAGAGATACCTTGAAAACAAAATTATTTATCGATTTGCTGAAGGAATGATAAAGATCGGATGAACGATACTCAAGTTATGAGCAAAAAACGGCCAGTAAACACCCCCCACCCATCACCACAGCATTCTATTGAACGGCAATCTTAGTGAGAGAGAGAGAGAGAGTGAAACTTAGAGATGAGCGCGTATAGCTCGTGAGCAAATGCGAGCTGCGACGTTAAGGGTACAGAGTATGTTACAGTCGGTCTTGACCGACTTTCTTTCTTGTTTTGTTTTGCATTCTCCATATATTTGTTGATGATGTTGCATTGTTGTTTTTGCCAATTGTGAGAACCAATTTTGTCCAGGTAGCTTGTACCAGACGAAACACTGTGCGCTATTCGTAGGTTAGTCGATTCATGGAGAAATGGCAAACCTTACTGAGCATTTTTGGCATTGCCACGTGTTAGGAATCACGCATGGCATGTCAAAAAATTACCACTATTAGCCAAACATCATAAAAATCTCCCTTTAGAACGTAAGTTTTATCAAGAGGTTCATGTTTAACGCGAATCGTCTTTGTGTTCTGGTAAAGTGATGTTATTTGCAAGTTTGTCCTCGAAATTGATTGTCGTAACAGTTAACACAATATTGTTCTGAAATGTGTATATAATGCGACGATAAAATTCGCACCTTACATATAGGCGGAAACTACAAAAAAAACAGCAAACAAGAAGGCTAAGCTTACTTCGTCTGTCCCGAAGTTTTTATACCCTTCCAAATGCTAGCATAAAATTAAAAAAACTTTCTTACTTCAGGCCCATCATCATCCGATTTCGCGCAAATTTTTTTCGAATCTGTTTGAAAGCATGTTTAAAAGTATTAACAATCAGCGAGTTTAAGAACCATAAAGTGAAAAAAATATTTTTATGGGACGTCTGGTACGAGCGAAGCTCTTTTTGCTCTGGCAAAAAGAAAAAAAAAACTCATTCTTAAAATAGCAAAAATTATAATTAATTTTCAACAAATTTTGGACTTTGATTTCAGAAATATATCAAATATATTTTTGCCTGCATAAATAAATATATGGCGAAAAAAGAAATTAGTTGTTGGACCATCTTTTGTTGTAGACTGGTAAGTATTGTGTTTCATTGTCCAACTGAATATTTTTAAGGAAAATCATTTTCTTTAAGGACTCAAGCAGATTTGTAATTAAGTTTAGAAACTGAAATGGCAGTTTGTGTTTCTGGTAGGTTGATTAAAACAACTATGGGCATGAAATCCCGGTTCTGCTTCTTAATTCATTGTTTAAGGACGCTAGTAGATTCAATATGTAAGTCAGGGATAATAGATATGAATTATACATTATAATTTTTCGCACTGAATTCACAATTTGACCTCAAGGCAGCAACTCTTAAATTAATATTCAATTTAAATTTTCTTTTCCACTTTTCCCCACCCCCTCTTCCCACACATCTTTTTACACCTCTTTCACCTAACCTATTCCACTGTTAAGTAACTGTTTAGTCACTGTCAAGTCACTGTCAAGTCACTGTCAAATCACTGTCAAGTCACTGTCAAGTCACTGTCAAGTCACTGTCAAGTCACTGTCAAGTCACTGTCAAGTCACTGTCAAGTCACTGTCAAGTCACTGTCAAGTCACTGTCAAATCACTGTCAAGTCACTGTCAAGTCACTGTCAAGTCACTGTCAAGTCGCTGTCAAGTCACTGTCAAGTCACTGTCAAACAAACATAATTGATCGCCCTGAATTCACAACTTGACATCATGTCAGCCCCTTTTCCCATCCCCACTTCCCCTTCGTACCAACCCACTCCGCATATAACCCACCTGCTGCTACGGCAAATGGTAAAAGCGGCTGATTTAGCAAATACAAAATGCAAAGACAAAAGCATACCCAAAAGAATCTGTCGCAAAGACAACATTTTAAAGAGCTTCGCTCTAAAAAGCATCTCCCACCATTTAACAAATCGATCGGAAATTTTCGCCATGCCACAGAACTTTGAGCGATTTAATTTTTTAAGCTAGTTCGGTAACCCTTTCGAACTTGACTGCGTAGGGTAGACACTGCGAACGGCAAATTATAGTAAGCTTTTCCATGCGCTTTTATTAATATTTAAAATTTCAAATGCGAAAGACGAGCATAGTTTTAAAGAAAATATATTTCATTCACTTTTCACCTCCAATACTCAAGCTACCCTCCACACTGTACCATGCTGGGTTTTGCCCTGCAGCACAAATTGTTAGCACTTCCGTTAAGGCTTTGGAGGGGCCTCCGCTTGTTTACTGCTGGACGAGAGCCAACCAGTTTGATGGAATTAGGAGTGCATAACAAATCATTTAGTGCCTGTCATTCAATAACCTAATCAGTCTCAGCGTGTGAGCTCCAGAGATTTGGCTATAAAATGTCCTCGTTGGCCTTAGTGGACGCATCAGTTGTTGAACAGCAGCCATTACGCGCACCGCGGCACAAGAAGACATTCAGCTCTCCCCACCGAATCGCCGTTTGTTGTCCAGCAGTGTGTGTCCTAGTCCTAAGTGGCGCTCGTAAAATTCACAGTTTTGTCCGGCCAAGTCCAGTTATGTGCAGACCAAGTTATTGCACATTGCTGCTTATCGTGGCATCCTGTTACGCTCTGCTTGGCATCAACTATGCGAGGATATTGCAGGTAAGAGTAGAAATAGCATAAAAAAAAAGCCAAAAAAAAAAACTCAATACACAAGCGACACTTAATTAGTTTGATTTGCTGAGGCAAGTCAAGGTGGAGGTTTTTGCAGCGCTCTTGGCTGTAGAGCTGCACTTTTTGGTAAAATCCGGCTGTCAATTGGGAATTGCGGCAGCATTAATTAAGCTGCGTCAGGCGTTGCTATTGGTACCTTATTAACTCACACAGTTGAAAAGTTTGCCTTACGACTAGACTACACGGCAAAAAAAGCAGTCTTAGTAAATTTTTATAAAATAAATTTTATCTCAATATCATAATTATTAGGCATGTTCTCAATTCCACTGCATTTTGAAAAGTAAACCGAATGCAGTTCCAATTCGATTATGATTTTCTGCACTTAATTCCGATTGAAATTGCTCTCTTTTCACTTTTTGCAAACCTCGGGCCATCGAGATCGGCACTAGATGTGGGTTAGCCAAGGAGAGAAGACAGAAAATATGACTGTCCCTCTCTAACACTCAGTGTTGCGTGACTTCGGCAAGCATTCGTTGTGAATTGCCGAGTTTTTGCTTGCACAGCCAAATTCAGCCAAAATAAAGACTTGAATGCAAATCAAATTTCACTAACAATTTCTAAATATATCACAGAATTAAGGAATAATTACCTTATGTACATCTATCAACTGTACGAGTGCGTAATTTGGCAATTACTTATCAACAAGCAATACTTGTTAGGCCGAACAACTTTTTCAAATCAAACCATTATGCTTTCGAAAAGTTGCCTCGAACGTAAAATAGAGAATAGGCTTTTATACGTTCGTATTAGTTATATATCAGAATCAGAGCTGCAAGCTTAATGAATTATTTCTGAGCACCACCAAAATATTCCAATGGTTAATGTTCGGAAAATTGAGGTTCAAGGTTTTTATACCCTTGCAGAGGGTATATTAAAATTGTCCGGATGTTTGTAACGCATAGAAGAAAACATCTATATTGTTGATCATCATGACGAGCTGAGTTGATATAGTCATGTTACTCTGTCCGTCCGTGTGTTTCTCTTTCAATTCTACAAAGTTTGATCCAAACAGGATGACTATAGGATTTCAAGCTATCTCGTTATATTAATCTTATTAAAACGTAATATAATAGCTTGGACAGTTTTTATCACGTCCCATGACAATAATCGTAATGTTTTAAGAAGCTTTAATATTTTCATAAATTTCTTCAAAATTATCACAGTAGATGACTGATCTTCTGATATTTCAACGTAGGAGTGCTCTCGTAGGAGTTTTGATGACTTAATGATATTCTCACCGTTATCGGTTGTCATCGAGTATACCAGTTCAAGACTTATACGAAATTTTCCCAAACATTTAAGCACCTCTTCCTTAAGATATTGCACTGCTTGACGTATATTAAGCTGTATAATAACTATGGGATAACTAATCATCCAAAAATTTTACATTTAGTCCCATAATACCCATAATTAAGCATACCATACGAACTTTAACTTGTTGTGCTATTACCTCAGATATTTTGTCTGCCGTCATGTCGATTTGAATTGCAATATTTCTCAAGTTTAATTTGCGATTATATAGGTATCCATCTGTTCAAGGCTGCAATGATGCTATCGTTGTCGAAGATACGAACAGGCAAGGATAAGGTGGAAACTAAGCTTGAAATAGATTTCATGAAATCCCTTTACGGCGAATTTGTCTTCTTTGGGGCAATTTTTACATCAGAAGCGTCCATGTCTTCTACATCTTTTTTATGAACTAGTTTGATTGGACATTTCTTATTGCATATAATGCATAAAACCCATGCTGCATCTTCTACTGGCAATGTCACTGTGCTGCTGTTGAAATTTTGTATTCTTTCCTCTCTTTAAAGTAAAGAGCGCACAAAGAAAGATATAACTGTATTTTATTTTTCTACACTTTGATTTTAAAATCTTTGAATCACTCGTGATGAAACTGTTTGAAACAATTTATATACTTTTTTTATCGCTCATGATATTTACTAGTAGATATCATTGTGTGACTTTTTGTTCAATGATATTTAAATGAGTGATATTTACGAGCCCTGGTTTCAAGACAGCTTTGGGGAGTTTGATCAAATTCGGATGAATATATCGTATAGCTGCAAAAAAATGGAACTGGTATACATATAAACTTCGCCCGAGCCGAAGTTAGCTTTCCTCTATTTTACGAGATTGTTTTGGCTCAAACATTTTCCCAGTTTTAATGGAAAACCAATTTCTGTGATTAGAATTCAAAATATTTATATTTTCTTTACTTTTGATCAGACAAAACAAGTTTAAAGGGTCTTCCAACTGACACTTCAGTAGATGGTAGATAAGATGGAAAAATATTTAAATTTTTTGACTTAAGCGATGTTATCGAAGGAACTAAAACTAGAACTTGCGAAGTCTAGGATCTTAAAAGACCCATGTTATTATGGGTCTCTTTTTATGGCTTTTTTTTTTTCGAATTTTTATAAAAAATTCATTATACTTTCGTGACGAATTCGAGTCTTTGCCGTACAATCTTTAACAGATAACAACAAATTTTCTAGATTTCGGAATGTCTTTAATTTGGTTGAACTAAACCAAAAATTTAGTTTCGGAACATGATCACGCTCAGCAATTTTCTCACCTTAAGTTTGGTTTAAGTTTCGGTTTGCAGCCCCGTTAAAAACTACTACTGTTGGCAAAATATATCGGGAATTTGATTAGAAATCAAAAAAAACTTCATTTATTCTTGTATTTATTTATTCCGTCCCCCTCAAAGTAGGCCCCCCGGATGCAATACACTTGTGCCAATGTTATTTCCAATTTTCAATACATTCTGCAAAGTCCCCTTTCTTCAATTCTTTCTTCGTTTCGGTTTCTATTGATTCAAAACGCTGTCCTCGGAGCGGTCTCTTAAGTTTAGCGAATAGCCAGAAGTCACATGGTTCTAAGACAGGCGAATACGGTAGTTGCGTAGTTGCGTTGAGTTGGGTTGAGTTTTTGGCGAAATGATCACGAATTACAGCTGAGTTTTTGGCTCAAATCTAAAAAACCAAAAATTCACTTTTAGCTGATTGTAGCTTTGATTAGTGATCTTAAAAATCGATTTGAAAAATCATGGCAACGTATTTTATATATTAAATTTGTTCGGCTTACAATCGTCTGATGATGTCAAGCAAAATATGAATCGAAAGGTAATTAAATTGTCAATAGTTGCGTAGAACAATGTTTTCAAATGGACTTGAATACAATGACTACAATGAATAAAATTTAAAAAAAATCAATGTTGTGATCGATAATGCAAGAAACTTAATTTTTAATCGCCTAGGAAAATATAATAAAAACCAAAAAAACTATTTTTACTTTTTGGACTTAAGAATCGCTTTTTTAATTATTTTTCCTAGGCGTTTGGAAACGAAATTAATGTCGTTTTCGAGCAAAAAATCGTTTTTTTTTTAATATTTTTGATTATTGTATTCAAACAAATTTAACGATTTGAAAATAAAGTTGTGTGCGATCATTAACAGTTCAATTACCTTTCGATTCATGTCTTACTTGACTCCATATGACGATTATTAAGTAATATATGGCTTAACATGAAAGTGCACCTACCGAAAAAATGAAAAAATTCATATTTAAAAAATTTTTTAAATCATTTATTAAGATCACCAATCCAAACTACACTTAAAAATAGTTCCAGTAAAATCAACCCTGAACAAATATTTTCAAAATGAACGACTATTGGCCGTCGTTATGGTATGGCGGGAGTGAAAGAGCAGTGTAACGTCTCGTGACGTTACAAAAATATAAATATTTCCTTCATTAATGTGTGCGAGCAGGCTGAGTTCGACATTTAATAATTATAGAGGAAAGCCAACTACGTCTCCACCGTAGTTGGTTTTTTTTCGCTGTGTAGCTGCTTTAATATTGTAAAGGATTTCCGAGGAAGCAGACAAAATTGGATTCAGCTGTGCTGCTTAAATTGAATTTGTTTTGATCTGCTCAAAAGAAAAATACGTGAGAAATGCTTTTAGGTGCACATCCTGTGCGAGAGCCGCTTTAAGGTGTTGGCATTTCAATCTACATTGAGTTGTCTAATCAAGCGGCACCCGCTGCCAGCCAGGCTGTAAATTGAAACAATAAAGTGCTTGACTCGCACATTTGCACTCCCATACACTCACACACTCACCCAGCATCGGCACATAGATAGGCAACATAAAAATAAAAATAACTTAACACGTGTCGACACTTTGAAAGCCGCCGGGCTCTATATATTGAAAGCCCTGCTGTTTCGAGAAATATTTAAAAAAAAAATTCCCTTATTTTTTGTTGGTTTTTCTTTGTTGTTGTTTGCACAGGGCACAAACAAACTGGATTTGCCAAATCGCATCAGTATAGGCGGTAGCTCAGGCAAAAGATCATCCTCAGCAAAGGCTTCCTTAGCAACCGCAACGGAAGCGCGACAGAAACGCGCCATGAGCGGCGGCGAGTACAAAGAGCTAGCTGACATCATTGATGAGCTGGAAGAGAATAGCTTGATACAAAAGGCCAGTGTTGCGGTGCCGTCACCACAGGCTCAGGAATTTGACTTGGATAACATGCCGCCATTGACCTATTACCTGCTGTTGCAAAAGCTCAGGCAGCGTAAGTTGTACCCTTGCCAGGTCCCATATGCTTTGCTTACCCGCCTTTTTTTGCAGTACAAAGCAGCGGAGTGGAGCCCACATATCGCGTGCGTACACCACGCCTGGGTCGTAGCATTGACTTTCAGCAATTGCTGGGAGAGGGCAGCGAGGAGACGGCCAGTGGTGGCCAGTTCATGTCGCGCATGATAAAGAAATCGGTGCCATTCAAGCCACGCCTGGGAAAACGTGGCCAAGTGTGCGGCAGCGATTGAGTCACGACAAGGACACGACAACACTGACCAGCCCTAGGACAAGGTTGAGGCCAATCGCTTGGTCATTAAATTTTAACCCACCACCCCCACACCCTTAAGGACGCGACGCATGCACCCGGCTAATAATCGACAAATGCTTGTTATAAATACCCTAAATACTAGTTTGTAGCCCTGCTTTGAGAGGAATTAATAATGTTTGTATATACATATGAATAAATTGCAACCACAAAAAAAAAAAAACAAAAAATTTGATTCTTAAAGTTTTTACACAGAGCGAATGCACTACTGCACGTTTTCCAAGTCATATGTCATTTATCTCTAAATAGTCGGTTGTCAAAATTCTCTAAAAAAAAACTTGTATCAAAAGAACCTCCATCATAAAAGGCTACATTTTCTAAAAACTTAAATCTATTTTTAAAGGTGGCGTCATTAGTATTAAATCGAATCGGACAATGTTGCAACCAACTTCATTTTGAAGCCTCATCATAAGACTTATTTTTCAGTATGTGTCGTTTTGCTGAAGTGTAAACAACATAGTTTTTGAGTGCCCGAATTTGTCAACTTTTGTAGCAAACAAAAATTTGCGGGAAAGTTTACTTTTCTGCTTTCAAGAAACGGATTTTTGTATCGTATTGTTATTGGTGATGATAAATGGGTTCATTACGATAGCCCTAAGCGCATTACATCATGCGGGCCGCCCGGCCAAATGCCAAAATCGACGCATAGGCCAAATATTCACTGTGGCTAGGTCATGCTCTGCATTTGGTGGGGCCAATTCGGAGTGAATGAAAGCATGCCCGAAGATTGAAGTCTAAGTGTAATTTGCGTACTTTTTAAAAAAGGAGAGGAGTCCCTTTCCCATTGCATATAATAGCCTATTTCCACCAAAGAAATGAAGCTTCATTTCTTGAAATGACAAGAAATGAGGAAAATGATATCATTTCTTCCATACAAATTGTTGTTGCATTTTGCCCTTCATTTCCTTCATTTCTCAAAAATGATGGCATTCCCCACGAAGGAATTTGGTATTTTTTTAAAAAGTACTCGCTACTCTCTGGCACTACTCGTTTCTCTCTGGAAATAGAAAGTGTCATCACCAATAAACTATTGATTTGAATTTAAAAATAAGGCGCAATTTTGTTTATAATATAATTTTGTCAAAATAAGTTGTGTATTTAGCTTTCTGCTGATTATTCAGGGCGTTAACAATGCGTTCGCCCAGGGTAATTGCTTTCCTGCCGGGTATGTCTTTTTTTGGGTAAATATTGCAAAAACTCCCCGTGAGTTTGAAAGTGGCGCCTGTTGTTTAAATCAAACCATTCAGCTGTTTTTGTCAACGTGGCATTGCGAATATCAAAATGATGAAGATTTGTCAATGGAAACAGCATCATTTTTAGAAATGAAAATGATAAGAAATGAAGCCAGTGGAAATAGGCTATAAGATTCTGTCGTGCATAATTTATGAACGTCTAAGGCTGCTTATTAGCATACTGATGAGACCTTATCAGTGTGACTTTAGAGCTGGACCAGATATTCACATTACGACAAATCCTGGAGAAGACCTATGAGAAAGATATCAAAACCTACCATCTTTTTGTTGATTATTGTTGTGTAAAATTATTATTGTATAAAAGTTATTGATTAGATTTGTTTCGATCTCTCCATTCCTAATCCGTAACCATAGTTCGTAAACTAAGTTAATTGTATAGATAGTTAGATTTAGCGAAGTATGGATTTACGAAAAATATACATACGGTCATACTGTGAATTAACCATTGAAAGAGACAGACGCGTTTTCATTTCGGCTCCCAAAAAAAAACTTTCTTTAAAGAGAAGAAAGGCACCCCCTAGCAGCAACCAATTTCGAAGACGATCAGAGGCATTCACCCCCCCACATTTTCAGTTATGAACTAATTACTCGAATATGTTATCGATTAATACATTGTATCCTCACTAATGAAAGTGTCATCTCTTAAAATGGTTGTCATATAAATTTCTGATTGATAAAGATTAGGTAGGTAGGTAGTTCCGGCTGGCCCTTTGTAGGGACCACACATAGACCTTACGGTCCTTAGTGAGGCCGGGTGTGATAAAGATTAAATAGAATACAAAAATTATAAAGCCGCCTTCAACACACCAATGAGGTCAAGGTTCTTTGAAACCCCTATCTACCTTTGGTATACCAGCAATGACTTTTGACTAATGACGTTAAGAAGCATTCAAAGCTCCGTCAAAATTCCTTTCCGAACCATTTGATACCAAAAGTGGTTTTAGGCAGGGTGATACCTTATCGTGTGACTTCTTTAATCTGCTGATGAAGTATTTACTGCGCCAAATTGCAACATATCGGGGACAATTCTTGGTAAAGATGAAATGCTACTCGCATACGAACGGGCGGTAAGCAGGGCGTTTTCTGTGATTGAAAAGCAGTGAAAACTGATGGGCTTAGTGGTAAACGAGGACAAGACGAAGTACCTAGTATCCACGGACAAGAAGTCTACGCGTCTTGGACAATTTTTTACTATGGGTGAGTACAACTTTGAGGTTGTACAGGATTTTGTCTACCGCGGAATAATAATAATGATAACCAGCGACAACAACATCAGCCTGAAAATCCAAAGAAGAATTACTCATGCAAACCGATGCTACTACGGGCTCAGTAGGGAGCTCAAAAGCAGAGCCTTCTCTCGAAGAACGAAAATAGCGCTATACAAGTCGCTCATCATTCCCAAGTCCTGCAATACGGCGCAGAATCATGGACATTAACAGCAGCGGATGAGGCGACGATTGGCGTGTTCGAGCGAAAAATCCTTCTGAGTATTTACCCTTAAAAAGTTGGCGGTGGATTCCGCGTTTGAATGAATCGCGAACTGTATGAGCTCTACGGGGACACCAGTCTGGCCAAGCGCATAAAACAACAGCGGCTGCGCTGTTGTCATGACATGTCACACGGATGGATGAAGAAGCTCCAGTAAAAAGGCGCAGAAATGGAAGCCGGATGAATTTCAAGAAAGCGGCAAGAGGGGATGCCCACCACCTAGATAGGAGGATTAGGTGTGGAAAGACGTTTCCAACCTTGGTGTGAGCAATCGGTGCCGGCTTGCACGAAGCAGAAGCGACTGGAGAGCATTTATAGCAGAGGCTGAGACCGCCAAGCGGTTGTGATGCAAATATCGGGCCAAAAAAGAATAAGAAGAAGAAAAATTGGGCGAGGTGTACTATGAGCCGCCACAACTGGGTGAATCCATCACAGGGCAACTCTACCGAACTCAATTGATGCGTTTGAACCGTGCATTAAAGAAAAATCTGCCACATGTTGCGCAGCCGGTCAAAACATACATTAAAACGCTGAAATGGGAAGAAATACCCCACCCACCGTATAGCCCAGACATTGCCCCTTCCGTCTACTATTTGCTTTCGTCGAGTATCAGCACTTTCGCTCTTTTGAAGAACTCCAAAATTCGGTAGATTCGTGGATCGCAACAAAAGACGCATCGTATTTTCGAGGTGGTAACCGAAAATTGCTTACAAGATGGGAAAAAGTAGTGGCTAGCGATGAACAATACTTTGAAAAATGAATTTTTAACAAAATTTTCACAATAAAGCGACAAACTAGGAAGAAATGCTTTAAAACTTTTATATACAGGTTATAAACAAATATACAAGCTTTCACACTTTTAATATTGGTTAAATGAATGATCTGTACCTTAATGCACACAAAAAAAAATCAACGTGCGCTGCAAAATGAGAAAGATGACGCAAATGAAGGCCCTCTCTACTCCAGTACTGTCCAAACTCACGCAATCAAGCATTGCGCTTGTGTGCGAAGCAGCGAATGAGAACACAAAGCCGAACACGCGCATCACAGGCAGACCCGGCCAGCCATAGCTACCACGAGCCGAAGTCAGTAGTGTTTCTACGCAATCGCGAGCCGAACTCATGATTGTGTGAATCTATGAACATTGAATTGCTAGTAAAACGGCTGTAGTCTGGAGAGAGCTCTCTTGCTCACCAAAAAAAGCACACTTTTTTGTCCTCTCCATTTGGCCGGCACTGATTTATAAGAGAGCAAACCGCCGAGCGTGCCATTTATAGAACACAAGTACTCTCTCTCTGTATCCGTGTGTCGACTGCGACTCCGGCAAGATTAATAGTTCCCATCCCATGGGATAGGCTTTTGGCATTTTGGACACCACTGCTCTACTCTGTTCTAAAACCTATTTTTTCTGTTATCTATTCAAAAAACCCAATTGCCCATATTATACAAAATCGTCCCCAAAGGTAGAAACTACTTTTAAATGACCCTAAACTAGCGAGAAATTTGGGGAGCAGTATATCAGTGTTTGTAAATATCTACGAGATTTTTGTCTTCAAACAGCATAAGCCTTCTAAACTCTTTTGTGCTCACTTTGTTTCCAATGTTCGCGAATTTTCTTTCTGTGTAGATGAATAAAAAAAAACCCTACCATAAGCGCTACAATTGTAAAACTTTCAACAATTTTGGGCGCTCCTGTTTGTATTGCTTTTGTGGCAAACTGTAGAGTCCAAAAATTAATGAAATTTTCATAAGCCGCTGCAGAATGTGTAAATTTGATAAATTCCAACTTTGGTGGCCACATGCAACTCGCGCGAAAATTCTTCTGAATGCGCCACCGCAACGGCAGACCAGTATTTTTTGGTTTTATTCAGCATGATGAAGCACAAAAATGTTGGCAGCAAGCTTTACAACATCAACAATCAAATTTGGCAGAGGATGCATTTTATGAAATGCAAACTTAAAACAAATTTTTCAAATTCAACATGAGAGCAGCAATTTACTCAGTGTGGTTTATTAAATTTTCAAACTGCTTTTACCTTTTGATTGTTTGATTAAAAATACTTATTATTTAATCCAGCGGACAACCCGCTGCATTGACTGTTCATTGGTCTCTGGTGTGATGATCCAAGTTGTATTGAATTAAGAATCCTAGTGACAAATAAGGCACAAGTACGGTAAACGCTTTGTAACCCACCGACCAAAACAATGAAACTTGCGATTGAAGTAATTTTTTGGTAAAGGTAAATTGTAAAATAATTCAGATTTAGTCCGATAAAAACAATAGAGTTTAGAGTATGGAAATGAGAAAACAAAGCAAACGGATAGCGGTTTCGCCCAATTTTCGCAGATTAGTTTGGAACGGAGATTAAAACCGAAACGAATAACGGTTAGGGTTACGGTTACTGTTGTGGTCGATTGCTTTTTTCCGGTTACGGTTATGCTACGGTATTGGTAAGGGGAATTAACCTACGGTTAAGGTTAATTACGGTTACGGTTATTGGTATAAAATATCACTTTGACAGTGCCAGTGTATGCATGATCTGCTTGCAATATCTGCGCAACGAGAATCAAACGGAAAACAAGTTCAATTCCGTTTAGCTAAGCACGCATTCAACAAACAGACAGATACGGAAAAGCCACAACAACTGGCACTGGCCTTAGAACATAAGATTGGGATTTGCAAAATGAGCGTCTCCAAAAATGTGTGCATGCTAATTGGCTTTTTTCACTGAGCAAACACCTAACATCTTGAAACCAAATGTTTTTGTACCACACGTTTTTCATAAAACTAGGTACATGCAGAAAAAGTTGGTTAAATGTTTAATATAGGTACCAGGTACATACACGCCAAAAATTTAGAAAAAAATGTCATCGATGGACAGCGAATTATGAAGAATTTACAAGCAGAAATTAATTTTGTTCTTTTAAATATCTTTCAGATACGTCTGAAAGACTTTGGCTTAACCTCTCTCTAAAGCAATCAAAAATAACATTTTCTTTGGGAGATCGATTCGTCGTATTTTTCCGCTAGGCAAGCAATCAGGCTGTTGGGAAATTGAGATTGAGTCCTAAAAAATGAAATTTCGCAAAGAAGTGCAACGGAAGCGAAATTGATGACTCTACAATGTGCAAAAGTCGCAGCCCTAACAAATCTAAACGAATTTTGGTGGGGCTTTGCAAAGTTAAATTTTCTTCACAAATTTTTTTTGTGACCCTAACGTCAAGGACACCACGATTAATTTCTACAGATCAAAGGTACTAACACTTAGTTCATACCATAATGATTAGATTCCATCATAAATATTTGAGAAAACTTTCTGTTTTAATAATTTTTTGGCAATTGCAATTTGCAGCAAAAAAATACACACTTAGGGCCGTTTTCTCATGTTGGTGTTTTTGCCAATCTCGGTCTATTTGCTGCATTTGATTTGCTCATGTTCAATGCTAACCATCTAGATGAGTTTCGTAGCAATCTACTTCATCCTCATTGATTTCAAAACCATATATATACTAATGCAAATTAAGTATTTCTATGTATCCGCGCATTTGGTCACACTGAAAAATATTTGAAAACAAAAAACAACTGCTGCTAAAAAGAGTAAAGTCTGAATTGTTATTAAGTAAACCAAAAATGGAAAATATTGGATGTGTCTTTAATATACAAGAACACCTGCAGACATTGCTGAAATTACAGGTGCACATTCTGATTCCCCTAGTTCATTGCTTAAGCTAAGTTTACACATCCAAGCTAAGCTATGGTTCCTTCCATTCGCAAATAATTTGAATATGGCCTATACAGCCCAATTTTCATAAGAATTTGTCCAACCTAGTATTATACCATTACAGCCCTCCCGGTGTGACCGTGGCGCAAATGCCCGAATTTATAATCAACCAACATGAGACAACCAATTGCACAAAAACCACCTAGTTGCAAAATCTAAATGGATTTCGATTTGAGCAAAAACATGAACATGAGAAAACGGCCCTTAATATTGAACTGTCATTTGTTATGATAACCTGAGTTTGGCAGCTGCTCAGTTAACAGAGCACTGTTAAACCAAAATTCGTGAACTAATGATCAAATTTTTAAGTTTTGAACAATTTTGGAAAAGGGGTTTATGCCTAATAAATGGCAAAATTTCCTATAGTGCGTTTGCGTTGCCATAACTGACTTGTATTTACTCATTTAAGGAAACAAAGTTTGCATACTTTAAAGGGAATTTATAATGATATTTTTATTTTAATTAGCAGGGTATGTACTTATATACATACAAGGAAGAACGGATAAAGGGGACAGATACAGTGTGCTTAACGTTATAGGATAGATTTATTATTAATATTTACATGCTTCATTTTTTTCCGATTGCAATTTCATTGCAAAAATTATAATTAATATAATTTAATTGTATACATTATCTCATCATTATTAATAATTTAATTATTTCATTTCATATAAATGTCCTACTTTGACAGTTGGTCTCTATCACTTTAACAGGTTGCGAAATTAAATTGTTTTTATGTAAACAAATATGGCGGCGAAAATAATTACATGAGATTACATAAAGAAAAACAAATGCATGGAAATTTAATTAGTTTTTAATTTCGCACTGCATTTCTTCTGCAACATTCTGGCCAACTGGTTCGTGCTTAGTCACCTTTGTCCAATAATTTCCACAAATTTAGTTGCAGTGCAATTGATAAATGCAAAAGTCATTCAGTTGGCTATTTAATGAAACTGATTTACGAATTTTGCTGACGCAGCAGCTGCTACTGCTGCTGCCTGAAGTTTTAGCAACTCATTCGAAACTCAGCACGTGCCAATTAGCTGGCTCAAACTCAACCAGGCCGTTTCCAGGTCCAATTATAGGCATCAATTGGTAAATGGTTGCTAATACTATGCAGAGAATGAGAGTCGAAATGCAGGCAGCAACAATAGGAGCACGTACCCTGCTTTAATGGCCATACATGTATGACATCTCTGCATAGATACAGATGCTTAAACGCAAGGAGATATTGAAACATTATAACTGCGAAATGGATATAAATTTTGGTTCACCGCCTCAAGGGCAAGCCGCAACGTAGACACGAGTGGGGTAAATTTACAGCTGGGTCGTTGTGTAAGGTTAAACTACTTTAACATCAGCTGGCACTCAGTTGGCTTCCCTGACACTTACACACATATGCAAAATGATAAGTTACTGGTGCGTGTGTGTGTGTGTGAAATCACTTTACCTGATTAAATGACGCCATCCCAAGTCTAACATTCATTTTACATTTACCTTGGCCAAAACTGATGTCTGGCCATTAGGGCCGAAAAAAAAATGGTTAAGAATGCTCACTTATAAGGGCAACGGCAGACTTTCAAATGTAACCCTTATTTATTGTATTTAACCAGCTGATTTAAATTGATGGCCACATTTGTTCGGCACTCACTTAATCAAATTTCAGTCAAGCAAAATGTGAATAAATACAAAAGTCCAACTTTAAATTGGCTTTGTGCGGGAGCCAGAGATTTGTGGCCACCTGCATAACAATAGCGATTGTCAGTCCATAAGTCCATACGGTTGACGTGTGATTGATAAGCCTAATCTGAGATTTGGCTGCAATTAGTTCGGTTTTCAACCTGACTAAGACAAAAGACTGAACCAACTTGAAATGTTTGTAGATTTACTTAGTAACAGAGTTACAATTTATTAAAGTAAACCATACCGTGTGTGTGTGTAACGCAAAATACAAACAAAATCTCATTAAAAACTTCTTTCGTTGAGCCCTGAGCAGAGCTGCAATAAAACTTTCCTTCGCAACCTTTGTGTTAATTAAATTTATGCATGTAAAATGTATTGCATGCAATGATTTAAGACTTATCCGACCTAAAAGTAAAGTTTCAAAGATCTTGCAATAGTTTGAAAGGAATTTAATGTATGCCGAAGCGGTCTTAAAAAATATACTACGGGATTTGGATTAAGAATGTTTGAAAAAGTTCAAAATCGAGTGTGCGCCTTTTTGCCTTTACATGTGAAGCCGCACACATATGCAGGGCTACTAGATTAGATGACGAAAGTTGGCCTGCATAAGGCCATGCTTTAATGCGTAGGGCATCCCTTAAATACGATCTAGTAGCCGGTTCACAGATAATGTAGTCCAAGTTTAGTTCGATGTGTAATCTTTTATACGAAAATCTTTAAAGATTTCCAGGACACCCCTGAATATATGCTTTTCATTGGCAAGTTGTTGTAATAAGTAAATCACAGTACAACACTATAAAAAACCCCGGCATAAGACCCTTAAATTTTGATACAAAGAGCTTCTGAAAGCATCACCTCATGCACAGTGTTTGGAAGTAACTATAGGTACACATACCTAGATACATATTTTGTGTTCCTTTTACCTTACCTATGACTTAGTTTATATTTGCCTTGTGAATAGGTAAGGTACTAGGTACTTTTCGTACGTGATTGTTTTCACTCCGACTACATTATACCCGAGATGCTGCCGCGCTCTGCCATATTGAAAAGAAAAGTTTCAGTGACGTGTTTCTGGCTATAACTGGACGTCCGGTAAACATTCCCTGTTCAAAAACTATACGATCCATGCTAGATAAGAGAAAGGCGAACTATCAGCCGTGCTCCCAATTTCCATTTCGCAAAAAAATTTTGAGATTTTTAGACAAATTTTGCTCTGAAAGGCGGGTTTAAGTCGCAAAATTTTTACAGAAGTAAAATTGGGAGCACGGATGTATAAAAAAACGAGAGCGTAAGTTAAAGTCAGCTCTAACCAACTTCGATATACCCGTTACTCATGGAAAGAAATGTTTAAAAGCCTTCCTGTGTTCCTAAGGAGGACAGCCGGAAAGTATGCAACATTTTTTAACTCGGCTATTTATCATCCGATCTTTATAAAAGTTTGAGGGCTTATACATGTTGCGAATATAAACGTAAGTTTAAAATCGATAAGTTGAGATCGATAACTCAAAAATTGTGGGAGTTATTCAACATTTTTTATTGTGGGAGCGGGGTGGGCGTGGCAAAAAGATAAAATAAACATGATCTGCATGCGGAGTCTACATTTCCAATTTGGTTGCTCTAGCTTTTCTAGTCTCTGAGATCTAGGTGTTCATACAGACGGAAGACAGACGTACATGGACATCGACTCAGCTGTTGATGCTGATCAAGAATACATATATATACTTAATATGGTTGGAAATGATTCCTTCTGCCTGTTACATAGTATACCCAAAATTCTCATTTCATATGTACGACTGCCGAAATCTTTAGTGCCAATAACAAAAGCTACTTTCTTTTAACCGGCCACTATATAGATACTAATCTATATAGTCATTCTCTTGTGTCCGCATATAAGCTTGTGCGATTTTCCGACATACATATAATATTTGGTACTATATTAGCTGAAGTTTATAGCAAATACCGACTTAGAGATATCCAAATGTTTCCAAGAGTTTTTAGAAGAGTCTGATTTAAAGGTAATAGAGCGGGATAGCTCAGCTGATGCTGAAATTTTTTTTCCAAGTCACTTTGTATGCGCCTCAAACACTCTGAACTTAGTTGTTACGAAAGATGCTGAGCTGGCTCTACCAAACACATTATTCAAGCGGTTGTACAATTCTTCCTTAGCGACAGCAACGGGAACTTGAAATGCTGTTAGCAGCAGATGAAATTGAGAACAGTAGCAGCTCAAGATGGAAGAGTTTTCATGGCAGTATTCATAGAATTTTGGAACTAAAACACAATTTGAAATGTTTTTGTACAACTATAAAAAACCACTATTTAGAAATACAGAAATTTATTTTTTCCATGAATTGAATAATGTTACTGACATTTTCGATAAGGCTATTGATCTTTCATTTAATTTATATATTCGGCTCTAGCCCAGTGCTACAAGATAATACTTATTTTAAACGCTCTAGTCACAACTTTGCAATGCCAATCCCGTTGTAATTAGGATTTTTTTCTGACTTCAATGCTTGAATAATTTGAAATATTGTGATCAACTTAAAGATGCTCTTAAAAATCGAGTATTAAGCGATTTTCTTTTTTTGAAAACTTGTCTTCAGGAGAGGCAAACCTCTTTGCTTTAAATTGAGGTGGACGAAATAAAATTTGTTTTAAAGATTGGTTTGTTAACGAAATCACGGAAAATTTGGAAACTGTTGTCAATGAGAGTTCAAATACAAAATATTCTGAAGACTTATACCAGTAATAAAAAATTGGATGAAACTTAGAGTTGTTATGAAAATTTGTATATTGAATTGGTAGTCTTAACTTATCTTGCCGATTATGGCAAATCTTGTGTATAAGAATAATACTATTTTGCTTCGCTCTGCCCCTATTGAAAGAATTTTTTGCAGTAGAGGCCATATCCCTATTCGAAACTCTTGTTATATTGAAAATGCGTGATGGTATATGAGAAACAATTTAATAGTATTTAACCTTTAACTAGATATATTTCTTGACCTTACCTAGGTTAGAAAATTGGGCACCTTTCAAATCACTAATTGTAAACACCAAAATATTTCATTGTAGTTTTTCTGTTTGCTTTAGGTGCTTGAAATTTCGACCAATAATTACTCTTACGACACAAATTTTTACACCATACGTTGTACTTTATTTTAATTCTTAAATTTATTTTAAGCTACAGAGTATATTACAATCCGGCTTGATCGACTTTTTACTAGTTTTTGTGTGTTTTGTTTTTGCGTGTTCTAATTTTTGGGTGAAATTTTAACGATGGACCATCATTTGAAAAGATCTCTTGATCTTTCCTTTCTCCTAACAACGAATGTCTGAAGAGAGACCATCTTAATGACAGTAAAATAAAGACTTATTCATGATCCAAAGATTGGCATACACAGGGATACATCGGGAATCATAAATGACAATTCTCATACCGAAATTATCTGCTGTTAGTGTTTCCCTATAAGTGGCAAAAAAAATTGTATTAACTACTAAACTTTAAATTGGACAGAAAAAAAAATGTTTCCCAAAGCCACACTGTGCCTGATAGAGCTTCCTTTTTCTCCTTTGTGCCTTACTTAATTCGCCTTTCATTTATATTTCTTTTAATTGTCTTTTTTTGCCTTTTCTCACTTCTTGCTATGTGCTAGTCATCTTCTTTATTTTGGCCCAAAGGAAAATTCCGCTCAATGAGGGTTTTCATTAAAGGCCAGGTGCATCCAACCAACCAAAAGGCAACAAAAAAGTCTTGAAAATACTCAAATTGTTGGCTGGGTTTAGGTTTCCAGGCTTTGGCAGTTGGACCAGGCACGTTGAGTGGTCCCACTTAAAATTGTATTCCAAGCAAGGTAATCTGTGCTCTCCACAGCTTGCCTGGTTCAATAAAGAGACTAGCAGACGGGCAAATAAACGTTTATCAAATGGTATATGTATGAATGTGTGATGTTGATTTAAGTACGAATCCCACGTAATACAAGCAGTTTTGGAAGTAGTTGAGATTGTCATTATAAGATTGATGAACCAGGCTGGTAGACCAAAGGGCGGGCGAAAAAGGATTTGATCAATTTAGTGTGTGCTCCTGATCAGCATTATAATATTATATAATACATTTACTTTAAGAGTCGGTGATCCTTCCTTTTGCCTGCAACATACAGTGACTCACAGCTTAAATTAACCAAACCAGCACTATACCCTACCTAGTTTTGAAGAAAGATGGTTCGTAGGGATGGACATTTAGTAATCAGCATTATTAATCGATTCGCCAAGGGATTGGTAAAGATCGGTTTAACGATGGTCCTGCTATGAGTAAAACATAGTTCTGAGCATTTACTTTTGCAGGTACAGAGTATTTTACAGTCGAGCGTGACCGACATTCTTGCTTGTTTATACCTTACCTTAGGGATACAAGTGTATTCAAAACACCAGACCTCACACCATCCATCTCTTTCATGATAATGTTGTTGTTTTTTGAGAAATTATTTTTCTCATATGTCTTGGTGACTTCACTGCCGTAGACAGACAAGGGGCATTCGTGTCCTTCTCTCTTTGGTCAATTCATTCACCTATTTTCTTAGCATAATAGATTTCACTTTATTCTGTGTATTTCTTCTTTCGTTTCATTAAGCTGCAAACAATGTTTCCAATTTCCCACATTCAAGTTTTCTTTGATAAGAATGTGGAATTCTTTTCGAATCAACCTCGTACTTGATTAACCCAGAAGGCTGACCTGCACAGTCAAAAAGATGACCAATCTCTTTTCACAGTTGCTGTTACGGTCAGAAAATACCAAAGTACCAAAAAGTCAAAAAATTCCGGTAGACCGACAGGTGGGCGTCGCCGTCTGAGCTTGATGAAAGTTTCACAAGTTTTATTTTGATTTTGGTTTTGTGCAGTTTGCCGTGGCTTAGCCAAAAATTTCGAAAATTGCAAATGCAGCAGCCACATTATTTCACAAACACACACACACCCACACACGCTATTGGCAACTTCCGATGGCTGCGATGCTAGCGAGCACACAATGGAAAATCGAATATTTTAGCTTTGACACTGACATTGGCATTTGAAATCTGTGTCCCCCGGCATTATGGCATTGTTCCCAATAGCCTTGTTTGGTTGTTGGCTTGCCCTTGTAGTAGCTGATTGGCATAATTGATGCGCCAGCTTGCACTATGGGCATTAAAAAAGAAATTTATTTACCAATCAACTCTGGCTTATTCAGCAAAGAAACTTGTGCTGTCTTTAAAGGCAAGTGTTTTAAAGGATGTTTTAAGTCTTTGGTAGTCCTTGCAAAATGGAGAAATGTAAACTGCTTTTGGTTACCACACAACAATATGTTTAATTATAATTATAATGTGTTAATTATGACACGTAAATATGTAAAATGCTGTAAAATAGTTAAAAGTATCGATTAAAAATACTTGGTATTGCGCTACCGTGATTTCCCACAACGACATTTAGAATTCTCAGTTTCGCCATCTTAAATGTATATAATGAATTGTACCCACTAAAGTAGATGCAGTTAAAGCCCTCGATAGGCCCCTTATCAGATATAACCGATTCGACATTGATTTTGACCAAGACACAGTAGAAACTGTCAATGGAAAACCCAGGAACACAAACTGAGCTCCCACCTCCTTGCATCATGCCCACCCTGGAGAACGAAAAGAGAAACCAGACCACCACTAGGGAATTATCTCATCAACGGAACATCCTCAAAGAAATCGACAAATACGAAACAAAAGCGAAAGAAGACATTATCTATGAGAAACCATGATAGCACATTTTTTTCAAGGACCTTGCAATCTTGAAAAAGAAGGTTGAACTACTTTGAAATGAGAAAAATTCTCTCAAAAACAAGATTTTTTACACCGTGTTAAAAAAATCGAGAGCGCAAGCTAAAGTCGACCCTGCGCGACTTCAATATACCCGTTACTCAGGGGAAGAAATGTTTGATAGCCTTCCTGAAGAGGGGAAGCCGAAAAGTATGCAATCCTTTTATTTACTCCACTATTCATTATCCGATCTTTATGGAAATATATGGGATTATTGATACTGCGAATTTAAATTTAAGTTTTAAATTTGAGAACATCTTAAAAATTGTGGGAGTTATTCAACATTTTTTATTGTGGGGGCGGGAGTGGGCGTGGCAAAAATTTGAAACAATCTTGAGCTGCGTGCAGACAGCAGGAGTCTACATTTCTGGTGACAAGGCTACATCGACTCGGCTGTTGATGCCAAGAATATATATACTTTAAATTGTCGGAAACGATTTCTTCTACCTGTTACATACATTTGCACGACTTTAGTTTACCCTTTTTACTCTACGAGTAACTTTTTTTTCAGACCCTCGTATGTGGGAAAAATTACCATCCAGCCTCGTATTTGTAAAAATTCCATGCTTTTTTAATTTTTTTTTTTGTCAAAAAACAACAAAACTTGTTGTAAAATGTTCGTAATTTTCCCAAAAGTTGGTTTTGAAAAAAATAATGTACATGGAAATTTTTGGAGAATTTTTATTTTCTATGTCTGCACGCACTTTGACCCGAATTTCCTCAGAACTGTTTAACCGATTTTGTGAATTTTTTTTTAGTGAAAGCTAGCGCCCCAAATGTATTAACTCCATGTTTGAAATCTTTTAAAAATAATTTTTATTTTATCGAAAACAGTTGTCGAGACTTTAAATGCGATTATATATACCAAAATTTTACCAAAATGGTTGCAAAAATTTAAAGAGTAATTGATGACCGATTTTCAAATTTTTTTTCTATATTCTCCTAATACCCACCATTCTGGTGTGAACTTTGATATTTTTGATCGGTCAAAAAATAACGGAGCTAGGACCAATAGAGTGGAAAAAAAACTGGATTTTTGAAATTTTGACTTTGAAACCCCATAGCTCCGCTATTTATCAACCGATCCAAAGTATAAAAATATCCAATAGTTCACACCAGAACTACATCATTTCTTAACAAAGTTTCGTTTTCCTTTTCACTTTCAGATAATCCGTTTTCAACAAATTTTTTCAACCATGGGCCTATGTTTTAAATTTTTATCCAACTTTGAACCGGAATACTACAACCATAGAAACAACAACAGAAACAAAAATTTCTAAACTTAGTTTTACCTATCGAATTAAAAAAAGACAGCTTGTTAAATTCACTTATAGTTTTTGTGTAATTTTATTTTTTGCAAACCTTTAAAAAATGACAAGAGCCTTAAAAGGGTAGGATCGGCATGTGACATACCGTGCAATTAATAAGAGCAAGAACGTTATTAAGAACATTGTGCAAACATAATGTAAAACAGATTGCCAAGAGTTTTCTCAAATGGGAGAAAATTTTGAAGCACATCAAAGTGAAAACTCGTACTTATTTAGCTAAAACATAACCATTTTACAAAAATATCACAAATAGTTACAAACACCACGCTACATAATTATCACAAAAACCGAAATTAGAAAATACAATGGACATGGTCACCTCATAGATTTAAACAAAATAAAAAATTTCTTTAATTAAAGATTGCATTTTTAGAATTTATTTAAGGTGAACATTTTATCTGAAAAAATTGAGATTATCTACCACTTCGGGTTTTCACTAAAGTGAATTCGAATTTTTTACATGTTCTCTTTTCTAATAAACAATCAAGAATATCCGTATGAAACCTTAAGTTTCTATCTTCTCTTTACTCGACGGATTCAAATTAAAACATTTCAATCTGTTTAGCCCAATCAATTTTACACAACAGCTCATTTGACAAATTCGAATTCGACAGCGCTTAACTTTGAGCGCTCAAGGCGAACATTTTTTGTACGAAGCGTTGATGTATTGAGTACCGCTTTGAGTGCTAAGCAGATCAAGTTTAACGTTTAAGTCGGCCACATAATTCAAACTGTTGACATATATGCAAAATTCACATTTTACGCTATATCTTGGAATCTGAGTATGCTGTTGACAGATTTGGAATCAGGACAACCGAAATACTATGAAAATGTTGATGTCGTTTGTGGAGATTTTTTCGTGTTGCCTTGTGCAATTACCATTCTCCAAGTTCACTACATAATTTATGGTGTATCTGACAATTTTATTTTCATATTGCGATGCTATAAGAAGTTTTCCGGCATTTAAAATGATTCAGACAAATGCCATGGGTTAGCAGTACCAAACCTAGAAAAGATTGTGCTTACATATTGTTAAAAATTTATAAATACAATTGTTGGGTTTAGCAACCTGCGGTTAGTTATTTAGTTGTAAGGCGGCTCGTGTGTCTTTTTTGATACATAACAAAAAAGATAACAAAATGTTTAATTACAGAAGACCACCAGCGTCCAATCAGTCAGCTGTGGAGTTAGAAACTAAGTCTGTTTTCTTATTCCTATGGTCAAGTAGGTGTCTGTATATATGGGCGCAATTTTCTGTGTTCATTTTGTAGTTCAGTCCTATGTGTATGGGTGTGTTTATTATATCCAACCCGACTAATAAACGTATGTAATCGGACCTACGACATTTACGATAGTTTCTCTTAACAACGAAATCGGAATTTCTTAAGAAAAGCGGGTTTTATCCGGATTTTCAAGTTTGTGACAGCTAGTAACCAATGACTCCTCTCCTCATTTGTTGACAAATTTAGAAAGAACAAGAAAGAAAGTCGGTCAAGCCCGACTATAACATACTCTGTACCCTTACACTCGCATTTGCTCAGGAGTCAAACGGCATAAACTGTAGGAGATATGAAGTTTTTTCCAAATTGCGAGGGCGGCAAGGAATCATTTCCGACCATATGAAAGTATATATATTCTTGATCAGCCTGCAAGCAGCCGAGACGATATATGTCCCATGTCACGTCTGTCCGTCTATCTCGTACCGTCTGTATGAACACCTAGTATACTCAGACGACGATAGACAGAGACGGATAGAGCAACCAAATTTGAAATGTAGACTCCTATTGTCTGCACGCAGATCAAGTTTATTTTCAATTTTTGCCACGCCCCCTCACGCCCCCGCAATTTGGAAAAAACGTCATATCTCCTACAGTTTTGATGATAGATGGTTTGTACTTTCTAGAGATATCTAGTTCTTAAAATTATTTATCGATTTGCTGAAGGAATGATAAAGATCGGATGAACGATACTCAAGTTATGAGCAAAAAACGATCAGTTAACACCCACCACCCACCCCACTCATAACCTAAGCATTGCGTTCAGCAGCAATCTTAGTGAGAGAGAGAGAGAGAGAGAGAGAGAGAGACGAGTTAAAAAATGTTGCATACTTTTCGGCTGACCCACCTCAGGCATACAGTAAGGCTATTAAACATTTGTTTCCATGAGTAACGGGTATATCGAAGTCGGTTAGAGCCGACTTTAACTTACGCTCTCGTTCTATTCGATGAGGGCAGAGTAGGCAGCTGAGAAAAAGGATTCGACCAGGTGATGGTCTCTTTTAATCATTACTGTGGTCACCTCCTGCATACGTGGATGGACACATTCGAATACCAAACTGGCCGCCCTGCAACTGTTGCAAAAGTTGTCCAAGTATACTATCTTCGAGACTATACTGGATCGCATTTTGCCCTTTATTCTGAGTACTTTAAGGACTTTCCATATCTTCATCTAAATCTCTCTTTCTCTTTCCCAAAAATCTGCCGTCAAGGTGCAACACTTACTGCTTACCAAGCCATAGTTAAGAATATACCACGCAGCAAAGCCAATGGCTTTCCCGATTATAGCCTGCCCAATATCATGGATTTGGCCAGTGAACTAAGTGCGGTCATTGTGCATGTGGCCATTGCCCGGAATATTGCCTTTTTGGCGAAGACAGCTGTTTACTTTCTGGAGGAGACATCGCGCAATGCCCCGAATCGGATGCCCACACCACGCTATGAGGAGCAAATGAATGCTTTGCATGACGCTCAGTTTGCTGATCGATGCACAACACATTGTCAAGCAAACCCTAATGGAGTCGGGCCTTCTTTGTCCAGTGTTTTTTTTACCAAAGGTGTTAAATTAAATCAAGTAAGCTATGCCAATATTCCGCAGATTTCAACCATATTTTAAATGCAGAATGCAAACTATTGTTATTGGCTGTAACTGTTATTTTCAGTTATTTTTGTGCCAAAAATGCGATACAATCTAATAAAACTGAACTAATTTATATAAATAAAGAAACAAAAAGTACATATTTTTAAATAGGAAACAAAATGGAATGGAACAAAACATTCTTATCAATTATCGCGAAAGTAAACGTTTACAACCCGTTTTCGAGTCCGTTCTCGACACTTTCTCGGTAGCGAAACCGTATTGGAAACGATTCAGTTTTCGAGAACTTACATTTTGCTGCCACAAACCGAAAACGGAACACATTCTCGATAGTTTTGTTAGAGAAAACTTCGAGAAAACATCGAAAACGGATCCTTTCTCGCTAACTGAACCTTTTATTACATTGTTGTTCACTGCTGAGCAGTCTGGTGAGTGTCTGCTTTCTGGAATAAGAATATATATACCAAGCATCCAACCATCTTCAGGGACAATTATTTTACACTGTACAGTAAAATAATTGTCCCTAAAGATGGTTGCCGAGGAGCAACCGAAATATATTGGAAAAACAGCATACACATCTGTGTGTTTTATTTGACCTTGAGCCGCCTAAACTCAAATTTCTACAATTTTGAAAGGTCGCAAGCTATCAACTTAACATTAAAATAAATAAATTTTATTGACACTTCAACTCATCTAACTCACTATTCCACTTAAACTAGCATTGCGGGAGATAGTGTCGGAATATGTTGAATGCAATATGGTCTAATTAGGTTAAAGAATAATTCAACAATTGAGTACTTTATGTTTCCGACATATTTAACATGTTTTCGACATATTTTTCGATTTTTTTTTGCATAAAGCGTCTTCAGCGTCATCTTCCATTACAACTTCGTCGCCTTAGATCCCATTGCAGCTGCTTTCAAGCATAATTTTTTTTCTTAAAAGACATGCTTTGCTGAATTAATTAACGCTGTGCAGTTTGCTTAGAAAAAATAAAATGACGCCGTCTTAATTAGAAGTTTTTGTTTTCATGGAAGGGCTTTCAAATTAACACTTAATGTAATTAAAAAATGTAAACTTAAAGTCTGGCATTCGACAGCGACGCGGCCGTCGTTTATGGGACACTCTTAACCGGCTGCAGAGAGAAGAAAGATAAAAGAGAATTCACTAAAAGTTTCACTAAAACTAAACTAAATTCAAATAATCTTTGTTGCAAAACTTTCGTTTGAAGTGAACCTAACAAAAAATCTGTGAACATATAATATGTAGAGGTGCCCTGTAGAGTTGCACTTTGAAATTCACTTGGACTACATTATTTGTGAAGTGACAAGAATAAAACCGGCTACTAAATCATGAGGATGTAAAACCGTACGTATTAAGTCTACTTGGCTTTGAGAAGTAGGTTTCAAGCTCAACTTTTGTTATCTGATCTAGTAGCCGGGCATATTTGCATATTTAAAATAAAATGCTAACGTTCTATCAATCAAAATAAAAAAAAATTTAAAATCGATGGAAAAGTCACCTTACTCTTTTGAACACATCTTATATATTGAACACACCCTAAGACAAGACTGTCGTATAAACTTTCTGGCTACAACAGTATATTCCAGGCGTAGGTATCGCACTATCTATCAGTTTTCTTTTACAACCAATCATCGATTTAATCTAGATCACGAAAGAAATCGACGAATAATCGAATAGTGGAAGTGGACATTTCTCTACGAGTGCTGCACAGCAAACTTGTTTTATCAAGTAATTGTAAAAAAAAACGACATTTCCAACCATCGTGCACAATTAAGTTGCTTCAGGGCTCCTCATGGTATGCAACATTTTTGGTTCAATTTGCAACTGACATGGCATTTTCCTGAATCTCATGACTTTGGCTGGGTCATCATTCATCAATTTATTCAACACATTTTGCCTCAGAGTTTTGCTTAATTACTGTCAATTAGAGAAACATGTTGCGGCTGGAAGATAAAGGATTGCTTGCACACATACATATAATCAAATTACGGGCCACAAATAGCTGATAATCGGCGGGCGAGTGTACCAGATTCAATGCCAAAGTGGCGCCATTCGTTGCCCTTGGAAATCGCGCAAGGAAATCATTTTCAATTACGGTAGTTTACTTGGCAGTCATCCTGGTAGCTCTTGCCTGCTGCCAACTGAGTGACAGACTGACAGACAGCCAGACGGGAAAGCGGATGGCCGGCGTTCGGGTTATAAATATTTGTTCGATTTCTATTGCTTTACTCTGCTTTTGCTGAAATCAGTTTCGTGCTGGCGCTTACTTAATACAAACACAAATCAACGACGTCGAGCCTCCTGATGGCCATTAATTGTATTGTGTATCATGAATGAGTCGGGGGGAAAGCGGCTCCACCATTCCCTGGGGGTGCCAAAGCATGCTAAACACGTAAGGCGGGACTGGGCAAGTAATGAAAAAATTAAATCAAATGGCACGCGAACTGGGAAATGAGATATATGTATATATTAGCTTAGCTTAGCTAATGAATAAGTGAAGGAAATAAATTATTTAACTCTCATTGGATTTAAAAGCCTTATCTTTTATTAAACTGCAAAAATTTGGGGTCATTTTGATACTGAATATCAATGGAAGAAATAGAATTGGTTGTGTCCCAAGCGACTGTCCGTCGAATGTCAAATCTAATTACAACTAATGATGAACATTTCATGAATGAAAAGTTTCTACGAAAATACTGTTAAAGGTTGCGTGACAACGCTAAATATTGACAGCCCTCGCTGTTCTTATCTTATCGAACGAATGATGTCGCGTACAGGCCATTGATTAGATTTTTCATAAAAATTAAAAAGGATTATTACTTTTTTTTACTTTTCTTAGATAATTATAATCCGTTAAGGCTTAATTTGTTGTTTGATGCGTGAGATAAAAACGGATAGAAATTCAAGCAAAATTTGTATTCTCTTAACCAAAAATATAAAGAGTATAATTAGATTGTGCAAATTGTAATGGTCGCAAAGACCATTGAAACTGTAAACAAAAATAAACACCCAAAACAGAATTATATTTCGTATATACGAAAAGTAATAACAAATTAAAACCCTTGACACAGATAAGGGATTCAACATGGTTTTTAGATCACAGATTTAAAAGTGATCAACATCGGGCCAAATAGGGCACAGTTACCGATGTTACAACTCTACGATAGCTTAACCTATCGATAGGCAGGGTTGCATACGAAATAGTCATCTGTCAAACTAGACTTCCGTCTGCTTCCTTCTCCTAGCTTTCTCTTTTTCTATAAGAGCGATCCAAGCGATCAGACGTATTCAAGCGATATACACTGGCAACAAAAGAAACAAATTAATCCAAGTTTTCCTAAGGGAAATCAATTTGTCATCGAGTTTATTTAAAATGATATAGTCGTAACAAAAAGATAGCCATTAAACTAGTTTTCCCTTTTCCTTATTCCCTCGTTTTCCCTTTCTCCCATCTTTGATTTGTTTCGATCGTACTTGTGGGAATCTTCCGTGCAAGTTGGAGTCGTTTAGCCTTTTTGTATTGAAGCCGATATGAATTAGGGCTTTAGGGACTCTATAATAAAAGATTGTGTAGTGTGCAGTTAAGGCAGCAGGAAACAACCGCCCCACTTTCCCGTAAAGAGCTAGTAAATCAATGGGTCCCGCTAGGCTGTCTGCGCTCCTGCGTTCCAGAGACGAAAATCTCCTGGCCAACGATTACAAAATGTGTCTAACAGCCACTCTACCCTTTAATATATACATCTCAAAAATTTTTATAAGCTTTCACGGGGTGTATTAAACTTGTCCAGATGTTTGTAACGCATAGAAGTAGGCATCTCCGACCACATAAAGTATATGTATGCTTGATCTTGTTTACAAGCTGAGTTGATTTCCGTCCGTTTGCTTCTATGCTTTCGCATTCGTCAATTTCAAAGCTATCTTTACCAAACTTTGC
Organism: Lordiphosa magnipectinata; assembly: GCA_037044535.1. Taxonomy (NCBI): domain Eukaryota; kingdom Metazoa; phylum Arthropoda; class Insecta; order Diptera; family Drosophilidae; genus Lordiphosa; species Lordiphosa magnipectinata. The sequence goes on along the minus strand of JBAMBO010000167.1, from coordinate 215,786 downwards.
CCGAAGTCTTTTAGTACAAATACGATGCACATTTGTCGGAACCGGCCGGATCGGATGACTATAACATATAGCTGCCATAGAAACGATCGGTCGAAACACTAGTTTTAGTGAGAAAAACTTTTTCCCCAAACGTCTCGTGTCAATAAGGTTTGTATGCTTTTCCATAATTTCACCAAGTTTGCATTGAGAGCAAAGATGAGCTTTTGAAGCTCATTCCAGACAATGCACAGTGGTTGGACTTGTACGGAGCCGCGACCATAAATATTTCCCGTTGAGATATCGTTATTAAACTATCCCCAAAAATTTAAACAAATATTTTGAATATATAGTTAAAAAATTGGCTGCATCGGATGACTATATCCTATAGCTCGCATAGCACCGTAGTAAGGCTTGTATGGCGATGGTGCGCAAAAATACTCCCAGTAGAGTTGCAGTGATAAATTTTCATTATTGGCATCCAAGAAATGTATATTTAAATTATCTTCTGTATAAATTTGTGAAAGTGTAACTCCTCTCCCCCTCCCCACAAGCTTTTCGAAATATAAACAAATGAGGTCTTCTAGTTTTTTCAATCATATTATTAAAAGTTAAATTTAAATGAATTTTAATTTGAATGCAAAAAAGCTTAACAAATATCTTCTACTAAATCAAATGTTCACTATTTACGAATTCACGAATAAGCAAGTATTGGTGTTTCGTTATTTCAGTGTCCATTAAAAGCGATAAAACCTTTTCAATATTTGCTTCGGATGACTTCAGGATCGGTCGAAAATCGGATGAGCGCAAAACAGAAGCTGCAGACTCATCATGTTTTTCCAGCAGCGCTATCCGACAACGTTTTGTCCTTTTTGAGAACTCAGCCAAAACAATTTTGGGTCGTCCACATTCAGCACTTGAAACCCTTTGTTGAGGAGAACAAGTAGGCACAATTATAATTGTTTCTATAGTGTTCAGCCAATTGGATTGACATTGAACAATTGAACTCTTAATACGATTGTATTTAGCATAATAAGCAATAATAAAAAGTAAAAACTACTAAAACTCTTTTTAAACATTAAAATTACGTTCACTAAATATACAACAAATAATAAATCAACCAAATTAATTTCACAAGAAGTATTTATTAAAGTAAATACCTGCAAATTTCAAATTCATTTTTAATAATCGAATTCGGACCTCTCTAGCATACGTTTGACCACTTTGAAATGCAGTTTTGTTTTGACGAAAAGCTAATTTAACGCCGCTGCGCTCCAAAATTGAACACGTGTTCACGCTTTGCATTCTATTGTTAGAATGCCCCTTAGATTTCCGGAAAAAACTGGTTTGCCATTAAGAAATTTTGACAATTTTGAGACAATTTGTTTACATCTTGCCTAAATATTTTTAGATGTATTTTTTTTTAGTTTTGGCCTATGGGCCAACCACTGTGCAATGAGAGGCCCGATTCTTTTCCTTCACCTTCTCACCCACTCGCATCAACTGCTGCCGCTTCAGCTGAAGCTTCACTAGAGCAGAAGAACAACGGGTTTTGCAATTAAAAACATTATAAATAATAAAATAATTGTTAGGTCTATTATTTATTTTGCATGTTTCCAGTTTTATATTGGGTTTATTTTGATTCAGATTACGCTGCAAATAACACTGAACACTTATGCAGTATGAAATGAGTAGATCCATAGCCAATAGCATACTCAGAGTTCTGAGGTCTATCTATTGTTCGTATCAATGCACAGAGACTTGCAAATAAAATATACGAGTTTAGATATATTTTTGTTGGTTCCGACATTGATGTTAATAATGTCTCATATGTAATGGTCGGCCAAAGTCGTTCAGCAATAGTTTCGCAGAGCAGACGTACTCTCGCTTAATCTTTGTGAACAAGGCGCATCCTTACCTATGAAATCGTTTGGTGTTAAAAATACGGACCTAGCAACTAACTAACAAGAGCCAATAGGAGTATTTCCATTCTTACATACGGCCATTCTCAGCAAAGTCAAATCTTTGCTTCTGAGCCAGGTAAATATCAGTAGTAGTGCGTTAGGAGCAAGTTGACTTATTGCACAACTAATCACAGGCACAACTGGCGTTTTGGCCACTGGCCTTCTATTGCAATTGTCTTGAAGAATATCGGACTGGGCGAGAAGCACGCAAATCTTGCGTCTGCAGCATCGGTGCTGCTGACGTCACAAGTGCGCTGGCTCTACAAGGTATTGGTGACGTTTCCATTTCGACGATACAAATTCCGTCCAGAAACGCTAACAAAGTGTAGCCTATTTGTTCTGCGGATGTCACCAACAACCTGCAGTATCTGGGTGCGAAACAGCGACAATAAGAGCAGCGCGCAATAGTGACGTCATCACCGGACTAGAACCTTGAGGCAGTTGCAGGTCGAAACTCGGGCACAGGAAGAAGAAGAAGGATCCGTAGAGAAGAGAGAACACGGATGACACAAAGAGATTGAAGCTGAAGACTGGGTGTGAAGGATGGCACAGAGGGAACACTGCTGAATTGAGCTAACCTTAAACAAACCAAAACTCGTCCGAAACGTAGCTCCAATGCCGACAGCTAACTAGTGTGCCAGACAGACATTTGTGTTTTGGTTTATTTTTGGTTTTGATTGATTTTCTTGTGTAGTTGATTGGATCAGTATCTGTTGACAATGTATTAGTTTAACTCCCTTCGCAGAAAAATCGCCACACTACAGCCCATTTCCAAATGAGAATCTAATTAAACTTTTACATCAAATCGACACAGTACCCACTTCCACAGCATCGAGGAGAGCTCTCATCGTGAATATGTGTGGGTAAGTGCGCCTTCTGCGCTTGCAATTATTTGCCTTGGAGTTGAATCTATTTGGTAATGACAAATTTCCCGCGATCGGAGTAATCATACATGGATATATTAGCAACAAGCGAATGAACCAGGCATAACTGTAATATTGTTGTAATGATGGCCGTATCGGAGTCAGCTGATCGTGTCGCTCGCTTAATGCTTGTATGTATCGGTAGTGTCTATACCCTGTAACTTAATACTGATAGGATAGAATCCAAATCGTATTTGCTTTACAACAATGCAAATTATGAGAAAATTAATCAAACCCAAACGAAACTTAACCTGAAATTGATTTGAAGTACGATTCCTAATATTGGTTAAACCATAAAAGTACAACTTAGTAATCGGATTGGAATCTCTGAATATGAATTCTTCCCAATATTATACTGACTAGATTAGATTTATTAGTTTATCACATATATATACCTTACCCCCTGGCAGTAATCCCCAGGCAATATTATGAATATTAAATTTTCTTCATTTTTTCTCAATTATTTTATATTAATAATATTTACTAAAATATTCGTACGATACCGAATTTAACTGAAACCTAAGCGAGTCAGTTTACGTAATCAAAATGAATTCTAAGTTACATGTTCAAGTGGAATAAGACCTTGTAATTGCTGCGAATGAAAAGCTATGTTTTAATATGATGGTAATGGAGTGAACGAAGTTAAAGGCATTTGAATTAGGGATTCACTATGATCAACGGCGAAAGTGAATCATGGAGGGAGGGTTTCGCAACTCCAACTGCGCGAGTGCCTTTGATCTGATTAATGTATCCGACATCCCTTCTGTTTATTTGATTAAAGTCGTGTAAAGTAGAGTTAATAGTATCTTTAAGTAATAACAATGATTGGAGTATTAGGCTTGTATTAGGGACTCTAAAATATTTAACTATTGTAATGCGGTGGGATTTGTGTTTGGTTGGGTTTGGTTTATTGCAGTGCGTCTGGCCGCGGACAATGACATTTACAGAATGCAAAGAGTTGAGCTTGTGTATGTGTGTGTGAGTTTAGAGATGTACCATAAAAGAGCGGGCTCCCAACGAGTAACGAGTTGCTAGTGATGTGCAAGCTAGTTGGAACTGTGACTGGAACTGTGATTGGAGTTATGGACAGGCCACACGAAAGTGGTGCCATCATTTGGTGAGTTAGGGAAATCACTCAATTAACATTGTTCAAAGCGATGAAATTGTTCCATGAAAATCATTAAAAACTATTATTTCTATACAGTTTACGAGCTGCAAGGGTATATTAACTTTGGTCGAACCGAATTTAGCTTTCCTCTATTTTATCATTCAATTTAACTCCGCTCGGAAAGTATATCAAATTGATATGTTAAAAATTTAAAATCGATATTTTTATTCCCTTGTAGAGGGTAAATAAAAATATTTAATCCCAATTCAGCCTCTGTCCCAATTAGGAGAATATTTTTTTGATGTGCTCCTTTCTAAATATGACTAAATTATTGATACATTCATTTGGTCGACATTGTTAATGTTCATTTATTATGGCCAACTCCTAGTAAATCGATTGCGCTAAATAATTACAACGAATTAAAATCGCTTGCATACCCAAAACACACAAATTGACATGTGCAGATTGCCGGTTCTCTTACTGGACGTGTTAAAGCACACGCAATTAAAACAGGGTTGTTTTTGGTTTCCATTCCTGTCATTTATTTATTTTGTTTGTTCGCTGTTGCTTTGCTTTCATTTTGTGATGCATGGCAATTATGACGTTATTATGACGTTGGCTCCATGTTAATTAACAGGGGACAAGTTCTGCCTCGTCATTCTGGGGCCATTTTGTGACTTTTAATTGCTCTGGGTGTGGGCAAATGCGAATGGTTGACCACTGCGGTTGACCACTTTTGGTTGCATATTGACAGCGTCAAAAGCCAAACACGGGACATCGGAAGCGCTTAAAGTGTCAACTTGAAAATTCCCAACTTCTCGCACAGGACGACAGTTGAAATAAACTACACAGGAAATTTGTGTTGCACTTAATGAGCAAATTTACAAAACATTTGAGCGCAATTACCAGGCAATTTAAGTTAAATGAACTGTTCTGTAAAATGTTTGTTTCTTTGCAGGATATTTTGTTTTTTTTTTTGGCCGTATTAAGCACAAGGCCAAAAGCAAAACAAGTTAGCAAACAGACGGAGGAAAATAAAGTTAAGCAGAGGAAAAAATAAATAAGAAAATAAAAAGAGATGAAAGCTAAAATGGGTGTGATTAAGCTTTTTTCATACTAAATGATGGCGTGATTAGTCCTAAAGGTGATTAGAAGGATACAAAAAAGATGTTCAATATTATTTTATTTCTTTGGCAGCGCATTCATAAAAGGAGCTTAAGAAAAAGAAACTATTTCTAACTTTAAACAATTACTAATTTTTACAAAAAATTGTAAAGACTATTCTTTGGTGTTGGGATTTTTCTCTAACAAAATTCTTATAATGTTTGGATACTGGTTTGGGAGAGTTTATGAGCTGGGAGTTGGTTTTTCACATTTCAACTCGCTCAAACTGTTTCCAAACCGGTTTTGATTTGGAAAAACATCTTACTCCATATTTTCAATCTATGGTATACACCAAATTTTAAGTTTGTAGATTCTACAACTTCTAAGGTTTGCCCTTAAGCCCTTTTTTAATAGGTTCTCTCTGGTTCAGAGTCGGTGGTTTGAACCTGAACAATATCAAACCACAAATTACACATCATTTTCTGTTTTTGGCTAAAAATTGTTGATTTATCAATTTTTATTGTTAATTTTACCAATTTAAACGTATAAACAAGATAAAAGTCGTTTACAATCAACTGTGCGTCCCATTTTGATTTCTGCTTCGAAAATTTCAAATGCAACTTTTATATTACTTAATAACGGAATTCGAACTTGAGAGTTGCAAGCAAGCAATTATCGGTATATGTTTTTAGGTAGATGCAATACAAGTAACATCTTAGATGTCTTGATTTAAGCGCGCGCCGTGGCGCTACGGGCTAAGACGTCATTCCAATCGTGTTCTCTCAGTCCAAGGGTTCCGAGTTCGAAAGTAAGTAAACATTTTTAATATACAAATTATAAATTTGTTTAAATTTTTGACAAGGCCTCCTATATACATTTTCTTCACGCAATTTTTATAGCTATACTCAATAGTTGTCCGATGTTCATCAAACTTGGTACAGTCTTAGTTATCAGTCGGTATCGATACCTATCGCTTAGTTTCAAATAATTAGGTAAATTAAGACAATAATTTGCTAATGAATCTTTTTGGGTTGAATCCTTGCTTGTGAACAATTGTTGTTGGGCTGAAAGCAACAACAGTTTCGAATTTTTTCGAAACCCTGCAATAATTCTACTCTTATTCACGCAGCTTAAACATCAATGATACACCAACAAGAATATCATCATGCGTAAGATGCAACAAAAAGAGGAAACAAAATAAACGATTCTTGCATTCGAGAGATAACATAATGAACGCATTTTTAAATAATATTTCTTACTAAAGTTTCTTGCGATTAATGCAAAAAGTATATTTTTTCAAATTCGGGCGTTATATCACTGTTGGAAGTGACATAATGCCCGCTGGTGTTATCTCGAACTGAAAGCTGGTGTTATGACACTTTCAAAAGTCCACAGAGACTGGAGAAGCTAGAGCAACTTCGAAATGGCGACTCCTATTGTCTGCACGCAGATCAAGTTTGTTTCAAGCCCACCCCCGCCCCCACAATTTGTTAGGTTAGGTTAGGTTGCGATGGCGGAGAGCGACAAGTCGCTCTCCCACTTAGGCAACTTTGTGCCCATTGCGATGCCCCCAAATTTAAAAGTGTTGAATAACTTCCACAATTTTTAAGATATCGAAGATATGTAATTTATTTGGCGACCTTTCTAATGTTTAATTAGTGAGTTTAGCTGGCGCTAGGACCGAAAAAGTTGCGTTTGTTCACAACTCTAATCAACTTATGCATTGTACCACCAAAAAGAGCAGGTTGCCTATACCGAACTGTTTCATCGTTATCCCTAACGACTCTTCAGTAGGCTTTCGCTGAAGAAAGCATGATTGCCAACTGCCTCTCCACAGAATCATTGCTCGATGCCCCCACATTTTTCGGCGAAAAACAAGACTTTGTCTTGAAAACTGTAACGAATTTGACTAAGCAATGCAGGACAAAAACGTAGCTTGGACTTAAATAAACAAACGATTCGAACTTACCAACTTCATTCGATTGGTCCTTCGCATAGTTAAGGGCCCTTAAGCATGTAGAATTGGAACCAATACTCGAAAAATGGCAATTTTTGGTACCAATTTTCCGACACAGTCAAAAATTGTGATGGTTTTGTATTAAATCAAGAAAATAGTAAAAAAAATAACTTAAAAACTGTAATTAAATTTTTGTTTTTTCGAGTTTTTATGACAGTTGTACGTGCTTCTGGGCTCGTAGCTATATGAAAGAGTAACTAAACGAAGTTGGTTCGTTCTAACGGTTTGTTTATTTGGGTCTAAGCTATAACCTTATGCTGTATTACTTGTCCAAATTTTAAATGGTTTTCAAGATAAGGTGGAAAAACTGTTGAAAAGTGGTTAAATCTTTGCTTTTTTGGGCAACTTTTGTAATTTTGAGCATGAAGATATAATTTTTTTTGATTTGCTACTCTGAAGCTGAAAAATTCCAAGTGCAATAAAAAGAAAACGGCAGCTAGTCAGACCAAACCAAGACAGGGTTTTTATACTACCATCACACCCTTTCAGAATTATTTGGTCTCGACCCTATCCACTTTTTGAGCTCAAAAATGTGTCACAGTGTAATCCTTCAAATTTTTATAAGGATCGAATGATAAATAGCCGAGTTTAAAAAACGGTTGCATACTCCCCCTCAGGAACACAGGAAGGCTATAAAACATTTCTTCCCATACGTAACAGGTATATCGAAGTCGGTTCTCTATATAGGGGCCGAAATTACTCACCATGCATACAAAATGCAGTCTTTGGTTGCTTTTGCAATTTTTTCTAGATTACCCTAAGTAGCTTTTAATATTTTTACACACAATTTTGCAACGACTTTGCCCCAAGTTATTCCAACTGACATTGGGGCTAGTCCTAGTCCCCCCACACTTGATGGCTGTTTTATTGATTTGTTGTTGCAAACTTTTCTTTTATTTGCTGAAATTTATGGTCCCACCAACAACAACAACAACAATCAGCCAGGGAGACCCTGAAAGCGCCGCCAAAAATTTGCATGTGCTATCCAAAGCTGCACACTCTTCAGTATGTTCTGGTAGTTTTGTGTGTGTTCTTTTATGTGGAGGGCACCGCAAAAATGCCGACCAACAAATTTAAATAGCGCTTACCCATTTACTTGCTGGCTTCGGTTTTGTTTATACTTCTGCCCTTTTTTTCGTTTAATGTTCAAATATTCTCATATTTTATTGTACAAAAACATTAGCATAAAAACCGCTTGTGAGCGAGCACACTGCAAAAAAGTTTACAAAGTGGAAGAATTTGTTGCTTGCATTTCTGTAGCAGCAGAATGTGTTTGCAACGACATTCGCTAATTAGTAGAAATCAACACAAAACCCACAGCAAAATGTCGAGCTTTAAAGTGTGCATTCTTTTCAAAAGAAATCACTCATTTGTCCTGTGGTTCATAAGCAAGTTGCGTGGCGCGTAAAATGCCTTTAATTAATTTTCCTGACCTTCAGCTTAATAATATTTAGTGATTAAAGCAGCAATTACATTTGTTTTCGCCGAGAATGCGGGCTATTGAACAAAGGCCAAACAAAAGCCCGCTTAGAACTTGAGATTGTTAGTTATTAGGAAATTCACTTCAGTTGAAAGGAAAACTTTTGTGATGAAAACGCAGTCAGGCGTTAACTAACTCAAGGGCCATACACAATGGTCCGACTTAACCAACTATTGCCATAAATATGACGGACACAAAATGTCACGTGTTGACCGCGCAAGCGGCCAAATCAAAGCTTAGGACAGCAAAAGCAAAGGGGACAAGGTCCACATTCAGGCACGTCCTGTCATTTCATTCTGACAATACCGCATTGGACAGCTCCAAGCTCCAGCACTCGTCGTCTCACGCTTGATGCTTTTTAATCTGGTTTTTTCCTTCTTTTTTTTTTGGTTGGACTGCCGGGCGAACGCCTTGCCGGGGGTTTATGAAAAATTTAGACAAGTGCCAGTTACCAGCTCCTTGCCTAAGGCAATTCGGCAACGCATTATGTCGTAGATTATGGCTTATGCATTATTTATGTGAGTCGGTGAGATGAGCAGCGAAACGGCCTCTAATTGGATCGCAAGTGTGCCTTAATGTCCCCTTATATCTGCTATACCCTAAGCTTTGTTGTCTGGTTTCTTGTTTAGTTTGAGAATTTTCACACAAACTCAATTGAGGAGGGGCTGGTGGTCGGCTCTTGCTCCTGCATATTTTAAGGTAAAGAAATTTAGGTTAAATACTTGGTTGATCTCGATGTAACTAATTTTAAGCGAATTGGGGGTAAATCATCTTACGCTTTCATTGTGCAAGGCACGGAAAAATTTAAAACCTAATACTAAGTATTTATATCACAATTTGAAAAATGCAAACTTCTTTATAAATCAATAAGGAATCGGCGGAAAAGGAAATCGGCCGTTAAATGGAGTAAAAAACACTACGTTTTGAAGAGTGCGGGACTGGGGGGAACTTTTCTTGATTCTGAAATTCCCACGTCAACAGATATATTGAAACAATTATAATCACTCTCAAGTGAACAGTAAACTGTCACGATCAACACACAACACAGATGGAACTCTGTTTGGTCTTGATTGATAAACATTGTACCGGTACAGTTTCGGTTCTGAGCAACCGTGCAAAGCTGGCACTTTGTTTTGGGGGACCTTTATGTAATTTTGTTAAATCACATGCTTTCAAAAAAAGAGTCTGGTTCAGCAAATCTTTTGTAGTGTGATATAGAAAAACGAGAAAACAGTCTCTTTGAAAATGTTGCATCCTATATTTTTAGATCCTCATTATAATGTCATAATAACCTTACAACAAAAAAGTACATGTGTTAACCATTTCTCTTCAAATGAAACTAAATGAGGAAATCAGCTCTGAAATTCTAAAGAAGGTTCAGGCCTTGGAAAGTATTAGGTTCGCTTCTCAAACCGGTTCCTTTACTTATCGAGCCTAAGCTTTTGGTCCGAAGCTTGGTTCATGAATTCTGATAAAGCATATTTTTTGATAAGGATAACGAAGCTATTAAAAACGTTTATCAATACCCGAATGGACCTCATTCATTATAGTAATCATTCATTAGTTCTCTACCAGGGCCGCACCTTCTATGTGAATCAATAAACGTATTTGAATTGTCATTTAACAACTTGACTTTATTTCCTTCTCGAAGTCGTAATATGCTGTTTGGAAATAGTTTTGAAATGGAAATGCTCCGATTCAGCGCTATAAACATTTTTTAAACGGTCAAAATATTCTGATAATTTTAGATACTCTGAAAAACCTGACTAAAGATATTCTTTGAACCGAACCTTTTTCATCAGAAGAGGTCCGGTTCGGGTCCAGGTTCGGGAGGTTAAAAATGCAAAAGGTCCGGTGCGATTGAGCCACAAAGTTGAAAGTGGAATATCTTCATACTCTCCAAAGAGTGTTATATTACTCCTTTGCTTAAGCTTTTTAATCTATCGCTAGAATCTAGTGTCTTTCCGAATCTTCAAAACGAATCTTATATTATCCCTCTTCATCAAAATCGGGGAAAGTGATATATACAATTATAGAGATATAGCAAAGCTATCCGCTATTCCAAAATAATTATAGCAGATTATAACCTCATCCTTATAGCACTATTGTAAATCGATTATTATCAACTTTTCAGCATGGATTAACAAAGCGTCGCTCAACTACGACCAATTTGCTTGAATTTACCTAAATGATTAACGGTGGATTCCTTTTGAAAAATCAAATTCGGAGTCGTTAAGCCTATATGACACGACATTAATTGAACGTATTAATAATGCATTAATTTCAGCTGACATTGTATTTCCGTGGGTGTGAGAGAGACAGCTATGTGATGATAATAATGTGCATTTATATGGATTTAATGCATTAAGTTCGTCTTATCGATAAATAAGCTACAAAAAATACTGAATACTAAAAAATGCCAAATAATATACCGATTTCGATTGCCATTGACCGATAGATTGCATTAAATTGTACTTCAAAACGAATTATTTCATCATTGATTTCTTTTGTATTCATCAAAATGGATAATATTGGAAATCAAATGCTGCTATATTCAACACGTCTTAAATTATACGCAGCGAGCATTTTAATAAAAAATAAAAATAATAAAAAAAAAATAGAGGAAAGCTAACTTCGGCTCGACCGAAGTTTAAATACCCTTATAGCTTGTATGATTTTTATACATAGATAAGTAGCCTGATTCCACTGACATTTGGCCAAATGTACACATTTTAGACACGGCCTCCTATATATATTTTCTACACCTAATTTCTATGGCAGCTGTACTATATAGTTGTGCTATCAAACTTGGTGGAATTATGAGAAAGCATAGATAACTTTTAAATACAAGGTTCGGGGACGTTTGCGTTGAAGACAAAAAAGTTTTTCTCACTAAAACAACATTTTCGACCGATGGTTCCTATGGCAGCTATATGCTATAGTCATCCGATCTGGCCGGTTCCGACAAATGTGCAGCGTATTTGTACCAAAGGACTTCGTGCAAAGTTTTGTTAAGATAGCTTTAAAACTGACGGAGAAGATAGCATAGAAACAGACGGACAGACGGACGGACAGACGGGCATGGCTATATCAACTCAGCTCGTCATGCTGATCCTGAATATATATACTTTGTGTGGTCTGAGATGCTTCCTTCTATGCGTTACAAACATCTGGACAATTTTAATATACCCTCTACAAGGGTATAATTAAATGAAATTTTCGGCGATTTGTCTGTGTTAAAGTCACGAAGATAAGATGTTAATGTTAGGTTAAAAATGTTATATCAATAGTTCTAAGTTGTCATCTCTGACACACTGAGTCACGAAGATTATAGTCTAGCTTCTCTAATGAAAAATGTAAGAGTTTAAAAGCACATTGTCATAGTCGTTTTTGTCCTTTAATAAAAGAACATCACACGTTATATACAAAAGGACATTTGATTATTAAGTTGGAACAGCGTAACACACTCACATAAGTATACAAATGGACATCTGATTATTATGTTGGAACTGCTCAACACACTCACATAAGTATTACTACAGGTTATGAAATACCTACAACAGTTTATGTAATGTTTATGTGAGACTGCAGCAGGTTATGTAACATCATACCTAATAACTCTAACAGGTTATGTGCAGAACATACGCTTAGGTTATGAACCGTCTCCCTTAGATTTATGGCTTAAACTATAATAGGCTGATGTATCGCGATCATGGACGAGGACCCGAGAATACACAAGACTGTGCTTCGCATGACCCCTATCTAATTGGGATTGCTTCTAAATGTGTTAAGGCCATATATTCAGAAGCAGGACACTGGGATACGGTATGCATTGGTCCTGCAGAAAGGCTACAACTCCCATTACGTAATTAGGCTACATGTGAAAGTCAAACGTCACTGCAATTGCCTTTTGAATCCACCAGTCGACTATTTCCAAAATTTTAAAGGAGATATTCCTTATAATTTATTCCGCAATGAACAAGAAGTACTTGGCATTTCCATCTTTCAGCACCGAATGGGAATAGATTTATAAAGATTTTTTTTGAATTATGAGGATTTTCAAACTGCATTGGTGCTTTCGATGGCAAGCATTGGAAAATATAAGCGTTGTCCAAAGCCGGGTCTACCTATTTCAATTACAAAGGAATCACCTGTTGTGCTTCCGTATGTATTCGTAGCCGATGACGCCTTTGCTCTCACAGAATACATGATGAAACCTTACACCAGGCATGCACCAAAAGCAGCATACGGCAGAGCACTCACCAATACTCACAAAGAAAAGCACCAATACCAATAAGGGAACACATTAAAATCGGGTAAGGCATTAACAAAATCACATCAAACTGTTGTTGGTCAGTTTGCTTGCACGCGCAAACACCAATCAAAGAAGAGAACAAAACCAGTTTTTGTTCTACGCGACTCATACACACGAAATCGTTTGCATGTGTGTCGTTTTGTATACCTCGCGCGCTGCATGTATACGATCATTCATTTCCTATCTTCGGTGCAATTACAAAAACAAGACGTACCCGAAGAGCATACGGCTGGGCATCGCTGCCTTACAACAAAACAAACCAAATATTAGATGCTTTCACCGAATCGAAGGATGGTGGAGAACGCGTTTGGAATATTGGCTTGTTTCAACCAATAATTAGAACTCCAAAACATTCGCACAAGTTGTGCACAATTTTGGAAAGGAGGACAATATAGTAACGCATTCGATGGTAGAAAACCTAGCTAATCACTTGTATGATTCCATATGTACTCTGCGGAGTGGACGCTCTCAATGGGGGAAACTGCAAATTTCCTCGCTAGACACTGCTTTTGCCATTTTCGAACTGTTTAATACCACAAATATAAAAAGTGTGACCTTGTGTACATACGATAGAAATCCCGAATCAAAAACATGTATAGCTGCGCCGTTCACACGCACTTAAATAATGCAGCAATTAATGTCGTGTTATATAGGCTTTATTAGTTTATTTTATCAATTTTTCCTTGTTGGGCTTCCTTAGTTGATAAGCCTTTTTGTATAACGTATAATAATTATACGTTGACAGCCCTTTTTTTTCGACTTTAATAAATAAATAAATCAATTTTGATGGCAAGCATAATTTAAAAAGTCATCAAAGTGTAATTTTTAACGAATGTTCTGAGGATCTTCTTAAGTCATTGCTCAAAATAGTTCCAATCCCGAGTGGGACATAAGGCATCAAACATATTATATGTGAACTGTATATAGTTTTAGCAAGACTTTCGGGTCTGAAAATCATGAGCTTACAAACTGTATATGTTTGGCATTTCTTCGAAGCTACTTAAATGAGTCTCAGTAAATAAGCTTTAATTTGATGTTTTCTACACCTACTCAAAAATCCTCTAGTTTTCCTCAAGGCTTATTTAAACGGCGTTTTTTTTATTTTTTTGATATGTTACCATTTTGTTCTTTCTTTGCGCTGATTTAAGTTCAGTAAATCCACATTGTATGTGGTCTGCTGTGATTTACTCTTCAATGAAAGTTTAAAAAACCTCATTTTATTTTTGGATACACTGACTGCTGTTCGAGATGCCCAAACAAGGAATGGTTTGCTTAAGTAAGAATAACAAAATAAAAAAACACATTCTTAAGATTACCACACTTGGCAAATGGCAAAACATGTAGCATACTTCTAAGCGCACGGGCACTTGCGTATGTACATAAGTAGACTGCCTCGTGTGCAGGGAACCGGTAATCCATGTATACACATTCCCCTGCTGCTCTTCGGCTGCTGTTGCTGCCTCAATTGTTTGCACAAATCGTTAAAACGTTAATCAAACAGTAAAGAGCGCAAATGACGCGCCTGCGGCTTCTGTTGCCTCTGTCTACACACAACCACACCTGTATCCTGCTGATTAACTGAAGCTTACCAACACTACAGCAACATGGACACCAACGGAGCGTCAACAACCTTTGGGACTTTAATGTTTCATTCAGTCATAACGTGCTCTATGTCTTTGTCCTTTGTATTGACAAGGACAACAACAAATGGTCGGTCGGTACATGCAAAGACGGGGAATTGATTTTCAGCAGCTCGTTGTCAATTATCTGGTTGGTGGCTTGGACTTTTGTTTTCGTTTGCCATTCAGCCAGAGTAGCCCAGGCATAATGACATTGTTCAATGGCCACCACAGCGGTCGCAAAAGACACACAAATGCACAGTGAGACACTTGGCGTACTTGTCGGTTGTACTTGAATAGTTTCAAGGGCACAAATTGCTGCCAACACACGCACGAGAATGTGTGTGTGTGTGTGAGAGTCGCCTCATAAATATAAATCAGCTGTTGTCCATGATTCATTGAGTAAAATGTTGGGCATTGTCGCCGACAGTGTTTCCCTTTACGCCTTTCCCAATCCTTTTGGCTTTGCGCATGGCATTGTTGTTGACACAGTCCGTGTTACCTTGGCACTGTGCCAGTTTTTGTTCATTATTAAATTATGCTGCTGTATGCAGTTGCATAATTATTTAAATATTGTCGACGGGGTTTTGGTATGCTAAGTTGAGTGTTGAAATTTCTTCTTAGTACCAGATGAACATAACCAATTGTATTTAAGTGAGGAACTTATTCGATTTGCGGTTAGATGGTAGAAATATGACAAAATCATAATAAAATCCGTAAAACCAATTTAAGCTTGATATATTAGTAATTGGTATGGATCAAAACTTTAACAGATATTAAAAATTCAATATAAGGTGTGATATTGTACCATCTGCCAGTTACATGTCTTTTATTAAGGATACAAAATTGGAAAAAATTGTAAATTAAAGAAAACTCTTCAATAACATCACTAGTTTAAAGCCATAAAGATCTCGTTCTATTTCTTGACCTACTTTTTCTAGTAGTTTGGAATGCTGAACTCGTAAATCGATTTTGTAAATTTCTTTAAGGGAAATTTTTTAGCAAAGCATCGATAAATTTCTAATATTTTTGCTCGTTGTTTGCAAACTCTTTAAGCCGAATTGTAAACAATTTTCTATCCAAACTATTAAACCGATTTGAAAACAATGCTCTACGTGAATAATGGTAATTCAGTAATCTTTCAATTCATATCTCCCTTGATTTCATCTAACGATTCTGAATTGTGATATGGCTTCAAATGTAAATGTAACTTCGGAAAAAAATTAACAAATTCATATTTAAACAAGTAAGAGCACTGTAGTCGAGTTTCCCGACTACAAAATACCCTGTTCAATTGAGAAACACATACAAACACACTCGGATACATACACACACACGCGTGCGGACACACAGACACACACGCGCTCACACGCGGCCTGCTGACTGCATACCGGCCCCCCTCCTTAGAGGAGGGCCGCCCCTAGATATAGGGCCTAGGATAGTATATATTAAGCCAACAGGTTGTAACTTTAAAATTGTGGCTGTGACAGTTTTTTGCGGCTTAAGGAGGGAGGGGGGGATATATTCAAAATATGAAACAAACTTGATCTGGGTACGGTATACACCTATGTGCATGCCAAAATTTGTGTCTCTAGCTCTTCTAGTCTCTGAGATCGACGCGTTCATACAGACAGATAGACAGACAGACAGACAGACAGACAGACAGACAGACAGACGGACAGACGGACATGGCGATATCGACTCGGCTGTTGATGCTGATCAAGAATATATATACTTTATAGGGTCGGAGAAGCTTCCTTCTGGCTGTTACATACATTTGCACAACTTCATGATCCCCTTTTCCCATTTTTAATGGGAACAGGGTATAAAAAGGTTAAGTAAAAGAATGTTTGAAATTGGTTTTACTAACTAATTGCTTGGGTGTTGTTGTGATCTCCCACACACACCATCTCATTTATCTCTCACATATCAATATCATCCATCCATCATATCATCATCCTCCCCCAAGATTGGACAACATCTTCTAATCTACATAATAGCAAGATGCCATGGCCCAAACAATCGATTCAGCCCCTTCCCTAGTCGTGTCCATAGAGCATCATTTGCCCATTAAAATCAAGTGAGAAAGTCGGTCACGCCCGACTATAACATACTCTGTACCAGTTCATTTGCTCCCGACTATATTATAATAATACATCCAAGGATGCTGCGAAGACCGTATACCTGCACAATTCTTCAAACATGCAACACCAGAATTTGATCTTGCGCATACCTTTGACAGGATTCTCACCTCCGGAGCAATACCTGATAGCTTCAAAAAGAGTGAAATATTTCCATTATACAAAAAAGGAAACCCAACAGAGGCAAGCAACTACAGAGGTATAGCCTTTCTAAACTCGGCCATGAAGCTGTTCTCTTCAATACTCTTAATGCGCTTAGAGATTTGGGTGGACAAACGTGATTTGCTTAGCGAAAGCCAGTTTGGCTTTAGGAAGGATTTTTCGACAGTAGATTGTATCTTTATTTACAACTTTTTAACTTACAAAAAACTTTTTGTCTGCTTTATAGACTTTATAGAGCGGCGTTTGACACAATAAATAGAAGAAGCTTAATCTACAAGCTCAGCAACATGGGTATTTCGTCAAAATTTTTAGAAGCCCTTCCGAAGAAGATACGATGAAAATTTTGCTGCGGTTTGGGATGGTTCACAACTATCACAACTAGCAGGATTGCGTGATGAGTCCACTCCTGTTCTCGCTCTTTATAAACGAAGTAAGCGAAGCGCTGCCTGGAGGAATTTATTATGGCAACAATCACATAAAGACCTTACTTAAACTAAAGCTGAGTGTATCTCTAATGGCGCTAAACAATACCAGGGGCAGTCTGATGAGTAAACAAAATGTGCTACCGAACGTAAAATACAAAATGTTTGAGGCAACAGCTCGGTCTATTATGTGTTACGCATCACAGGTATGGGAATACTCTAGACATAACGAAGTAGAGAATTTGCTATGGTTTTTCATCAAGAATTTGTTCAAACTGCCCCGAAATAGTTCCACCTATGCAATTCACCAGGACACTGGGCTTCCAGAACTTTACTGCTATACACTAGGCATGCATTTCCAATATATTATATGAGAAAAGTAATGAACAAGCCGAAAACAAGATTGGCACACAAAATAACAAAAGAACTGCTCTCAAGGGAAGGGCAATGTTCTCAAGAATGGCGTTTGATGGCAGCAGAATATAATGTGATCCTAGACTTGAGCAATCATTTTTCTTGCAGAGGCCCAACAAAGCTCAAACAGGCGGATGTACAAGCTTCTAAGCTTCTCGTTGGGCGAAGGAAATTATTTCAATGATCGCTACCACGTGAATTCAATATTACAAATTTTCAGAGCTCAATGTGATCTTCTTGCGCTGAATTGCAGAACCTACAGATCCAATACCTCAATTGAAAACGAACCGGTTAACCTTTTTTTCTCAAAACTTGCGTATCGTTCATCCGATCTTTATCAGCAAATCGATAAATAATTACCAAATTATTTTTATTAACCAAACTCTGTCGAACCCTAGGGGCCTTCACTACCGCTTCTTAAGAAATCACTGAAAGCTATTGTATCAACTATTGCATCATTGGAGGCCACCATAACTATTTTCCCGCCAAGTTAAATTTGCAAACATAAAATCTAGAGATGAGCGCCACATTTCGCACTTGCTACGGGCGAAATAATCTGCAGAGATTTCGCACACATTTCGTAAGTATCTCCGTTCCAAGCTTTAATAAAAGAACATCATACGCTACATACAAATGGACATCTGATTATTATGTTGGAACTGCGTAGCTCACTCACATATAATATGTATTACAACAGGTTATGAAGGTCCGAAGTTTTGACTCCTTTTGCACAAATTTGCAAAAGCATTGTTCGAGCACTATCGACGCAATGCTTGTTGTGAGCAAATGGCTGGTGTATCTCTTGTAGGGACGTTCTATGATGCGCGACATGCTATCCTTGCTGATATATCATTTCGACGACTTCGATCTTCCACGGCTTTGATGGCTTGTGGCGTTCGCACAGTGCGCTGACGGATTTCTTTTATTCCATCAGTAGCCTCAAAAAACTTCACGGTACGATACACAAAGTTTCGGGTGATTTCCAGTGGTCGCCACATCCGAAAGATTTAACCTTTTTCGTAGCCACATTTATGCAGGCCAACTACGACAACACGATTTTCGAGCGAGCCCCATTCCATGATTGCAAACAACTGAACTGATGTAGCATAAATGTCACTTGTCAAATAGCCGTCAAGTTGTAGTGGATGCGTTCAATGGCTCTCGAGAACGAGTGTGTTCAATTCGTCTACCAAAACTATTGCGTCTATGAGGTATATCTAATCTCTGTATGACATAGTCAAGTACTCTAGCTTTAAGTCAATTTTTTTTTGTTATTTTAAGGCAAACAAACCAACAAATCGAATTGAAAAAGTAAACAAAGGAAATGCGACTGATTTCATCACCTGGATGTGCTGTTGTCTCCTTTTCAAGGCTGTTAAAATAGTTGTGATCAAAAGAAAATGGACTTGAGTGGCAATCAATACTTCTTCCATTACGTTATAACCTTTGCCCTTAAGCCTTGTAACAAACAGGCTTTTAAGGCTGCCATCTAGCCAACTCCTGTTCTGTGAAGCAGTGGCTGCACTTTACCTTATTGCCTATGCGCACTTTTGCCATTCCTGGCATTGTTGACTCGTTTGCAAATTGGTTTTCTCAGCGAAATGCTTGAACTGCCATCGTTGTCGTCATTGTCGTTCATTCCAAAATTACTTCGTCGCGTAAATTAGGTAGCTTTACTCTACCCCAGCCACGCCCTAGACATTTGGCTATGTAATTTGCTTGTGTGTGTGTGAATTTTTCATCTTCTTTGTAGTACAAAATTTGATTTTGGTTTTGTTGAACGCGGCTAATTTCATTTTGTCAGTCCTCGACCCAACGCCAAGGCGTAGAGCTGAGTGATGTGGCATGCAGCTTCTGCCTATAGTTAATTTCATTAAAAAGAAAAAATATATAATGGAAATACTTTGCAGATTTTTGGCAAAAAAAGACAAACTTTTTCTAAGCTTTGATAAGCTTTAGCCTTTTTTTTATGAGTTGCCGTCCCTTGTGTTTGTGTGTGTGAACAAGCTTCTTAATTAGAAGCCATTTTCGCTGGCCCTGTAAATAAGTGTGTCTAATGAGTCTAATGAGAATCAGGGTTCAATAAACAGCACATCCCAAAGAAGGCTGAAAATGCAAATCAACAGCTTAAAATTTAATTTAGACCTTGGCTCTGTAAATAAAGTGAGGCCAGCGGCCAACAGTTTTGTGTACTTAGGCGAGGCCATTTATGATTTCGTCCTGGTCCCAAATTCAATTCCGAACAGTTTGCTTAACTTTGTTAAAAAGTCAAAATTAAAATAAAGCAAAAAGTCACCAACGGTTGACCACATTGCGGCTTACTTGGGCCTCCTGCCGCGCGGAATGAAAAACAAATCCGGGCAGTAAATTGGTGCTACATTTTTCGGCTGAATAATGATTGCAATTTGCCAGGTTCATCTGGGGGAAACTCCAAAACTCTATTGAAACTCGTCTACAAAATCGATAATAGCATAAATATTACATGTCTCTGTGGCGGCTGTGGGAAAATAAGCGCCCAGAAAGACAATGCCCTGGGCGGACAAGGCCTGAAAGGACAAAGGCAAACAGAGGAGACCTCGCTTTCACATGCCTGACACAACTCAAAATAAAGAGCAAAAAAAAAAAAGAAAGTGAATGTCAAATCCAAAAAAAAGTGTGCGTATGTGTGTTTGTAGGGTCTGGCTAGAGGTACGTCTAACTAACACACAAAAGACCTTCTCAATGGTCTCTAAAGTCGCAAAGCAGCAAAGCGTAATAAAGAGGATAACAAAACCAAACTCAAAATCAGGATAGGTCTAGTGCAAAGCAAACAAAAAACTATGAAGGATATTCATTCAGACAACATATGAACGAGAGCGGTTTGAAAAGATAGCCAATCGTTTTCGTTTGCCATAAAGTAATAAGCCCGCAGAACGGCATCTGATCAAGGGCAAATACTCGTTTGGATGTACAAATAGGCATTTTTTGATTCCATTTCTTTCTGTTTTTCATGATAATCTGCCGCTTCCAAATAATAGACTCAAGTTGTGCTTATAGTTCTCTCTCTTATGCAATCCTTCTTTTAAATTATTTCAATTATCCCTAGAAACCCTAGAAAGGAATTCCTTATTTTAAAACTTCATTAAAAAGGAAGTAGATCTTTTATTCAGAATTATCTTGGGATAGCAAATATTTTTATATGCCAAGCCGACCACAACCGCTCTTATGCAGCATCTGTGTTCCTCACTGAATGGTTGTAAGAAGTTCCGCTCCATATCAATAAATCTTCTCTAATTTACTTCTATAATTGGGAACGAGTTCCAGCAGAATAATCAATTTTAAGTCATCATTACAGATTTAAGGAAAACTTAATCGGCCTTACGCTCCAAATTGAATACTTATTGAATAGTTGCAGAAACAATTTACACTGGAAACAACAATGTCGTTTGTTGTAAGTCTATTTGTCCTCAATGCATGATATTTTGTACTTGAGGTACGAATAGAACAAACGTTTGTTCTCATTGTAATATTATTAACAATCGTTTTTCGATTCCATGTTTTGTACACTGAGAAAAAATCAATCTCAAATCAAGATTATAGTCTCGAAACCAAGAGAAACGGTGTCCGAATTTGACATATACGAGATAATCTCAACCCAAAATTATATTATTAATTTTCATTTAAATCCAACAATCTTGGATAAAGGTAGTTTAAACTTGACCTTAAGATGAAACAATCTCATTTTAATTGTGAAAAGAATAAATAAATTAAATTCAGGATTTTTTGTGGTTGATTAAAAGCCTATTTCCTCTTATTTCGTTTCTTATCATTTTCATTTCTAAAACTGATGCTGTTTCCATTGACAAATCGTCATCTTTTTGACATTCGCAATGCCACGTTGACAAAAACAGCTGAATGGTTTGATTTAAACAACAGGCTCCACTTTCAGACTTTTTGCAATATTTACCCAAAAAAAGACATACCCGTCAGGAAAGCAATAACGCGGGGCGAACGCATTGTTATCGCCCTAAATTATCAGCAGAAAGCTAAATACAAAATTTTTTGATTAATTTATATTTTAAACAAAATTGCGACTACTTATTAAATTCAAATCAACAGTTTATTGGTGATGAGACTTTCTATTTCCAGAGAGTAACGAGTAGTGCCAGAGAGTAGCGAGTACTTTTTTAAAAAATACCAAATTCCTTCGTGGGGAATGCCATCATTTTTAAGAAATGAAAGAAATGAAGGGCAAAATGCAACAACAATTTGTATGGAAGAAATGATATTATTTTCTTCATTTCTTGTCATTTCAAGAAATGAAGCTTCATTTCTTTGGTGGAAATAGGCTATAAGTTATTAACACTAATTTTTTTCTTTCTGAAAAACTTATAAAAATTATAAGTTTTAATCCGCTCTTACTGGGACTTGAACTCAGTACCTCGGGGGACTGAATACACGGCATAGCATTTTAGCTCGCTGCGATGTAAGATCTCAAATGGCAGAAATCTCGTCGGTGCAAATGATTCAACTGTGCCTAAGAAAGACGAGGTTGTGCTTCGAATCCTAGCAGGGGCGGATTTCGTTGCAACAGAAAATTGTTTTTTTTTTTTAATTTATTTTTTATTTTATTTTGTTTTTAAATTTTCTGTCACCTTGTGTAAATTTGTCAACTTAATTTAGTTTGTGTAGATATTCTCTTAGCTTATCTGTTTATGTTAGTTTGATTGCTGGCGTAATGTGTCTGATTATGAACGAGTTGTTTTGTGATGATATAAAATATGTTTGGTGTCAAGTTTATTGAATGGGAGGTAGTTGCTAAGTTAGTATATTTGTCTGTTAGAGGCGTTAGAGGCGTCGTCTTTTTCTACTTCCTGCTATCTTTCGTCTGCGCAGGAGTCTTCTGGCCAGTGTGTTGGGGTGACTTCTTAGACTCTCCTCGCGTTGATATGGGTTTCGAATGTAGGGCGCTTATTGAAATATATATTCCCAAGTATTTATGTCCAGATAAGTGACGTAATAGCTGACTGTTAAAGAATACGCCTGGACACTCATCATGACGAAGTGTAGAAGTGACACATTTAGCTAGGTTAAGCTCAATATTCCATAGTTTCGCCCATCTGCTGAATCGATACAAATACTGTTGAACGACATCAGTGGCATCATAGATACACGAGTCTCTCGCCATAATAGCTGTATCGTCAGCAAA
The DNA here is from genome assembly GCA_037044535.1 of Lordiphosa magnipectinata. Lineage (NCBI taxonomy): Eukaryota > Metazoa > Arthropoda > Insecta > Diptera > Drosophilidae > Lordiphosa > Lordiphosa magnipectinata. Next base: position 192,953 of record JBAMBO010000167.1, on the reverse strand, counting down.
TGTTGCAACGCGTAAGTCTTGGGGGTCTTCAATGTGTATTGTTCTTCCGGTAGGCATATCGCAAGTGTAGAGAGAGTAGAGGGTTGGTCCAAGGACACTTCCTTGAGGCACACCAGCGGGTATTACAATCACGCTGGAAACAGCCCCTTCCAATACTACGGAGAAGGTCCTGTCCCATAGAAAGCTTCTCACAAGGGTGTATAGTTGTTTGTTTTTTTCAACAAAATAAATCTTTAAATATCATAAGAATTTTGAACTGAAGACTGTAGATTGATAGATAAATTGCTAGATGATAAATCTTGTTATTGATATTTCTAAGCTCATTTCAAGGTTTTTCAATCTTGTTTTTATAAAATTTATGAAAAAAAGATATTCAATCAAGATTTTAGATTGATTTTGTGTGTGTGTGTGTGTACTTAATTTAAGTACATCCAAGAACAATACAGACTTCAAATTTTAAGTACGAAACTGTATAAATTCTATACCGATCGACTCAGAACTCTGCCAGTCGTTTCCCTTTTCTTTTCCACTTTCCTTTTGAGTTGTTTTTTTCTGAACAGTTTTCTCATTTGTCATTTGCAGAAAGCATCGCATATTTAAGTTTGAAAACATGGAAGTAATAGGCTTTCTTTCAATATCCAGGGACAATTTTAAACCAGGCTGCAAAACCAAAAAATTTTTGAAGAGCTCCGGTTTCACGGTCCCAACCAAAATTTAATTGAGGTTCGAGAATTTTGGCCAAACTTTTGTTCTAGGGTTGTCGGATTTTTCAAAAATATCTATATCGACGAGACGATTTCTCTATATCATTTTCGATATTAATATTTCGGTGTAAAAAAATCGATTTTTATCGATATTTTCGATATTTTTCAATAAAAACCCGGATCTTAACAACGAGGTCTATTGAGGTAACTGAGCCGTCATTTGACGCCTAATATGGACTACATTCTGACTGCGCTTAAAAAATGTAGATTTAATGTAACAAAATATATTTATTTTTTATTTCATTTATAACATAAGAAGTTCTGAAAACTTATTCATGAATTTAAATTTATAGAACAAAAGAAGTGTTTACTTTTTAAATTAGCAATTATCAAAATAGAGCATTCGAAATACAAAGCATAAAATAAAAAAAATTATTCAAAATTTAATTTACGAAACGTATGAACTTCTGATTTAACCAATAATCATTAGACAGTGATTTTAGGATGACCCGTTGAGTTATGGGCTCATCGGTCATTCGGTTTCTGGTGTCAGAACCCACACTTTCCGATGGCACGGAGCTTCCCGGTTTAATAAGAAATGACAATGCTAAGTCAGAAACCACACTTTCTCTTTCACACAGTACGGACTTAATAGGGTCCCGTTCCAGGGTAAATAACGGTAAATTAAAATTACCACAAATTCCCAGAAGTCAAAATAAATTATACTTGCATTCACCTGTTTTAAAAGTGGGCTGCATTTCAGCCAAGCATCTTTATGATTTGCTTTTAAGTGCGCCTTTACATTAGTTGAGTTGCCACTGGTCTTTACAACTTTATTGCGATTTCTGTGCATCAGTTTAAATAAAATAACTTTTACACATTTTGCTTTACATGTCCAGAGACAAGCTTGAGCACAAGAAATAGTTATACGCAACAGTGTGACCGAACGCTAAAAACAAAAATATCACCAAAAAATACTCGATTTCCGATATATCGCCTCGGAAAAAATGCGATAATGATATTCGTAATTTTTTTGCAAAAATATCGATATATCGATAATATTTTCGACATCCCTAGTTGGATCCAACTTTGGTTAAGCCAACTTCACTCAAATATTCGATAAATATTCACAAACGAACTAAAAACTGGGACTTTGGCTAACAAACAAACGAGATTCAATAAACAATTCGCGAAATATTCGCTGAAGTGCTTAGGAATGAAGGTTTGACTAACGTTTACGATACTTTAACAAACTTATGCAACCGAAATTTATGCTGCCACAAACTTATCGTGAGATGATTCGTTTTTATCCGCCTTAATTACGAGATACTCTCGAAAGCGATATAATTTACGAAGGAATTGCAATAGGTCAGATTTTTAGTTGTCTATACTTTTTGTTAAGCCGAACCGAAAATTTTGGTTTCGAATAGGTTCAGGTTCAGCTATTTTTCAAGGTTCGCAAAAAGTATAAGGTCGGAATTTCTGGTTCGAACTGGTTCGGTTCAAAACCGGTTTGACGTTCGATTGACTTTTAGAGAGAACTCAGAGTAGCCATACATTCAGAATATTCAGAAACTTGAAGCAAGTTCTTCAATCCTTTGACTTTACGATAGGTTCGAACTTGGTTAAGACTGGGCATACGAATACACAGCAAGTGCCACTAGCCAGCTTTACTCCTTCTCTTTTTATATACAAGTTATACGATTAGATGATTACCTAATCCGCATCGTGGTACTCAAAACTGATTACTTTTTACTTGTAATCATACGATGCCGGAATCACTCGTGCAGCTCTCTACTCTGTACCAAAGGTACGTATATTAAGTTTTCGCAAAATTATGTAACAGGAAGAAGGAATTATTTCGTCACTATAAAGTATATATGTTCTTGATTAGCATCAACAGCCGAGTCGACATAAGCATGTCCGTCTGTTTGTCTGTCTGTCCGTCTGTATGAACGAACAGATCTCAGAGATGTTAAGAGATAGAGTTTTGACATGTATGGGACGTATACTTCTTATACTTGCAGGCAGATCAAGTATATATTCAGTTTTTGTCACGCCCCCTTCCGCCCCCTTCACGCCCCCTTCCGGAAAAAAAGTCATATCTCCCACACTTTTGAAGATAGATGGTTCTTACCTTTTTATAGATACTTAGTAATTACCTTTTTGTTTGATTTGAAATGATAAAGATCGGATGAACAATACTCAAGTTATGACCAAAAGAAAAATCGCTGCCGCAGCGCAGCAGCAGCGCTGCTTTCAGCTGCTACTGCAGGTAAAGGGTCTATAAGAGTCGGGCTTAACCGACTTTTTTACTTGTTTGTGTTGTTGTCAAGTATATGATAAAACAGAGATTTTTTGTTTCACCAAACATATTACTGGAAACTTTTAATTTGATTTATTTACTTAAACATGAATTCAAGCAACCCTCGCCTAGCCGTTTGTCGCATTAGAATATTATAAACCATAATCCCTGCCCAAAGGACCGAAATGCTAAACGCAAGTATAACAATTCGATGGCAAACACAGCAGAGCACCACTTAATGACACAAACACACCAGCTCCAGCGCCAGTTCAGACAGCAACGGAAATTGATTCATTGAGAAACTCGTTGAGGGCTGTTATTTCGCAGCAATTCCAAAAACTAATACTATAAATTTGTGTCTTTTGCGTTTGCTATTTGCTTAAATGAAGTCAAAGGCGAATCTCATTTCTGGTATTTAGAGCCTAATTGAACGCGAACAACAGAATGACGCAAAATAATTTCCATTTCCAGTGAGTGCAAATCCGATTTAAATTCATACGTGTGTTTTTTTTCCGAAAATGTTGGTTAGTTAGTTAGATGCCTTGGGAAAGTTTGATACAATTTGTGGTTGCCTCTAACTGCTATGTGCAGTTTGCCAGGCTTTTGTCAGAAGCATCCTGCATTTTGTTGGCATTTGAACACATCTCTTCTTAATACTTTGTGGTTTTTCCTATTGATTGGTAAACAAATAATGTAAACTATGAAAGGGCCAATGGTAGTTGAGTCAAGTGAATACTTCAAATCGAACAAAGGAATGTTTTGAGTATGAATGTTGAGTGTGAAATGAATGTTTGTGATTCGAAATATGTTTACGTTAAATGCTATTACCGATTCAACATTCTTCTACAATAACACACACACACACCCAACTTCCAGCAGACACTTTCCCCTTAATTATATTTTCAATCCCACCCACAGAATAAAAGTAAAATAAAAGCATCATCATTATGCCAGCCATGAATTTGATTAGCTTACAGCTAAATCCAAACAGAGACGGCAATCAGAATAACAACAACAAGAGGCGGCTCTTTCCATTCTTATGGCAAACAAAAATTCCTAAAGGCATTCATTCTATTTATCATTTATCCAGCCATTTATCTAAAAACATTTGAGACGCAGCGTGTTGCTTTCGGAGAAAACGATGAAATATTGTTAAAATAAACGATGCTTTTTACATTTAAAGCATTGATGCTTACACTCTGAAAAATAATAAAACGAGACAGTTTGAAACTGGCATAAAAGATGATTTTACTTCATTTTTAGACCGTAACCCGGAACTCGCTCATGAAAAAGGGAGTTGTGGAGTTCACACGATGTGTAATTACCAAGTTTCACAAAAACAATTTGATTTAAAGACAAATCATGCAGATTCGCAGCTTTAAACTGAATTGTCATTGAATCGTAATAAAAAGCATTTTAAATTCGTTAGTTTTTTCATTCAGAAACTGATGCACTATGCCGAAAACGATTTGGACAGACAATTTTTCACAACTTTTTAAGCCGATTGGTAAATGGGAAAAAACCTGAGAATGTTTTTATACTTTGTACCAAAGGTACACAGAGCTGCAACGAGTGCAGGGGGGGGGAGGCGGTTTGGAATATGCAAAATACTGGGTAAATGTCAATTCAACACCCTTCCTCTTTCAAAATTCGGAAATTAGTTTTCCTCGATAGACCGCGAATTATGAAGAATTTACGTGCAGAAATTAATTGGCGGTCATCCATGGTTCTTTTTGAATTACATTTTTAAATTTTAATCCCTAAAACATGTTTCAATCTAGTTAGCTTTTGATAATGTGTCAAATTAAAAGGCGTAAATATGTAAACTTTTAGGTGAACTAATCTGTTGTATGCAATTCCTTTGTGAGTTTGATTGTGGTGAAACTTAATTAATATGGCTTCTGGGGTTGTGGAGCTACCATATGGTATATACGGTGTTCAAATTGATCGATTTTTAAAAAAATTTTATCTTCATCAGCGGTCGTAATATTATATATGTATATAACCATTTCCCAGGATTCCGATGCTAAGGCATGAAAATTTTAAATGTGGCCTTCTGGGCTTACCACAATATAAAAACGCGCCTTAAATCTGGATGGTGTTAAAAAAAAATTCACAACAGTTTCAAATTATTTTTTTTAGACATGATTTTAATTAAACTAATATCCAAATTACGAAAGTAAACTTCATTCCACCCTTTTTACATGAGAAAAACCGAAACTTTAAAATAGCTCTTTGCTCGTAGCTCTCGGGAGCCAGCTCTCGCTCTCAGCTCATGACACTCGGCTCTTGGATTTGAGCTGTGAGCCACAGCTCGTGAGTTGGGAGCCATCAAGCGGCTCTCGGCTCGTGAGCCAGAACAGTCGGCTCTGAGCTGTGAGATACAGCTCGTGACCCGTGAGCCATCAACCGGTTCTCGGCTCCTGGGCCACAACTCGTGAGCCATGAGCCATCAAACCGCTCTCGGCTCGTGGGCCGTAGCATTCGGTTCTTAGCTGGGAGCCACAGACTGTGCACTGAAAAAAAAGTCAATCTAAAACCAAGATTATAATCTTGAAACGAGACGAAACGGAGTCAGAATTCGACAGAGAAAAACAAAAAAATTTCGAATCAAGCTTTACAGGCAACTGTTAAGTTGCGAGATGATAAATCTTGTTTATAAGATTTCTAAGCTCATTTCAAGGTTTTTCCATCTTGTTTTTGTAAGCTTGCAAGGTTCTTAAAAACGAGATTTTCAATCTAGATTTTAGATAGATTTTTTTTTCTCAGTGTGTGGTTCACGAGTTATTTAAACCTATTAACCGTGGGTGACGACTTATTAAATCGCGGCATAATACCAAAATGAATATAAAATAGAAGTAATGAAAAACTTTAATGCCAACCAAGTGAAAAATCCATGGTAATAAAACCGCTGAATGCTTAAGAAACTGATTTTCATGACCCCAAACGATCTCACATAACTACATTGCCCTCTTTATGACAATACTGAACCGCGATAAAAACCTATAGTCCAGATCATAAGGATTTTTCAAACTACTTTAGTTTTTACAGCCGTTTCTCCCACTGTGCTATGGTAGCTATATGCTAAAGTAGTCCGATTTGGATAGAACTTGGCAGAAATATGTGGAAGCATATAATATTGATCAGTAACTAGTTTGGGTGCGATAGCATTGAAAACAAAATTTTTTCCTACTAAGACTTTTTTCAGAACTTTTTTTTGGATGGCAGCTATAACTTATAGTTGACCCATTTTTATAAAACTTGCTCGAATTATGTAAAAGCATTGAAAACTTATAAATACGAGGTTCGGTGACGTTCGCGTTGAGCACAAAAAAGTTTTTCTAACAAAAACTACTTTTTCGACCGATAGTTCCTATGGCAGCTATATGCTATAGTCATCCGATTTGGATCAATCTTGGCAGAATTGTGTGATAGCATATAATATTGATCAGTGACAAGTTTTTTCATTCTGTGAGGAATGTCTTTGGCAAGCATGCGACTCCTATGCATGTGAATTACGGAATGTGTTCCACCCCCAGGGGCTATGGCTGAAGAACTCTGCTCTAGATCGCATTGCTGTCAGCTGAAACTTTATACGAAAGGATGTCTGTACGCTTCTCGTTAGCTTAAGGTGGAATTCTGTTAGTCTCCGCACTGACCTGTGTCTCAGTAAGTTGCCAGTTTATGGTTGATTGCCAATTGAAAATAGAATTTTAAGATTTTTTAATTGCATGGATTATTTTACTACATAGTTCCTCTTATAGTGGGTAAATCTTTCTAAATTATACAAATTCATCTTTAATTCATCATCAGTTTGACATTTTTTTAAAGTGTAAATAATTGCAGAGATTAAGGGTATTTGCCTTATCACTTGAAACGGGATCACAAATCTCAGTCACTGAATTTGAAATCGTTCGTAAGTTTGCAGAACATAAAACATACATAGAACGCCCTTGTATTAGTCAAATTTAAACTTTCTCAAGCGTAACGTGCAAAGTTTCAATTCGTGTATGACAATCTGTGTCCGTTTGTATGGGTGTGTGTACGCGTGTCTGCCCATTCTGTTGCCCATGTAGTTTTGCAGTTTATGCTAAATAAAGTTTTTGTATTACTCATGACGGACTTTTTCTGAATGCTAAACAACTAGAGTTTGTAGTTTTGGGCTTATGCTAAATTTGATTTCAATGCAAAGGCAAACAATTTTCAATTATATGCAAGTGCAAACGTCCGACCTGAGTCTAGAAAATCGATAGATTGAGTGAAATGGCAGAGAAAGCTAGCATAAAATCTAAAGGTGAGAAACCTGGCCACTTGGGGGTGTGGCCCCCCGCTGTAGGTAGAGACTGCTGTGTAACGAATCAAGTGGCAAATGCCATCATGACCCAGCAGCCAAAGTTTGCACCGTGATTTACGTATGCAAATTAAAGGTGAGCTGGCGAAAAAAGACTGGTGTGGTTTACAAAAGTGAATCCTACAATTTCGGCTAATGCAACTAGGTACAACTAAAAAAATTATTCAACTTTTAATAGATTTCTATGTTGAAATTAACAGTTTTGTGTGGAAACTTTAAGAGAAATGATAATGGTGTATTCTCACTGAGAAATGAAGCAAGGTGTTGCATAAGTCTTTACAGCGCAAGGCCAGCGCAATAATCGATTAAAGCGCTTCCAGTCCGATGTATAAAATGCTAAATATATAAAATGAAATAAATTAGTTAGTCCAGTATGCACTGGAATGCGAATTCAGAGTGCTTTTTTGACTTCTGGTCAAATAATTTTTACAAAAAACCAGGGAATAAAATCCAATCCCACACCGGGACTGTATAAGAAAGGATTAAAATTCAGAACTAGAACCGGGATCCATATTTATAGTTCATTTTGGAATCGGCATTCGTAAGTAGAGACTGTAGTGACTAGCAGTGCTAGTCTAGCACAATCAACATAAGTCTATTTTGTACTTGTGCTGGGATAAAATTAAAATAAATTAAATTAAAGAGTCAATATTTCTGAACTCATGCCATATAACCATGGCTGTCAACCTCTAAAGGCCTGCAGAAGTTCATGAAGTAGAAGGTTCGGTTCGAGGGCCGGTTCCTAGACTTATCGAACCTGAGGTTTTGTTCAAACCTTGGTACAAAACAACCGAATTCCTTGAAAAATGTTTGCCCATTTTCTATGAACCTTAGGAAATTGGTCGAAATTGAAATGTACTCCACCATATGCAGTGTTGCCAACTTTTGCCGAGCAAAAAAATCCTTTTTCGGCTGGACGGAGAGGAAAAAAAGCTGTATTTTTCGACAAAAAAAGCTTAAAAAAGTGCATGTCTTTACTTATTATTTATACAATTATAATTTTAATATGTCATCAGAGTGTTCAAGTTCCTTGTCCTCATCCTTGCCGTAGGCCGCAGTTTTGCCTATTAGCTAAAGGTAACTAGGAAGGACCTTATAATCGACGCAGCATTTTGTATGTCGAATTAGCCCGTGTCTATAAGTATTACACATATTATATTTTTAATACAATTTCATAATTTCAGTTTAGCTTATATCCAACAGCTTATACATAATATTGAGTTGAGCCAGCTTTTGATTTTACAATATTGACCTGACTGAAGATACGCTCAACTTCAGCGTTGGACCATGACCAGAACAGCATCTGAATCGCAAACGAGGTTAACTCAAAAAGTCTTCCATTACCTCCAGAGTCCTTGGAAGCGATTACTTTAGTCCAAAACTTTAGTAACATCGTAATTTTCCAATATCTTCTAAGAAAAATACTTCCTAAATAGTAACAATGCTTTGTTGCAAAAGGTCGCAATTTGAGGGGACATTTTCCTGAACGTTAGAGTTGGCAATTAGGGTCGATAAATGACTGACAGAGGTGGAAAACTATCGATTTGCTTATAAGTTTTTCAAATTACTCCAAAAAAAAAATAAAGCTGAAAAAAAGCCGTCATTATTTTTAAAAAGCCAGATTGCTCGCTTCCCGCTGTTTCTAAACTTTTCCCGCAATACGCTTTAAAAAAAGCTAAAAATTACGGGAAAAAAGCTGCTTTGGCAACACTGACCGTATGTGTGTTAAGAAAAGCATCATTGAATATGCTAAACTAAAGTTTTATTAATGCTCTTTATGCTCTATTTATGCTCAAAAGTCCCTTCCCAGAGTCCCTGGAATTATCAATAAGTACACTCAGTAAAAAACGGCTGGGAGAGTTCTAGATCGATCGGGATAGAATTTATACCGTTTTGTACTTAAAATTTCAAGTATGTCTTGTTCTTGGGTGTACTTAAAATAAGTACAAAACGTTCTAGAATCGAAAAATGACTGTTAATGTGTGTAAATAAGTACAAACGTTCTTGATTCAAGAACTATTCGTACTTACAGTAAGCCGAAAAATTTAAGCACAAAATAGACTCCAAAAGTGTGTTCCGAAAAATGCGAATTATTTTAAATCGAGTCTGTTCTTAAAATTCCCTCCTGGTTCTAACACTTTGTTTATGGAGTTAGGGTAGATTTTGGACGTACAGTAAAACCATCTTGGTCTTTGGGTAATTTATTTCGTTTGGATTTATCAAGCCTTTTTTGATTGAATACAGAGGCATATTTTCAAGAGCAAATTGGGAATGGCTTTATAGTTTAATGGGACCATTTTGTACTTATAATATGAACTTTTGTTTTGTTTCCAGAATGTATTGGGGTTGAATTTAAAATTAATTTGACTTTAATTAAGAATATTTATACTTATTTTAATAGGAAGTCGGGTTGAGCTTAAGACCATTACAACCTAAAAGTATAATCAAAAAATTTGAAAATATTTCGAAATGTACTTAATATATCCCGAATCAATTTTTAATTAAGTATTTCGGGATTTAAAAAACCTAATTGAAATACGAATTTTGTAATTGAATCAAGTATTATTGTACTAACCGTACTATTGACACCGTTTGTACTTGGTTCAAGTACAAAGTTCTTGGTTTTTTTTCTGAGTGTCCTCATACTTGGATATGTGAAGTTTGTATTGCCATGTTACAGCTTGACTATTGACTATCTTCTTGTAGTCGTAATATTCCGAGTTCGGATTTGATTTGCAAAAGAGGTGCGGTCCGGGAAGTTATAGATTTAGAAGATCCGGTCAATCGTCCGGCACGAACCGAATCGGTTCTGCGGGGTTTGTTAATGGGCCGGTTTGCATGCTTGCTTTGAAAGTTAAACTTTTGCTCTTATAAACTTTTATACTTCATAAAAAGTGTTTTGGCCTTAAACGGTTTTTGGTATTTCCTTTCATCTGTGATTTTCTACATGGCAGACTGTATAAAGAGGCAAGTAGAAAATAAATTTAATACTAAATAAAGTATTCAAAGCTGTTCAATTTTGCCTGTGCAAACATTTGTTATTATTTTGATGGGGAAAGTGTTAAGGCGATAAGAGACACTATAAAACAAAGAAGAAATGAAAACATGACATATATGTGCGAATAGGTATGTACATTAGGATGGACCTCTGCATTACTCACACCATCTGAAATGAAGGGTTTTTGCTTGCAATGAATTTAATAAAAACCAAAGAAAATGTATTTTAAGTTTTAGACGTTGTACAAATTAATTTGTACGCGAATTAGAACCAAATCTTTACCAAATTTCTAACTTTGTTAACTCAACAAAAATATGTTTTTTCCAAGACGTCATATTTTATATCAATGAGTGGTCAAAAAATTTAGAAACAGTTTGTGTCGGACTCATTTGTAACGCAACTGTTTGTAAATAAAATATTTCCAATTTGCTTACTTTTCTTTAAAAGCTGGTAAGAGTTTGACTTTAATATTTTCATTCAACCGAGGTCCACTCTAATGTACATATGTATACTTTGCTTGTGTATGACTAAAGTGCGGATTTGAAATTTCTTATATTTTCAAAAATTAATGACTTCGACTATGCCTTGACTGCTTAAATTTATGATGGCAATAGCAAAGTAAAAAGCAATAAAACCAGAAATTGATGTGGGCTGTTGCTTTGCTAAGCGGCAGCACTGCTGCTAATATTTGCAGCACAGCACGAAAGCATAGAAACAGCGCCATAAATGAAAACTAGAAAGCAAACTATTCAAAGTTGGAGATTTATGAAGTATGTTGGATTGTTAAATATTTATATGAATCGTAATTAAACGCTAAGAACTAGAAACAGCCAATAAAGAACTAAAATTCGTTTGCGAAAACTGTGTTGAAATGGTGGGTTCTTATTCAGTTTTTGTTTCTCCGGATCGCGATTTCGAAGCCAAATATATAATTGGTTAAGAATCGCATATTTGAGGTCCAAGGTTTTTAGGCGAAGGTTTTGGTTCTAAACTTGATTTAGCACATGCGTAGCAGAACATTAATGAAAAGCAATTATGTAATTTGTTGAATAATCCAAATAATATTCAGCATATTACTTACTTAAGATTAAGTTCTCATTTTGTAGTTTATGAATAAAATGATCAAGTGTTTTGTTAAGCTTCTTGCTTTTGTAAATCATTTAATAATCTTTGGAATCGAGGATCTAAGAAATCAGAAGTTATTATGGGTGGCGATTTTATGAGAAATTTGGAGACTCTGTCGCACAATGCCGACCAGGTAACAGAAAAAGTCGCTGGGCAGTAAGTCAGATTTTCGACTGTCTTTCTTTTTTGATGAACTAAACTGAAAAATCAGGTTCGGAACAGGTTCCGGTTCAGGTAAATGAAAAGTCGGAATTCCGAGTTCAAAATCGGTTTGTAGCGCTGCCTAAAATGCAAACATTCTGAGTAATTTCACAAAAAGTATAAAGGTGGTTCGACATAACATAATGTTTAATTAATTTTAAGACAGGACAACAAGCTGGCCCACTATATTATATAGGTAATGTCATGTTATCAACAAAAAAAAAACCAGGTTACTTCGAGTAAACGTCAACAGTTAGAAAAAAAATCTCAACTCTACGTATGAGATAAAAAAGAGAAAATTAATACGTGAAAAATTCGTGTTCTGAATTCCACACTGCGAAATCTCCGATCAGTTTGATAGGCACTTATCAATCGATAATCGTCTATCGTTGGTCAAAAGGTCGTCAGTCCATTAAAAAGTGATAGTTTCGTAAAAAATTGAGTTGATTTCGCTTGTGATCAATAATTTGAATGTGATGGGAAATCGGTAGATACAATTTGGCCAATTGTATTTCGCAATTATTTTCAAATTTAATTTGTTAGCTTGTTGTTTCTGCAAAGGTTTGCAGTTTTGAGCCGTGTGTATTTGTTATTAACAATAGTAACAGTAGTAATAAAAATCATAACTAAAATGCGTAATCGATAAGCGGCAGTGGCACTAGTTCATACATGTTATTCCGCAGCAATTTCCTGTGAAATTCAGAGCATGAAAACGAAAACGTTTCGGAACTGTTGCGGAATTACTTTCGAAAAGTAAGTGGAATTGAGAACAAGAATTAAAATCAATTAATAGTCACATTGATTAAACCAAAAACATATTTAATAACCATTCGAATTCGAACTTTATAACTACAAGCGATCGCAAATATGGATTATGGAATCTGATAACTGATTTTTATTTTAAAATTAAAAAATAAAGATTATTTAAAATTAAAAAAAAAAGATTATTTTGTAATTTTTATTTTAAAAATCAAAAATAGAGAGTGTTTTCAAATATCTTTTGAACTAAGCGGCATTGGACTAAAACACATATTTAGAAAATAATCTTTTACCTTTATTTGCGATCCCTGGTCTCATGTTTAAAAAAAAATCAAATGTGGTATCGCTTCATAGGTTTTTGAATGATCCGATGCCATTTCTGGCAATAATTTTTTGATCGGTGGGAAAGGGGCAATGTTATGGGGGGAGGAAGTCAAAACTAAAAAAAAAATTTAAGTGGGGTATCGATTCATAAGTTTTTAGGTGTTCCGATTTAATTTCTGGCAATATTTTTCCGATCGGGTGGAAAGTTGCTGACCATACAGGTACTTCTACTACTAGTCCGATTTGGAAAGTTTTTTGTACACGCTTATCTTAAGTGAAGCCTAACCTTCTGGCCGAGTTTCTTTAAGATCGGTCGTACAAAATTAATAACTAAAAATATAAGAGTTTATGTAAAAAAAAAAAACGAGAAGTCCAAGCTAGCTTCGTCTGTGCCGAAGTTGTTATACCCTTGCAAATGCTGTTAATGTCAGATTGTTGAAATGTCAGAGTTTAAGAACGCTTACATAAAAATCTAAAAAATTTTTAACTAAAACCCATTTTCCGAGTGATAAACATCTGATTTCGACCAAATTTCGCGAATCTGTTTGAAAACATATCAAATTAACAACCGTCGAGTTATAGAAAGATAAAATTTAAAACAGAAAAGTTTTTCTCACTAAGACTCATTTTCCGACCGATCGGTCCTATGGCAACCATAAGATAGAGTCACCCGATGTCGATCAACTTTTTCAAATTAGTTTGAAAGCATTTAGTATTAAGAATCACCGACTTTAAGAACGATTTACTTGAAAACAAAAAAGTTTTTTTCACAAAGACCCATTTTCCGACCGATCGGTCGGTCACACAGACAGACAGACGGACGGACAAAGCTCAATCGACTCAGCTCGTCGCCCTGATCAAGAAAATATATGGTTTATGGAGTCGGAAATGAATATTTCTATGCGTTGCAAACTTCTGTGCAAAATTATAATACCCTTTACAAGGGTATAAATATTTTGTATATTTTGCCGTATATGGCTATGAAATAAGATGAGGGACTTCCGTAAAGGTCTAAAGAATTAGGAAATAACAACCTATGGCCGGACTTAAATTTACCCGAACCAAAAAATATGAGAGTCCGTTTCTTCTATAAAACTTTTAACTGCAATCTTAATTAAATTAATCAAATTGATAATTTCGTATCTCAAATAACACAAAATAAATAAGAAAAAGTTGCAAAGAATCATAAATACAGCGTTCGCAAAGCACGAATCTGCTAAAACTGATCAAAAATTAGCCTAAAAAACAAGTTAGAAAGTCGGTCAATCCCGACTATAACACTAAGAAAAAACTAGAACGAATAATTTGAGTACGAACGCTCTTGAAAAAAAAATTAGTCGCTCTTGAATTTTCAAGAATTTCGCTCTTGGAATCGTGATAAATTCGTTCTAAACGTTCTCAATTTGGTTTTTTATAGGCAAGGGGGGTGAGGGCAACTTAACTTTGAGAGAGTAGCGTTGGAGTCGCTCTCGCAGAGAGTGAGGGCGCATGCGCAGTTGGTCGTTGAGAGCAAGGCGTATTTAATAAGGTGGCAGCAGCGTCGACGTCGCGTTGCCTTACGAAAAATGAGAGAAAGAGAGCGAGAGCAAGAGAGTAATAAACTCAATGAAATTTGTTGTCGCATACACATGTATACACACACACATATGAATTTTTCGAAACCGTAAGGCAACAGCAAAGAGGGCGACGTCGACGCTTCTGCCACCTTATTAAATACGCCTTGGTTGAGAGAATGAGAGCGCATGCGCAGTTTGTTGTTGTGCGATGCGTACGAAAGCGTTTATTTATAAGTGTGATTTCGTCGCGTCGTATGGCTTAAGGAAGTTAGCTGACCTCGTTAAGCTGCCCGTCGCCTGTGTGTGTTTCAGTCTTTCGAGGTACCGTGTTCAAGTCCCAGAAGAGTAAAAAAAAAAAAAATCTCTGTGGTTATCTCAAAATCAATCACTGTTTAAAACAAAGTTTGGTGGGTGGTGGTGGTTGGGGTGTTGGTGTGGTTGATTTGATAATGGTGCATGGGACCGGGGGAGGGGGACGAGACGCGGACCACCACGTCGGTCAGGTCGGGTCGGTCGTGTCTCTCCCACCCCCCACCCCAAATATTATTTTTAATTTTTTTATTTTGAGAATTATTCGTTCTTGAATCAAGTACTGAAACTCTTGAATCAATAATTATTCATACTTGGATCAAGAGCTGAAACTCTTGAATCAGGAATGTCGGGATCAAAAATTCACTCTTGAATCAAGAATTTCGCTCTTGGATCAAGAATTTTCACTCTCAGCGTACTTTTGAGAACGAATGCTCTTGATTCAAGAGCGAAATTCTCTATTTTTTCTCTGAGTGAATATACTCTGTACCCTTAACGCCGCAGCTCTCATTTGCTCACGAGTTATACGCGTTATACGCTATCTCTAAGTTTCTCTCTCTCTCCCAAAGGTTGTGTTTGTTTGAATAGAGCGGCGGTTGGTTGAAAGGGGGTGGCACCACCCCTTGGGGCCGGTGCCAGTTAACTTTTTTTGCTCATAACCTGTGTGTCGTGCATCCGATCCTGAACATTCCTTCCGCAAATCGATAAATAATTTGGATTAATAGATTTCTCTCGAAGGTACGAACAATCTATCATCAAAACTTTGGGAGATATTACGTTTTTTCCAAATTGCGGGGGCGGGATGGGGCGTGGCAAAAATTGAAAATAAACATGATCTGCCTGTAAGTATAGTAAATATATGTCCCTTACATGGCATACCTCTATATCTTACCATCTCTGAGATCTCTTCGTTCATACGGATGGACAGACGGACTGATTGACTGACGGACAGACGGACAGACAGTCGGACAGGGCTATATCGACTCGGCTGTTGATGCTGATCTAGAATATATATATTTTATAGGGTCGGAGATGATTCCTTCTGGCTGTTACATACTTTTGCACAAACTTAATATACTCTGTGTACCTTTGGTACAGAGTACAATTGGTTTCAACAATGCTCGACTTCGGGTTCCTTGACTGCAGAGCTACGTTCGTAAAATTTTTTCAAACTGTTTATTTCCAACCTCAGAGGTTAATTGGCTACTACTGATTACAACCTCGACTTTTGGAATTTCTGCCTGTCAGTTTTTCAATCTGTCTCGGCACATGCAATGGCGCAACCGGTTGAGACGGCATTCCCATCGTCCGCTGAGTAAGTAACAATTTTAAAATACATTTTAATATAATTCGTTGTTTTTTAGAACCCAACTGGTGGTGCGTTTCTTTAGGGATTGGTGCTTTGGACATACAACAAAATAATTGTTTGAAAAATTTATTTAAAAAAAAAAATTAAATTAATTTTAAATTTAAAAAATTAATAAATTAATTAATTAAAATAATAAATTAAAGTATACACACAAATGTAAAGTATACGAATAGCATTTCAATGGTGAAAATGTAAAAGACAAAGTGTATATATAAAAATTTCGGATCATTTTTCCCTCAATGTAAGAATAAACCGACTTTCAAGTATATTTCAGGAATTTTTTCTAATCTTTTATCTATGACCTTTCAAACCAAATATAAGATGGATCACATCTAAAGGTGAAGAGATGTTACCTTTCTGAAATATGTAGATCAGTGTTTGTCCCGCCAAATTGCTGTCGTTAAAGCGCCAGACAAGCTGCGACAATGTCGCACACTAAGCTTGGCCTACTTGGCCATCTTCAAGTTGGCATATTAAAAATGTCAGACAACTAACATTTTTAACTTTATTAAATGACTGCTCAACGAGGAAAGGAGCGGACGACTAGATGACCCCCTGCTTACCCAGCGGCAATCTCAATTTACGTAACCGCTAAAAAAAAGGTGTTCAACGCTTTAGCTGTTTGTTGTTTTTGGTGTTTTCACGTGCTGCGTCTGAAAGTAGGCAACGCCAAATGGCGCGCGCGTCGCCGAGTAGCAGGAAGAAAGTTTTATTGTTTGCTTACTTGCTCAACACGCGCTGTGCGTCCGCCACAGGAATTGGAGTGCGACAAGGATGAGTCCGACGCCGTCATTGCCGTTCTTGATTTGCGTTCTGTTGTATGAGGGGCGGCTTGCGGCGTTTTGGCGAAAAAATAAGAAACTTTTTGTTTGGTTGTTGTTTTTATTGCAGTTTATTGTTGTTTTTGGCTGATAAAAACACAAACTTCTTGCACGCGCGCTTCGTAATTTTTTAATGCTTTTCGCTGGCTTTGTTATTGTTTCTTTTTTTTTTTTTGGTTGTGTGCAAACAATTTAATTTGTCATTAGCCTGAACATTTTGGACTATTTTTATGCCTGTCCGAGGAAAGCGAAATCGATTTGTAAAAATGGAATTTCTTTTTGATTTTGGCCGCAATTTGCCGCACGTTTTGGCCAGGACCAAGACGCCACACCAACACAGCACTTAAACACACACACAGGCACTCGCGCTCACACACGGGTCCAACTCACGTTGATAGACTTTTGTATCGGTTTTTTGTTTGTTACATTTTACGAGTGGCGGCCGCATTCGAAACACGCACATGCACACCAGCCGGTCTATGGAGTTGGAGTGGCACTTGAGCTAGACGCCAACGCCAGAATGTCGCCAACAACTGCCATGGCCACTTTGAGTTTGGTTTCTGGCACTGGACATGTGTGACAAGTGGTCGCAGGTTTGAATTGGATTATATTGTTGACATTGTGGCAATTGTATTTACTGCAAAGCATTCGCTAGACAACAAATTGTTTGGCGATGCGGTGTGTGGTGCTCCTGCTCTGCCAACTGAATGTCAACTAAAAGTTGGGCAATGTGCCAAGTCCTTTGGCGGCAACATATGAACATCAAATGCGGCGAATTGGGCCATGAGAGCGATTCTGCGCATTGGAATTTGGCGCGAAAGGGAACATTTGAATTCGAAACAGAGTTGCTGCGTTTGGTAGTAGGTGGAGAATAGCAAGAAAAAAGGGAGCAAATGCATGTTTTTCTGAAAGAAACTCAATGCTGTGAATTTCAGCTCTAGCTGTTCTCCCTAAATCACAGATTATGGGTCGGAAATTCCATTTTTAAAATTTAAGTTTTCGTTTATACCACAAAAATTGTCTTGGATGAGGAGGAAGCAATCACCAGCGTCTTAGTTGCCTTATTTGAGGTAAAGTGCAAACAAGGGATGACTTACAAACAATATGAGTATTCGGATAAAGCGAAGACAAATTGTAAGATTTAATGTACTTTCTTACAATAGTTCGCAACAAAACTTTAAAAACTTCCATATGAGCGCCAACAGTTTGGATTGTTGGAGCTGCACTTGTCTTTCCCCTCCCCAGATGCTCTTTTCGGCACAACTCAGATACAGCTCTTTCTGCACTACTGATTGCTGCTGGAGGCTCTCGACATAGCTCCTTGCTTATTTGCAGATATATTAACATTTATATTAACAACAAAAACGTTGACAGAGACAAAATTATATTGAAAGTGAATTATTCTAATGTGCTGAGCTTTTAGTGACTATTGAGATGATTTTGAATGTGTCCAAATAGTTTAACTCGAAATTGAGGTGCGCTTCTAATTGTCTTCAAGTCATGCTGCATATTGTTACATAGGCGAAAAGCATATACATAGAAAGATTTTTCGGATGGGGATAACTTATGTCTTAGGCAGACAATGTTATTGATACGTCGAGATGCAAGAGTTGCAAGTTTTTCATAAAGGAACTTTGCTTCTTTGGTGCTAATAAGCTTATGTAGAAATAACAATGCTCTATTCTGTATCCAACTATCTATATTAAGGTCGAAAAGCATTTCGAGTAATTTGGCTTAAGGTCAAAAACGTATCTAGCTTCATATATTGTTAATGGCTACATTCAGTTAGTGTTTGCTAACTGCATCAGTCTTAACTATTAAAAGTCGAACAGACATTGGGAGAGATACAGTAGTCTGAGGGATCCGTATATTTTACCTACAGCATAATTTATATGGTCACTCTAGGAAAGAGTTTGATTGAGCGTGATACCTAGGTTGAATACTCTTTCTGCATAGTCTATTGTGTTATTCTCAATTTTTAATTTTTGCTAAATTGTCTGTGTCTATTATATATTACAATACATTTCGATTTTATCGAATTTAATCCTAGACTATTCTTGTTGGACCACTCACTAACTTTAAATAGCACTGTGAGCACTGTTGGACACAGTCACACATACATTAATTTTAGACAATGGACGACAAACAAACACTTGAACAATATCAGCGTACATATGAACTTCACTTTCTGACAAAACATCTGATAGCTCATTTACATAAATAGAAAACAACAAGAGACTTAGAACTGATCCCTGAGGGACTCCACGCTTAAGGGACAGAAATGACGAAGAGTCGACGATGTAACAACAGCTTGACACCTGTTGGTTAGGTAGGATTGCATTAGTTTATGTGCTGTGCTCGAGAGGCAATGGACTTTTCATTTTCGCACATAATATTTGCATAAATTTCGCATATAATCATGATATTTTATATCGAGTGTTGATAACCTTCTGGAAGCGCACTCTTAATAAAAATAACGAGAAGGCCAAGCTAACTTCGTCTGTGCCGAAGTTTTTCTACCCTTGCAAATGCTGTTTTTGAAATATCAGAGTTTCAGAACGCTTACATAAAAATCAAAAATTTTTCTCACTAAAGCCCATTTTATGACAGATAAACATCTGATTTCGACCAAATTTCGCGAATCTTTTTGAAAACATATCAAATTAATAAAATCGCCGAGTTTAAGAAAGATAAAATTTAAAACAAAAAAGTTATTCTCACTAAGACTCATTTTCCGACCGATCGGTCCTCAGCCTTAAGATATAGTCATCCGATTTCGACCAAATTTTTCGAATATATTTGAGAGCATACAGAATAAGTAATCAGTGAGTTTAAAGACGCTAACATTAAAAACAAAAAAAATTTTTTAACAACACACAAAAAAATTTGGTGGGTGAAATTAACTACGCTGACAGTAACTTTTTTCCAATTTTTTTATGCAAGTGGTTTTGTTGTTGTTTGGTAACTGTGCTAACAGTAAAATCTACCGAAGAAATTCTAAGTTTCACGTATTTATTTTAGCACGTGTTTTGTTGTTGCATTTAACAACTGTACTTTAAGTAAATTTAACTACAAATATATTTTCACATATTTTGTGGTTTTAATAAGTTACTGCTACTACAGTAACTTTACCATAGAAATAGTGACTCTGACGTGATTTTTTCATCTCATACTTTGTTTTTGCAGCAATTAACTGTACCCACAAGTAAATCTTACCGCACAAATAGTCTAACTTTTTACATGAATTTTGTTGCTTCACGGACTAACTCTACCGACAGTAAATCTAACCGCGAAAATTGTTGATTGAGAAAATTTCAGTTTGGCCCTTATATTTATATTGTACCTTCACTGAATTTGAACTTGAGAATTACTAGTGGTCTCATTTATGCGACATTTAAGAAATTTTTCGTGCATCTGGTTAGGCAGATTCAATACAAGTAATATGTTAGACGCGTTTCTATTAACGCGCGCCGTGTGTTCAGTCCAAGGACCCAGAGTTCGAATCCCCCCCCCCAAGTAAGTAAAAATTTTTCAAATAAAATAAAAATATGTTTAATTCAAACAATTGTTTCAGAACCAAAACTGGTGGGTGGGGGGGTATTATTAAGTTTGCCTCTTCTGTTCTGGGATGATGATGAGCTCAAGTAGGATTGGCAACTTCTGACAGCTAAAATAGTATCCAACCATACTTTTCTTCAGTTGAGTAACTGCTTTTAAATTACTAATTTTATAGAAAAATTATAGTGAACACAATAAGAAAAGTACTTACTGTGAACATCGGTAAATATTACTAATTTTGTGGGTTGGCGCATTTCTAAACGAGAATTTCGGTTAGATTTTACTACAGCAATAGTTCTCTTTACGTAATGGTTTACGAGAAAGTTACTATAAAATTTGTTTAATTTTACCTACTTTGTGGGTTGGCGCATTTCTAACCCACAATATCGGTTGAATTTAACCGCAGATTTCTTTATGTGTAAGAACTATTTTCGACCGATCGGTACTACGGCAACCATAATATATAGTCACCCGATGTCGATCAACTATTTCATATTAGTTTGAAAGCGTGTAATATTAAGAATCACAGACCTTGAGAACGATTTACTTGAAAACAAAAAAGCTATTTTCCCTAAGACCCATTTTCCGACCGATCGGTCCTAAGGCAGCTATAATATATAGTCATCAGATTATGACCAAAGTTTGCAAATCTGTCTGAAAGCATATAATATAATATTAATAATAAGCATATAAAATTAAGAACGCTAACATTGAAAACAAAAAAGTTTTTCTCACTAAGACCCATTTTTTGACCTTGGTTGCTCTAGCTCTTGTAGTCTCTGAGATCAAGGAGTTCATACAGATGGACAGACGAACATGGCTATATCGACTCGGCTGTTGATGCTGATCAAGAATATATATACTTTATATGGTCGAAAATGATTCCTTCTGCCTGTTTCATACATTTTCACGACTTTAGTATACCTTTTTTACTCTACGAGTAACGGGTATAAAAATCCGTTCTAAATGTACCAAAATTATGACATTTTGGTGACGATAGTCTGTTAAGCCCGCTTTTTCTAAATTCATGAACATTTGTTCACGCTATGCCATGAACATTTTGTTCTTTCTCATGATCGATTAGAACATGCTTCAAGAACATATTGTGCATGGTTAATAAACATTTTTTGCTTCTTTTAAGTACCTGTAGTGCTTGGTTAATGAACGTTTTGGGCTTGTTTCATGAACATTTTCGCTTATATGGAATAAATAAATGTGATTAAGCATTTAAAATAATAAAACATAAAAATTTGTATATTTTCATTATTACTTTATCTGTTTTCATGACCACCGCTCATTTTTTATGATGGGAAAAAAATACCAAAATCGTGACCATTTAGTGACGATTTTGGAACTTCATATTTTTCTCTGTGTACCGCTGGTACAGCGACTTCTAAAGCTGTAAGATCTTGCATACTCCCCTTGCCTCCCCTCTTCTTGACGTGCACAGCTGCACTCCTCGTAAAGACAGCCGTCAGCGCTTTCAACCTCTTAGCCTCTTTGAAAAGCTCTTAGTTTAAAAGCAAAAGCTGCTCATTAATGTAGAATGCAGCCTTTTCCAGCTCCTTTTCCAGCTCGCTTTCGAATTTTATTATTACTATTGGGCCAAGGACGGGGTGTATTGATCCACGGGGCTTTATGCGGAATGTCTCGGTTATTTTCGGTGGAGGGTTGAGACCAAGTGAAAAGAAGAGGTTGAAAAGATAGGGTCTTTCGATTTTCGTCCACCATCACTCTCACATTTCTCACAATTCCCGGAAAATACTTGTTTTAAATCGAGGCATCGCGCATCTTAAAAAAGATTGGGTAACAGTAGTGCCCACAAGCAAACTTTTCAAGAATCAAAACGCTTATAACATTTTTTCATTCCTCTCTTCCATCCACTGCACAGTGTGTTGATTTAGCAATCTAGACGATGAAAAAGGAAAAAAAAAGTTCTCAGAAAAAATGTATTTTCACATAACATATTTTCACCAAAATGTCCCACTCTAAAAAAAAAAATACCAAGAATTGCGAACTCAGATGTAACGGGACATTAAAGATAAGAAACGTTTTTGCCTGAAAATGTAGATGAATATGTCGGAAATTAAGTGCAACTTTAATTGATTGAACTGAAATTAAAAACGTATATTCGCCATAATGTTTTTGATTTAAATTATATTTAGATATTTATATTTAGTTAATTTTGATCAAAAGTTGCCATAAACCTATTTGATAAAAAAAAAAAAATTGTGAAGCTTTTAAAAATTGCATATTTTTAACGATTTTTTTTTTCAAAAATTGGGATTGAAAGTGTATAGTTTCGGCTTGTTTCGATTTGTGCTTGACGCGATATGGAAGGTCGTTTCAAGGTCTTTTCAAAATGCATAAGTTTGTTTTGCACTGATGTGCACAAAGTTATTTTTTTTTCGATAGACTGTAAGTCTAATAACAAGTTGGTGTTCGATGTGTGGTCAGAAAATTTCGCCTTAACGATACTTCTACGTAAAAACTGAATAATTTTAAATTAAAAAATGATAAATATTTTCATAAATAAAATATAGCATGGAAAATCCATCTCTAATTTTTAAGTGCCCCTAACTAACGAACGGTGCGTGTAGTTTGACCTTATATGTACAAAAACAATATAAAATAGTTTTCATTTTCTAGATTGTTCTAGACGACATCTCTAATTTTTAAGTGCCCCTAACTAACGAACGGTGCGTGTAGTTTGACCTTATATGTACAAAAACAATATAAAATAGTTTTCATTTTCTAGATTGTTCTAGACGACACACTGTGCACTGTCGAGATCACAGCGTAACTTGTCAAGTTACCTGCACAAGGCTGACAAGCTGTCGACTTATATGCATACATAAGCATGTTTAAGGCTTTCTTTTTCATTCACATCTAGAGGCATAGTGTAACAACAACAATATCTGTGCATACTTACACTAATCCTCAAACCCAAAGCGCATGACTGAGCGATCTGGTATCTGGGGAAGACCCGGGAAGCCAGGTGTATTAGGCTACGTGTAGACGGTGCAAGGTGGTGAGCGACAGACGGTTCTCTAACTAATTTTTTAATTTTTTTGTATACCATACGATTCATTTAAATAAACGTAATTTATTCTATTTACACTATGTAATACTACTACTTACGTTTTCATACGAACAAATTAACAGTGTAATAAAAAATATAAGAAAAATGTGGAAGGTAAAGATTTTGGTTAGCTGATTTGTCTCCATTTTGTTCGATTTTTTTCTTTTGTGTCCATTGGCAACAATGCGACGAAAAATAAATAAGCAGCCCATTTTTATGAATAAATACATAGGTATGTAAAATGTTAATTTTACATACATCAAACAAATTTACGTTTATCGAAATTTTTACGATTAAATAAATTTTACAAGTAGATTAAAATCCAAAATTAACCCATCGATTTTTATCTGCTTCGGTACTGATATCCGGTTATGTTAATAAAGTTTAGAGGTTACGGTTATAAGACAACAAATTACAAATTTAAAAGTGTATTTAGCAGTTAAAGGTTACGGTTTCAGTTACGGTTTTAATATCTGTTAAAGGCAAAAGAATCTTACTTCATTACAAATGTTTTTAGAGTCATACACTGATAAAAGGAATTGTAAGAGCTAAAATCCAAAATAAGGTTTAAAAATGGAACATTTTGATTTCATATGTTATATTATTAACACGTTTCTTATATACTATCTCGTTTTTTTTAAAATAACAAGAGTGTCGAATATTTCGTCACCTAGTCTGTTTAGTTTTGGTGTATTTGGCCTCCTCAGCTAAAAATTCTTTCAATAGGGGCAGAGCTTTGATAAATGGCAATCTTTAATCTTTAAAACACTTTACAATTTTTTTGTTTTTATTTGGAATCCACTTCAATTTAAATTTCGGAAGTGTCATAGTAGACAAAACAAAAGTTGTTGCCTCGCTTGAAGTCAAGTTTTCAAAAAAAGAAAATCGTTTTAAAACTCCTTTCTTAAAGAACATCTTAAGTAGATAACAATATTTGAAATTATTCAAGCATTGAAGTTTATGTATTACTTGAAGTGAAGTAGGCAGAAACGAGAAAGCAAAGCTAGCTTCGTCTCTGCCGAAGTTTTGATACACTTGAAAAAGATCGCTTAAATGGTGAGCGATTTCGACCAAACTTCGGAGATCAGCTTAAGATCATATAATATTAACAATGACCGAGTTAAAGAGCGCTTATATTGAAAACAAAAAGGTTTTTCTCACTAAAACCCATTTTTCGACCGAACATTTCTATGGCAGCTACAAGAAGTAGTGATCCGCCCCGGTCGGATTTGACATATTTCCAGCGTGCAGTAAAAAGAAGTCTATGTGCAAAATTTCAGCTCGATAGCTTCAAAACTTTGGGACTAATTCGCGTAGAAACAGACAGAGGGACGGACAAAGCTTGATCGACTCAGCTCGTCATGCTGATCAAGAATATATATACTTTATAGGGTTGCAAATGATTCCTTCTTCCTGTTTCATACTTTTGCACAAACTTAATATACTCTGTGTACCTTTGGTACAGAGTATAAGAAATCTAAATAACAGCGGGAGTCGCCCTGCAAAAGATAATGGGCGTGTTCAGCAGAATAATTGATCCCTGAGCAGGTATCAAAAAAAAATGTTGAATCGAATAGTTTCTGCTGTTGGAGCGAGCAGAATCACTTTAAAGTAGCATACTATTTCGTTGAAAAATGCTCCTGTATCATGAGACCTCAAATTGGCTATTATGATGGCGCATCTTTCGAGTTCAGTATTAAGATAATTGCAAATTTTTACTTGATCAGGGAGCAAGTTGTTCTGCTGAACACGGCTAATGTCAGTATCATCATTAAATTCAGCCAAAAAATCAATTTCTAAATTGATTAATTTTTAGTCATGAAAGCTGTTGCAGCTTACAAATTTTCACTATTTCATATGCTCCGCCAACATCATTTCAAATTGGCGCTAAGGAAGAATTGAACAACCGCTTGAATGATGTGTTTAGTAGAATAGAGCCTGTTCAGCATCTTTCGTGCCTCGACAAAGTAATTTTAACACCAGCTGAACTATCCAGCTTCTAAAAACTCATGCTACACGTTAGTTCCTTCAAAACTGTACACATTAAATGCTTCGCAGAGCTGTTTCACATTTTTGGGTATTACCAAGTCCGTATTTGCTATGAACTTCCGCTAATAAAGTAGCAATTATTTCATGTGTGTAGGAAAATCGCGAGGATGACGAAAATTCAGGCGATATTTTTCTTATCTACCTTTTATCTACTATGGAATAGGGAATGTTTACTGGACGACCAGCTAAAGCCAAAAACAAGTCCCTAAATCTTTTCTTTTCAACATGGCGAGCGGAAAAATCTCGGCTATAATATAAAAATTAAGACCTAGGTAAGGTAAAAGGTACTCGAATTTAAAAATACAGAGGAAAAGTAAAAGGTACACAAAATATGTATCTACATATGTACTTAGGGACAAATGCCTAAGTACTTCCAAATATTTGGTTGGCATCGTAACCAACATGATTTTTGGGTTGTTGTGAAATTGTTTCAACGGGTTTCAGCGTGGACAAATTTTCTCGGAGGTCATTAACCAAAAATTAAAGTAAGTGCTTCAAAGCGACGATCGACGCTTTATACACAATTGATTTTTTGTGTTCAAAGATTTTTTTAATTTCTTTCAAGCTGAAATTGTTCTACCCACATAACAACTTTGCCGCCCACCCGACCTCCTTAAGGGAACGCCGCTGGCGCTCTCAGTTTCAAGTCGCCTTTGCCATATAATCTGCCTTAGCTAGGCAACCCATCCCCATACATTCGCCTCATTCTTATTCCCGCTTGCAGGGCGTCAATATTTGCATTTGTAATAAAAATATTTTGCTGCCATATTCGAAATGTGTGCGTAAATCGGAAAAAGATTTGCTATTTCAGTTCATGTTCATGATGCGCTACACGATGGGCGGGTAGTTCATGGCACAGTACAACAACAGCTGACGATAGCAACACATGCCTGGCCCTGGCACTCTGTTGTGCATGTCAAAGTTATTAAAATTTAAAAAAATACACAATGGCACACAATTTGATTGCTCGATTGTTGTGTGTGACACACTGACTGACTTTTAAGATGCAGGACTATTTGACGATTTAAATATTAAAATTTGATAAGCATAGACTTGGCAGACATAAAATGCGACTACTGGAGCATTTAAAATTGCCTTCTTTCTGTTTTTGACACCAGCATGTCGCTGTCACTTGTCATGGCCAAATTGGTACTTCTTATGAGCGATGATTGGCGCCTGCCTGACATAATGGTTCATTTTCAGTATGGTGATGGTGGTCTCCTAGCGCGGAAAGCAGCGTTGGCCCCAAAATGAGTGTCAAGCGGCAGACGTCGAACACGGAACAATTTCATTTCGACTTTGATGAATGAACTTTGATTTTGACTCACATCTATTATGTCATTCTTCTCGGCACAAGCGTAGAAATAATTATTAATATTAACAGAGCTTTGATTACCAAAGCATTTAGCTGCCATGGAAACGATCGGTCAGAAGACCATTTTTAGTAAAGAAAACTTTTTTTGTTTTCAACGCAAACGTCCCAGAATTTTATATTTAGAAGTTTTCTATGCTATTTCATAATTCCACCAAGCTTGATGAAAATCGGACAACTGTCATAGAAAAGATAGGTCAGAAAAAAAGACTTAGAAAGAAAAACTTTTCTGCTTTCAATACTATCGCTCCCAAGCTTAATATTTATTATAATTATAATATTATATGCTTCCACATAATTGTGATAAATTTGATCCAAATCGAATGACTTTGGCATATAACTGTCAGAAGAACGATCGGTCGAAAAAGTAATTCTAGTTTTTTAGCATTCCAATAATGAATACTATCTGTTTCAACACAATTTTGGAGATCCAAATCGGATGAATATATCTGACAGCTGCCATATAACAAAATGGCCAGCCAAATGGTTGTGGAGTGTTCAGTTCCAATTACTGTTCCGACTAGTTCACACATCACTAACATCTATCGATACACTCGGCACAAGCGTAGAAATAATTATTAATATTAACAGAGCTTTGATTACCAAAGCATTTAGCTGCCACTAAGCTAGCTAGTAGCTCAACTATTGTACATCTCTAACTCACTGACTCACACACATAAAAATAATGCGACGCCATCTTAAGTAAACCTAAAACTGAATTCTCATCTAATCTGTGTTTTAAATTAAATTGTTAACGTGCCGTAGCCACATGATCAAAGTAGTGGCGCCATCTATTGCTCATTTTGGAAAATCACTCGGCTAACATTTTTCAACGCTAAATTTAAATTGTGGAATAAAAATCATTTAAGACATTCATTTAAGTCATCATCATCTTGACCAGCATCAAGTGCTGAGTCGATCTGTCCGTCCGTCCGTCCGTTTGTATTAATACCTAGATCTCAGAGACTAGAAAAGCTAGCGCCACCAAACTTGAAATGTAGACTCCTAATGTCTGCCCGCAGATCAAGTTTGTTTCAAATTTTTATCACGCCAAATAATGTTGAATAACTTCCACAATTTTCAATATATCGATCTTAAATTTAAAACTTGCATTTATATTCGCAATATTTATAATCCCTAAATTTTGAATAAAGATCGGATAATAAATAGCTAAGTTAAAAAAATGAATCATACTTTTCGGCCTTCCTCTGGAACAAAGTAAGGCTATTAAACATGTCTTCCCCTGTGAAACGGGTATATCAAAGTCGGGTATTATTAGTCGTTTCTTCTTCTCATTTATATTTTAATTCAATATCACTATCCAACAAGGTCCAGTATATTGAAGGGTTGGTGGTGATTCTAGATAATTTTCGTGTGCTGAACACGAATCTCTTTTCAGAAATGGTCCATCACGTCGAGATTTTTAGTAATTTGAGCTTAAATTTGCAAAAAAAGCATATTTTGACTCTTTTCAGACGCATTTTGTGGGCAACCTATACTTTTGTTTTGACCTACATTGACTTTTTTTGACATTATCGTAAATTTCTACTTCTTAACTTTGAAATACACATACAAATAACTTTTTACAACAATATACTAGATTTTTTGTGATATTGTATACAATTATTCAGAATGTTACATCTTCATTGAAAAAAATTGTAGAAATGTTTGGGATAGCTTATTTTAAAGTTTAGAAATATGTATTTGTGAAAAAATCACAAAACGGGTCTCAAAATGGTAAAAATAGGCTTTTTTTGCAACTTTAAGTTCGAATTACTAAAAAATCTCGACGTGATGGTCCATTTCTGAAAACAGACTCGTGTTCAGCACACAAAAATCATAGAATCAGCAACAACCCTTCAATATACTGGAAAAAGTCTAATTTGTTGCCTTGTGTATTTAACAACATTCATTTTAATAAATTCGTTCCTGTAAGTTCCGAAGTTGCGAACATCTTTGTTCCTTGTTTCTAAGGCTTCTTTTAAAAATATTCCGATTGGAGGTTAAATAGATTTTATTATGTCTGCTCCATGTATAATAAATTTCTGCCCGGAAGAACGCATATAAAACCAAGAACAAGAATGTTTCCCTAGATGCCTCAACATTTACATCGTATCTACAAGACCTACATCGTTTAATTACCTTTAATCGATAGAGTACACCCAAATATTATAGTGTTGGTTGTTGGAAAAACCTTCTTGCAGTATTTCAATTATTTTCATTTCCGGAGGCTCTTGTCTGCGAATTCTTTAGCTAGACGTGCCACGCTCTTTAACTTTATCATTGAAAATGAGAGGCATATTAAACCATCCTCTGTCGGCTTTCTTATTGCGTATTTTGGATATTCCTAAAGCTCTCTAAGCTTGGCTTTCTTTCTTCCATCCTCAATTGGATTGAATCTTATCTTGATGGCCGATCGTATCAAGTTCTGATTGCAGGCAAACGTACTAGCCAACACGTAGCAACATCAGGCCTCCCTCTGGGTCCGTTGATTTTTACGTTATTCATTAATGACATCGGTTGCCTGACTTATTCGCATTATCTAATGTATGCTGATGATTTGAAAATGTTTACATCTTTTAAACACCTTAGAGATTCTGAAGCGCTTCAATGTGATCAGAATTCTGTTGCCTTGAAGATATGAGGACAATTGCGTCCTTAATATTTATATCCGTAATTAGTAGGGTAAAATAGGTATACTAAAGTCGTCCAAATGTTTGTAACAGGCAGAAGGAATCATTTTCGACATTATAAAGTATATATGTATATTCTTGATCAGCATCAACAGCCGAGTTGATACCCAGCAAAACCCAAAGCGCTCTAAGAGCGTTATTACAGCACTCAAAAGGAGCAGTGAAGCGCTCAACTCTCCTTGTAACTAGTGCTATTTTTTACATTGCCATGTCATTGGATGTCAGCGCTACACTCTCACTGCGAAAAAAGCGCTTTAAAGCGCTCCGCTCGCAATGTAAAAAGAGCTCTAGAAAGCGCTACACTGTCACTGCGAATAAAGCGCTTTAAAGCGCTCTGATCCCACTGTAGAAAGAGCTCTAGGAAGCGGTACACTGTCACTGCGGAAAAGCGCTTTAAAGCGCTCCTCTTGCAATGTAAAAGGAGCTCTAGGAAGCGCTATGCTCCCAGAATAAAAAGAGCTCTAAAAAGCGCTCCAAAAGAACATTTTTTATACAAAATTAAAATAAAATTTTCAATTCATTTCAATTTATTTATAACATAATTATAAGTTTTATTATTATTAGTATTTTAAGGTACGTTGAAAGTGGTATTATTAAGTAGTTTTAAGTTTAAGACTGCAGACATTTTTTATTAAGATGGGAAAACTTAATAACAAAGTCTTCTTCTTCAAGTTAAGGAACATTTTTTTTCAAATCTTAAATCAAAACAGGTCACTAAAACCCATACAATTATATTTCGAACATCTTTTATACAATTTTAATCAGAATTTGGATTTGATGCGTCTGAGGACAAAAGTTTTTTTTTTTGTTGATAGGAATTCCTATAAATTTTGTTTTTCATAGAACGGAAGCCCTTCGACATTTCCTTCGCATAGTCCTCTCGATTTAAATGGACCCCATTTACACCATCTGTGAAAATGAGTTTTTGAAAAAATGACTTCTTTATCGGGTGTGTCCCAGAAATCTCTAGAGATTTTCGTATAAACTTTAGCATTTCAAATTAAAGCTGTTTGACTGTATATGCGAAGGGGAACAAATATGCTCGGCTACTAGAATAGATGACTGAAGTTAAGCGATTTGAAACCGCCTGCTCAAAGTCAAGAAGATTTAATGCGTACATTTTTTCTTGCAAATGATCTAGTAGCCGGTCGTTCTCTTGTCACTTGACAAGTGTATTCCTTTATACGAAAATCGCTAGAGATTTCCAGGACACCCCTGTATTAAAGAAAGCAGAACAAAAAGAACAAAATAAAGAAGAAAAAATGCAAGCAGGCGGCGCTAGCATACGCATACTGTTCATAGGAGATGTGTTGTGAAATAACTGCTTTCTTGGAGCAGTATTTACAAGGAGAGCTGAGCGCTTCAATTGAGCGCTTTTGTAGTGCACGCAGTGGAGCGCTTCGAAAAAATTTGCTGGGTATAGACATGTACGTCTGTCCGTCTGACCGTCGGTCTGTCTGTCTGTATGAACACTTAGATCTCAGAGACTAGAAGAGCTAGAGCAACCAATTTTGAAATGTAGACTCCTATTGTATGCATGCAGATCAAGCTTATTTAAAATTTTTGCCACGCCCACCCCCGCCTCCATAATAAAAAATGCTGAATACCTTCCACAATTTGTAAGATATCGATCTCAAATTTAAAACTTTCATTTAAATTCGCAATATCTATAAGCTCTGAATATTTATAAAGATCGGATGATAAATAACCGAGTTAAAAAATGTTGCATACTTTTCGGCGTCCCCCCCTCCGGAACATAGGAAGGCTATTAAACATTTCTTTCCATGAATAACGGGTATATCGAAGTCGGTTAGAGCCGACTTTATCTATATTCAAATTGTTCTATAAATTGTTCTATACTTTTTGGCAAATTCCATTTAATGTGCCGCGTAAATGTAACGTGCCATGGTTCCATTTAGAGTGTGCCCTTATGATCCGATATCTAGAGCACTTTAGCAGCTACAATCTTACTGTTAAAAATTACTTAGGGACTTTTTATTGTAGTTTCATTGTTACTGTTAATCTTCAGCTTTATTGTAGCAGCCAGTTAAGTTTGTTCGTTAGCAAAATACACTAAATATTCAAAATTTTAGAATAGGTTTGATTTTTATAATTTTTCATAGCTGAGTAGTTTTTTGGGGGGGAAATGGGTTCTCTTTGAAACCGACATGGCACCTAAAATGCATTTATTTTAAAAATTCGCAAGCAAAAGCAGCTCATATTGGCCATTTTAGTTTCACAAGGATTCACTTATACGGCAGCAGTCAAAGCTAGAATGAAGGAATTGGAATATTCACTCCATGAAAGTCCACTAATGGCTACTAAAAGCTTATTACGGTAAAGACATACATACTTCTACATCGAATTAATAATAAATCGCATTATCAATGACAACAAACAAATACAATTTATTAAATATATACCATTAGCTTTCAATAAAACAATTTTAATCAATTATAAAATTGATTTGTGCAATATTTTTAGAGAAAACAAGAAACCTTGTTCAGCAGCTTAAAAAACGCAAGTGCAAACTTTGGGGGCTCACAGATGGTGAAATACTTTTTACAAATTGTTTTCGATGATATCGATATGCTAATTGGAGCAATGGTAAACCATTGGAAATCAAAAAGTTCCGCTACCATGCCCCTGTGACTTACTTACGGCCTCCTCAAATCCCCTTATATCATCTCTACGACATGGAAATACTTGCCAGAAATACATTGATTGTAAGATATTACATCGCGTCACTAGTATTTAGTCGAATCGGACAATATTGCAACCAACTTAATTTTGAAGCCTCATCAGTAGGCTTTCTTTATCAGTAAGTTGTTTCGCTAAAGTGTAAACAAAATAGTTCCCCGAATATCTGAAGTTTTCTGCTCACCAATTTGAAGAAAAATGCAGCTAAAGGCCATCGAATGCTGCAAGAAGCTTACGGGGAACCTGCTCCGCGTGCAAAAATATCATATAGGCCATACCGGCCATACTCCAAAGCCAAAAATTCATGCGACCAAATGGATGTGGCTTACTATGAGCTGCTACAACCGGGTAAAACTATCACAGGGCAACACTAACAAACTAAATTGATGAGTTTGAGCCGAGAATTGAAGCAAAAACGGCCAGAAGACGTTCAAAAGAAGGACAAGGTAATTTTGCAACATGATAACAATTTTGCCACATGCTACGCAGCCGGTCAAAACATAACTTATCCCAGACATTGCCGCTTCTGACTATTATTTGATTTCGTCAATGACGCATGACCTTCATCTTCAAAGGTAACTGTTGTTCCCGAGATTCCAATTTCCGAGCTTAGTTTTAAGCATCCACTGCAATTCTACTTTTTCCTCTTTAAATTCATGTAACCAGACGGTATTCCTTTTTCCTTGTTGACGGCAGTGAGTGAGTTTCAAATGATTTCCTATGCTCAGCTTTTGTACAGAGATCCACTTTTGTACAGATTAGATTAGAAAAGATTAAGGTATCTAATTCATTCTGGGAAAGTCAAGAAATACATTGTGCATCTTGTTTTGTACCTCTCAGTTTTGCTCCATGGCAGCAGTGTAGACACGAATGGACAACTGTAAGCTAAGCTGGAGCGTTCACTAAAGGAGTCAGCGCACAGATTTTGTGTAATGTTTCTAAATGATCCCATGCTAGTTATCTTATGTCACATTGGAAATTTCTATAATTTTGGACTCGAGTTTTAATTTGTTGTCCGTCGAACTCGCTTGACATATATTAAAAGCAAGCACTAATACGTTGGCTATTCAGTTTTTGCTTGGGCTTGGTTCAGGCTTTAAACACGAATTAATTACCTTGATTGATAAATTATAAAAAGTTTTCTTATTTTGCTTTCCAACACCCTGCTGTGCTTTTGTATACATAATTTTTGGAAACAATATTGAATTTTATTTTTGTCCACAATTTCAATACAGCCCACATTCACATGGGCGGGGTAGGGGTCTTATTATTTTTATTTATGAGTTTCCCAAACATTCGTGCAGAGAGAGAGAGAGAAATGCTGAAGAACTTTTCACAGCGGCGTCTGTCACCTTTTGGGTAAATAAATTTAATTTATAATGCCCTATAAAATGGCAGAAACTTTTGCCCGTCCCAGTCGGGCATCGTGTGTTGTGTTATTTAAAGCATTCAAACAGTTTTCCTGGACTTTTTTTTTTTTAATTTTGGTTCTTGCTTACTGTTTGCGCAATCAGATGACAAATTACTTTTGCCAAGTGCTAAGCGTCAAATGCGGGTGGGCGGAGACAACTGGTGGCATTGCCATGACGCCGGTTAAATTATCTGCCAAATAAAAATCACTCATACGCCGCGTCGCCAAGGGGGCTTTTTGAGAAATTCGTAATTTGTCAGCTCGTGCCTTCGAGCCTTTGGCAGTTATTTAGAAGTTTACAACTGTCGCCGACAGTAATCAGCTTTGGCTTCTCTGTGCTGATAATATTCTGTTAATGTACTTTCGAGTTGAGTCTTGCGGTAAATAAAAATCAAGGTTCTTGTTTTGCTATATTCATAGATTTTATATAATTTTTATTTTTCTTTGCTTGGTAGGTTTCTGTATGTTTTTTAACTTTCGTTTCGGTTTTTTTTATAATACATTTAGTTTTTGGTTTTGGTTTGGTTTTCTTTGACGTTTTATGTAGTTCACTCGAGGCTAAGTTGGCTTATTTCTAGTTTCTGTTTTTGTTTTGCATAGAAAA
Organism: Lordiphosa magnipectinata; assembly: GCA_037044535.1. Classification (NCBI taxonomy): domain Eukaryota; kingdom Metazoa; phylum Arthropoda; class Insecta; order Diptera; family Drosophilidae; genus Lordiphosa; species Lordiphosa magnipectinata. Next base: position 158,662 of record JBAMBO010000167.1, on the reverse strand, counting down.
CCGCATAGAAAAACACATCAAGTAACGAAAAGTTCATTAGACAGATAACACATTTATGCACAATATCAATAAAGGTACAAATACAAATATCATAAGTCATACATAAAGTTAGTTTAGCTTTCTAGCTTTTTGGTTTTTGTGTGTTAAAAAAATATAACAAGTCCTTCGGAGTTCTATCGATTTCTTGTTGTTGTTGTTGTTATTGTTTAAGGAAAGTCATTTACAGGTCTGTTCCGGCTTTCAAATTTTTAGTTTTAGTTCAATTTAAATAGCTAGATGAAATGCACAGAAATACATATCAAATGAATCAGAATATTAGTTGCTCTATGCAGAAGCATCAACAGTATATCTAACACAACTACTGCGGGCTCTTAGTATTCTACACCAAAAGTATCCCTAGAGATTCTTAACTTCACGGATTGATTGGTTGACAAAATCAAATACTGAATTAAAAATACTTGACAAACATTTTGCAACCTCAATATTTTGTGAGCTTGTTTTGTAGGCGGTATGTTTAAATAATTGATAGTTCAAGTAGCATTGTTATCGATACATTTCTGATATTTAAAGTTTTCAAAACACAGCAGAAAGAGGATAAAGAGTGAAATAAAGAAGATTTTAGTTTAAGTGCAAAATTACAAAAGACACAGACTAGTGTGACCATTTAATAAGGTTTACCAATTGAAACTTGAAGCAAGGTACTGTTACTATATACGAATTTATCGATAAACTATCACATTGTATGGCAACACTGTGAAATCAATATGACTTTTTGCTACTTATGTCAAGACAAACTATTAAAACAACTGCCAGCGAAAACTGTGCTTGAGTTTTGGATTTCACGAGCATTTCTTTGTTAGGTCAATGGCAAGCTTTAGATATTTCTGTTTAATAGTGAGGCAGGCTTTTAATTTAACTAAAACTTGAGCATAGTTTAATCAAACCTTTTAATCTATTTCATTTGCACAATAGTTATTGGAGTTGTCACAATAACATTACAGCATTTTTGAGTAAATTGATATAATTCTATGTGAGTAAAGACACAATGGGGTGTGTACTGGAAATCTCTAGAGATTTTCGTCTAAGCTTTTGTATTTCGAACTAAACTTGAATGACTTTATATGTGAAATTACCAGGTCTGTAAATCGAAATTACCACTACATCTTTATTGGTAATTAATAATTTAATTACCATTACAATTACAAATATTTCGTAATTACAAATTTTATTACCATTACAATTATTTCAAAAATTGTATCCAATAATTGTATTTAATTTTAAATAATTGGAAAAATTTTCGATGCAATGTTTTATGACACAAAAGAACTTATATAGATAATGGTAATTAAATTTTTAATTACGAAATAATAGTAATCGTAATGGTAACATAATTTTTAATTAGCAAACAATGGTATTTTCCATTAACAGCCCTAGAAATGTCAACTATATCATATGGAAAGAGCGCTCAAGGACATTAATTGTTTCAAATTGCCGAACTTTCGTCCTCCGCAATTTTACATATAACGTCAAAGAGTTTTAATTTTAAGCGCTTACTTTTATACGAAGTCTCTAGACATTTTCGGAACACCCTCAAATTAAGTTGAAAAACACATGGATTTAGATTCATGAGTGGGAAAAGAATTGTCATAATTAATAAAATATTTAACATATGAAAGACAACAATTTTTAATTTAACTTTCATATTAGAACTTATATACGAGCCTTTTAATCCTGTTTTAGTCATAGAAGAGCACCTGTGCTCTTAAGATTTGCTCAGCCTGTTGTCATACTTTCGCATAGAATATCTACTAAATTTATAATATAGCCATTTTTACCTCCTAGCTCGAGCTTCCAAAATCCTCTCTAAGTATGCGTTTCCATCTCTAGACCAGTGTTCCCCAGACACAGCCCCTGTGGGCAATTCACAAGTGTCAGAGAGAGACAGTCCTGTTTTCCCTCCCCTTATCTTGGGGAACCCTGCCTTAAACGAAATTCTGGTCCCAGCTCATAGATTTTGGCCTAGAATATAATTTCTTGACCTTCAGCCATCTAAAAAGTCGTTGACTATCAACTTAAAAGATTTTCACATATACATTTTTTATTGGAAATTGAACAAAAAGCCTGACAACAACCTTATTTTGAAAGAGTTTACCAAAAAAGCGTATTTTTCTTCTTTTTTTTCAACAACGAAGTAACGGTATGACAGCTGTACATGCTGATTTTTGTTTTATGACCGCTAGAACTCGCTCTGCTCATCTCTTAAAGGCAAATGGCTAGCAACCAAATGTCTTTTGGATTTTTTCAACATTTCTAACTACAAGAGCTCCCACTTGAGTGACACCTTAACCCCAATCGTATCAGAATCTGGCAAGAAGGATGGCCATTCTGCAGAACCCACTCAGCTGTGGATAAAGCAAACCAAGTACATTTAAGCCTCTTATTTTTGAACCATTTAGCTGTAAGCTTAATGAATTGAATTCTACGTATTTAGATAAAACTGAAAGCCGGAACAGGGCCGCTAATAAATATTATGATACAGAACATTTACACTGATACCTATGCATATTGTAATTATGTATGTATATTTATATATAAAGATATAGTACATGACGAGCTTTGGCTCTATATATTGATTCTTGGGACTAGCATCGCAAGTTAAACACAAAATTTCCATCTTATTCATTAGTATTGTTTCATAAATTGTTATTTGAATTAGAAATGCTTTTTGGTTTTGTTTCATTTTTGTTTTTATTGCATTTCAATTGCTTTTCATAGTCAAATTTGTTTTGGTTAACACTGTTAAACGTTGAGCCCGAGCCGCAATTGCTGGAATCAAGTTGCTGACTTTGCAGGCATTGCTGAAGCCTTACCCCTAACAGGCTACACAGTCAACTTAATTCCAGGAACTGCAACGCAGTGTCCTTTAGTTCACATACACACACACACTTAAACACATTTTGTTGGGACACTACACATCAATGTTCTTTGTTCTATTGCCGCACTTGAACTAGTTTCGTTTACGCTTTCCTAAATTTTACTTTTGATTTTAACTGCCGTTGGTTTTGGTTTAATTCTAGAGATATTGATTTAACTATGAATTGCTAATTGTTAATTCATTTAATTAAATATGCTTGAGCATTTCTATTTCATGCGATTGTCGTTCAAATAACGTTTTTATTTTAGCAGCCAATTGAATTGGTGGAGTGTGGGAGAGGGGTCCTTTAATAGTTCTTTAATAGTTTAGTGTCTGCACTTGATTTCGATAATTTGCGGTTTACTAATTGGCACAGTTTTCTATTTTATTTTATTTGGTTGAATAGCTCAATAGTTGATTGCCCTTTTGCTTTACATGTGGCGTGTGATGAGTGGGGGAGGCATCGAAATGAGTTTACAACCTGCGCGTTATTTACTTGATGCTGTGGTTTACAAAAATATGAAATATTTACAAGAGGATTCAGTTGTCACTGAATATAATCGAGTCATGAATTATGCATGCTGGAAACTGAGTGCGATTATGAAGTGTGATTGCTCAATGTCAATATGGCGGCATGAGCCAGCACATTAATTTTACAAATTAATGAACATTTTTAATTGCATTAAATTGATTGACGCCACGTCAACTTCCTCCAGCCGGCACTTCTTCGCGCTGCCAGCTTATACATGACTGGAGGCCGAGGACGAGGCTGCATTGTTATTCTTGTTCCATTTGTTGATATACTCCATGGGGATTTCGATTTGTATCTCCTGCACATCATCGTGCGCCTGTCCTCTGCCAAGAGCTGGGGCGGCTCCTCCGCCGCTCGGTCCGCCTGCTGCCAGGCGTTGCTGCTGCTGAGCCAATGGCGTCAGCAGCGCCTCGTCCCTGTATTATAAGTTGTCAACCATATGCGACTGACGGCGGTGCGAGGGCGTATTTGAGTTGAGGTAGCTCTCCGAGTAGACGCTCTTGGCCCTTTGGTCGTAGCGCAGACTCGAGCGTCTTATATCTATGTCCAGAGGCAGGTGGCGATCCTTCCACCAATTGCAGAACAGGCAGAGTAACGTGTTGCGGAAGGCCTCCCGAAAGTCACGATTGAAGTAGGCATAGATGAGGGGATTCAGTGTGGAGTTGAAGTACCCAATCCAGAACAGTATGGAGACCACAATTTCTGGCACCTGGCAAGGACCACATGTCATGGAGAGTGTGTACCTGGGCCCGGGTTAGGTGGGAAAACAAAGCAAACATTACATAAATTATGCCCCAAATCCCAAATGTCGGCTCACTCACCACAGAAAGAACGGCAGCCAGCACAGTATAAAGGTGCCCATAATGATGCCCAGCGTGCGAGCGGCCTTGTGCTCCCGCTTCATTTTGATTAAGTGCTTGTCCTTTGTGGGGGTGTGCTCCTGCTCGACCTCGTGCAGTGTCAACGTTTTGGACGAGCCCGAGCCGCTCAACGCCTCGCCTGGCACAATGACATGACAAATGCCCCCGGGTTAAGGCTCAATCTCTTGCTTGGAGCAATTGTAATACGAACTCTCACCTGATGGCTGCATGGATGGGCGATGCATGAGCATGGCATTGCCATGCCGCATCATTAGCTGCTTCTCCTGTCGATTGGCCTCCCGGAAAATGGCCAGATAAGTGAATATCATGATGGTGCAGGGTATCCAGAATGAAATCGAGCTAGATATGATCGCATAGTACTTGTTCACCACAAACGCGCACTGCCCGGGATTTTCCTTGACGAAATTGACGTGGTCCTCCGTGGTATACCAGCCAATGAAAATGGGCAGAAACGAGAGTAGCGCCGGCGATATCCAGGTATTTAACAGCATAATGCCAACTACGCGTTTCGTCATGCTAATTGGATACTTGAGCGGCTTAACAATCGCATAGTATCTGCAAATGGAACGGTGTTATAGGTGATACAAAGGAGCCACTAACACAGAAGGTCATATTTACCTATCCACAGATATGCAACATAAATGCAAAATACTCGCTGTTGAAAAGTAAACATCCAGACTGTTCCACAGATCGCACAGGAATGGGCTAAAATTCCATCTGAAAGTGTACAAAATCAAAATATAGTAAAATAGAACACTGAATATCAATCAAAATAGAAGCCACAGCGCAAAACCACAAATAACCATAAAAAAATACAGATTCGGAGATGTGCTAACTGCAAATTACAGTTGTGCCTTCACAGTGATCTTTTCATAACTGCGTAACAATTTACATACATCTACTTAAACACCAGAGGGCATACAGACCCTCGGTCTCCCTCCCACTAGTTTGAGGTTCCATTTAACTTTTTCGAATTTTTTTAAAATAAAATAATCACCCACTTATAATGAACCTAAAAAAAATTAATCACACCAAAATCTTTATTTTTGTACAATCTGTGAATATCCGCCATGATTTTGAGTAATTTTATGGAACTAAGACCATAATCATAATTTTTGATCAAAAATATAAATCGAAAGGGAATTTAATTGTGAATAATTTTGTAAAAATTGTTTTCAAATCGGTTTTGTAGTTTGAATACAATAACTCCAAATATTTCTAACAAATCTATTTTTTGCTCGAAAATGGTGCACTTACATTTTAAGCCATATCTTACTCCATAATCGTTAGATGGAATCTAGCTAAATATGAATCAAAAGGTAATTGAATTGTCAATAATCGCACAAAACTTTATTTTCAAATCGGTTAAGTAGTTGGAATACAATAATAAAAAATATATACAAAAAATATGATTTTTTGCAATTAATGCTTGTATCCAGCACTGCGGAAAATTCCTGCCAGGAATTTGCTAGTTATTTCTTGTGTGTGTGGAACATTACTAAAACAGGGTGATTATCCACCAAAAAGGTGCATGGTCACTCTGATCAGTCAGCTGTTAAGCACTGTTAATTATTTGAATTTAAATAAATTTAAAAAAAATATATAATAAATTTCAGTGGAAGTAGTTGCTACTTTATACAAGGGGATGATAAGCCGATGGCTAAGAATGTCACATTGCAGTGTGGCCCGGATGGAGCACAATTATGTGCACAACTTTATAATGTCATTCCAATCTCCAAAGTAGTATGACATCTCGATTGACCGCCAATCAAATGAAGTATTTCATGGTCCGATACAAGATTGCCTAAATACATTTGTATTAATATTAAGGATTTTGTCAACTCAGTGGCCGGATCAGTACCTTGGTCTATGGGCGAACCGCTGGAACATAGCCGTTAATCGTTCAAAGAGTCAACATGATTGCTGAAAGACCCCGAGACCCCGAGTGCGACTCCTAGGATCAATACCTTGGCGTATCTCTGAACCGCCGCTTAATCAGGAAAGTCTATGTGTCCCGGGCAGTAGCTACGGTTGCAGCTATGCCATTGAAGCTCGATTGGCTTTTCAAGCTTCGTAGTGGTGGATCTGGGGGATCCCGTTATGGGGTACGGCATGCTCCACTACCCTCAAGAACCTAGAATCTTCTATGTGAGGTCCCTGGTATGAGAGGCATACATTGCCATTATGCGCGCCAAATTAATATGCACACCAGGCAGGTATCATGACCGACTGGTGGTCCACTCCCATAGACTTGCCCCCGATCAGGCGACGAACAGGCTCAGAAGTCGTCTCAACCTACGACTTTTGTGTCCATGGAGGGCATCTCTCGGGCCGCCTCAGCAATTGGGCATAAGTGTCCCCTTGGCACCATCCCCTACCAATCTTTGCACACTGCTGGTTCCCTAGCAAGATGACAGCTCATAACAAAAACATAAAAGCATTCCCCCCAAATTTTTGCTCATCACGTCCAAAATAATTGTAACCAATATATTCCTGAGCTGTGTATCAGCTGTTCTCTCGATCCACACGCGCTATCGATAGGCCAACTATCGATAAGAAACTGTGGGTTTCGTTCATGTTGCTGGATACTCAAGCAACGAAAAGGTAAACTAAAAATTCCTGGCGCAGTTTTTATACTCTGTACCGAAGGTTCATAGAGTATATTAAGTTTGTGCAAAAGTATGTAACAGGGAGAAGGAATCGTTTCCGACCCTATAAAGTATATATATTCTTGATCAGCATCAACAGCCGATTCGATATAGCCATGTCCGTCTGTCCGTCCGTCTGTCTGTCCGTCTGTCCGTCCGTCCGTCCGTATGAACGAAGAGATCTCAGAGATGGTAAGAGATAGAGGTTTGACATGTATGGGACATATATTTCTTATACTTGCAGGCAGATCAAGTTTATTTTCAATTTTTGCCACGCCCCCTCCCGCCCCCGTAATTCGGAAAAAACATACATGTATTCATATCTCCTACAGTTTTGGAGATAGATCGTTCGTTCCTTCTAGAGATACCTTATTATTATTATTATTTATCGATTTGCTGAAGGAATGATAAAGATCGGATGAACGATACTCAAGTTATGGGCAAAAAACGGCCAGTTAACACCACCCACCCCCCCCACCAACAACCACAGCAACATACCCTAACCGTTCAACACAAACAATCTTAGTGCGAGAGAGAAAGAGAGAGAGAGAGAGAGAAACTTAGAGAGCGCACCGCGTTGTGCGCGGGGTGTTAACTGGCCGTTTGACTCCTGAGCAAATGCGAGTGTAAGGGTACGGAGTATGTTATAGTCGGGCTTGACCGACTTTCTTTCTTGTTTTTATGTGAAGTTTGCCAGGAATTTTTAGTTTCCGCGGTGCTGGATACCCGGCTTAAACAATAAACCAAGAAAAAATTTTTATTCTACTTAAGAACCGCACTTCTACGAAGAAAATAAGATATCGATGAACTATAAATAAATACAGGATCTGTGAGAAATTGAGTGCTGAAAAAAGTGGTATTTTTGAGATTTTTTAAAAATAAATTTTCGCTTCCTTCGAATTCTGTTCTGGAATTTTTTTTCTGATCTGGCTATTCGCCCACTTCTAATATTGACCAAAAGACGAAGAAAAATGAATACAAAATTTTTTAAACACTTAATAATTTATACTTATAATAATTTATAATTTATAATAATACACAAATTTGACTGTTAGTTTCTTCACTTAAATTGATCCAGCTACAATATATTTTCATAGATTTTCTTCATCAATACCTTATTATCTTTGTAGAAGTGCGATTCTTAAGTCGAAAGAATAAAAATTATTGTTTCCTAGGCGATTCAAAATAAAATTTCTTGCATTTTCGAGCCAAAAATCTATATTTTTGAAATATTTTTGGTCATTGTATTCAAAGTTCTAAACCGATCTGAAAACAATGTTCTACGCTATAATTGACAATTTAATTCAAGGCTGCAAACCACTAAAATTCTGCAGAAGGTTTGGTCCGGGGGTTTGAACCCATTGTAAAGTCCAAGGTTCGGTTCCTGGAACCCCTGAACCCAAGGTTTTGCTTCGAGCCTTGGTTCGCTTAAACAAAACAGATAGTTTGACTTTCGATTTATTAATTCTATGTTGATAATGAAATTTATATACCCATCAATTCATATACTTAATCATAATCGAGCGTGACACAGAAAGCACTAGAGATTTTCGTATAAACGCCTGTATTTCCAATTTAAGCTGCTTTAATTTATATGAGAAGTGGCACAAAATAGCTAGGTTACTAGATCAGATGGCGAAAGTAAAGCGAATTGAAACAGACTGTTCAAAGCCGAGTAAATTTGAGCAGTTGATTCTAAATCGCTCAAATTCACCATCTGATCTTGCAACCGAAGATATATTTTTCCCTTTACATATAAAGTTATACAATTTTAATTGGAAATACAAACGTTTATACCAAAATGTCTAGTGATTTCTGTGTCACCCCCGAATATTCAATACTTAAGTTATTCTTATTATCAAATCCATTAGCTGACACTAACAATTTTTAGGAACTGCTTAGTTTAAGCATTATATGTATCTTAGTTAAGCTGTTCATCAATACTTGCTCTTAAGTCAGAACCAACTTAAGTGTTGAAAATGTTTCTTCAACTAATACCTGAGTTGCTGGAACAGCTAGTATAGAAAAGGTATTATTTTTTAAGTCTTCGTTTATATGACCTTCCCAAAATTTTAAAGCATTTGTCAATGTATGTAGTGTATGTGCTCTTTGACAATTTCCAAAGAAATCTATAACATGATTCACAGCTTTTATATTTGATATTTGTTTATTGCTTTCTATTGCTTTCATAAGCTTCTCTCACAATCAGGCGTTGAGTCAATTGCTTTGCAACTGCTTTTTGCAAGCAAAATATGAAATCTCGGGTCTGAGAATAGTAGCCAATACTGGTACTGAACTCATAGTAGAAGAATGTTTGCCGGGGCACTAAAAACGGGGTAATAAAAAATGATTTGCTGAAACCAAGCGTAATATAAATCATTTGATAGTAATTGTGATCTATACAGTCTGTCCAAAGCCAAGTTGATGCATCATATGGTCAAACGGTTTCTTTGCGTATCATCATCATAACTTTACTTTATCTTGTCACTTTACATCAAAAATCATTCACGCGTAGTAAGAAATGCCATCGTTTATAGTAAAATCTATAGTAAAATATGGGTCATTTAATTTTTTTTTTTTGTAAGCTAGTGTAATCATTATTTTTGAGTTTTATATTTTTTTTGATCAAAAATAATGATTATGGTCTAAGTTTTATAAAATTACTCAAAACTAATGATTATCATTGAAGAAAAGCGTAACAAATTGATATATAATCATAGCCATGTAATTTTTATAATATAACTTAAAATGAATACGGTTCCTGATAAACAGTCGATGTGACACTCAGATAGCCCATTGCTATCCAAAGTTTAGCTGTAATTTTACCCATGCACACATCAAAGCAAAGGATTGTGCAGCTTTACAAACACAAGCGCAAGAGCTTACTGCATAAAAGTAATATAGAGATAACCCAGAGAACATTGAGTTTGCCAGCAAACGCTTGAAAAGTCATTCTTCCCAATCCATGACTATGCTTTTAATTCACTTTGTTGATACCATTGTAAATAATCTTGCAGCAGACGTCAAAATGGGTGGAGACGTCTTCAAAATCCTCGTGTTTGCTAATGACTTGGTCATGCTAGTACTTTAAACTTAAAGATAAACAGCGCGATGTCGGAGGCCCTATTAGTACGTGAATACCTAAGATGACATGCTCGAAACGAACCAACCCTAAATTGATCACAACTCATACTCATTTACTATTTCCAAAGCTAAAAGCTTCTACTATTTTCACCTTGAACAATTTACATCTAAATATTGAATCAAGTTAGTCTCCCATTTCTTACCATTTAGCAGTCACTTAAAATTGATTGCCACTTTGCAGTCTGCCCCAAAAACTGTGCAATGTTCGCATATTTTATAGAGCTTCTACTTCTAAAGTCGACAACCAAGGCAGACAACAAAAAACCTCACAGGCTTCGTTATCAGCAACAGACCTGATTTATGGGCTTATCGATTTCTTCTTGGTTTTGGTTGCCAGGTGACATTGTCCCTGAACCGTGGACACTTTGCCAACGGGACCAAATTATTAGCTTAACTACAGAGCGCGTCGAAATTGGCCCATTGGGTGGCTACCCAGAAAAGCTCATTAAAACTCGCGTCCGTATCGCCCCTGGTTGCTCCTACTGTGGGTGCCTATCGCCCGAGCTGTTTGGCATCAGTTTCAAAAACTTTTCGACTATTCAGAAACGGGGGCGCCAGGGCAGGGCCTGCACTTTTTTGTTCTTTTTTTTAAATTTTTTTTGAATGCGCTGTCATGAATTGAGGCTTAAGCCGGTGCAACGAGGGAAATGTCGACAATGCCGTGGGCGTAGCGTCAATTATGCAACTAGCAACTGTGAAGGTAAAATTGCTAATGAATGCCAAGTGGGCGGCGGCTCTGCGGCCAATGCCAATTTATATGCAACTCTCGTGGCCAAGTGGCAGACTGAAGTTTTCGGCCTGGCTGCAAGTGTGCACATTATGCCATCGTCGTTGTCGTCGTTGCTGGCAATGACACTGCAAATATTTGCACTGATCTCAGAACTGAAGTCGAGCTTAAAGCGAGGTCTTAAAGCAGCGTCCATGCATAATTAACTAAGTTGAGCAGGCTGCACTTGGCATCTTATTCGCATATCCCACTTTAAACACACACACACACGCTCGCGGAGAGACAAAGGCAGCCATTTGTGTGAAGGATGTGACCATGTCACACTATGACGGGTTTTGTGCTTTCAAATTGCATTCCGGTGCCCAAGAGAGGGTATTTGAGAAACTTAATGAACGTTGTGTTAAGCATGTGATGCCACTTTTAATGAGATGTTTAATGGTCTTGTGTGTTGCCACTTCAAATTCCTTGAATGAGTTCATTCATTACCACTGAACTGATTTCCGCTAATTTCAGCTGATAAAACGAACAGCAAGCCTAACCGGCGTCCTTTCGAAAATGTTGAAACGAACCGAAGACGACAAAGTAAAAACACTTGTAATTTTGGAAATCCTAATCGATACCCTAAAATAAGTTGTGTTCGAATTTCGAATTGATCCTTAGCGATGCTGGATTGATGTTGTCTTAAAGAATGATTTTTCAACCATTTTAAAACATGTGTTCATGTGTACGTTTATCAGTAATTGCCCACCGACCTCTTGGAAGTTAATTCGACTTCAACCATTTTAAAACATGTGATCTCGTACATCTCCAGCAATTGCCCACCGACCTCTTGGAAGTTGGTAATGGATTTGGGTAAGTATCGCGTTTCCTCAACGGGACAATATTCTCAATATTCTGTACGGCTTCTTCAACTTAATTCAACGACAGCCATTAGATTATTTTTAATTCTTTTTGATTGTTGTACGTACATATAACTTTCGTTTTAGTATTTTCGTTTTTAAGTATATCCATGGTGATGGACAACTTAGGACAGGATCTTAAAGCTATTCAAATTTTGGATCATAATATTATATTATATAATATATATAAAATAAAAAAATAAAATAAATTAAGAGAGAACCACTGAACCGCTCCAAAAGCCATTCAATAAATCGAACCCGAGTATTAAAAACTTTGTGATTGAAATTGAAAGCTTTTGTGTGTAAAACTATCAAAACTGTTCCAATTTTCATTGGCAAGCAATCAAAAAATAAAAAAATCGATTGCCGAAATTTAAAACCAACGATAAGGTCGAAATCATCCAAATAATCCAATAATTTCATATAAATGAAATAATAACTTTCAAACTAAATTCAGTTGTAAGCAAAGCACAAATGACAAATTGTGTGTCCGTATTTTTATGTTAAAAGGTGGTATTTTGGTTTCGTATTCTGGTTTGACCAGCAGAGGTTCTATAAGAATAGAAACAATATATCAAGGGTGACACTGAAACCTCTTTCAACCGAATTCCAATTCTTAGGTGCCACAGAAAATTTCTTTTGGTTGTTTTCAAACCTCCCGTGTTTTGTTAGGAGATTTAGCAAAATTCACAACCCAAACAATTTTGATATTGATACCCAAAGTTCATTTTGGAAATTTAAGCAACTTTATTTATCTGGATAGGTTGCTTTAAATGCCTAAATTACACAGGCTTATAAAAAAGGCCAACTTTTGAAAACTTCCCAAATGAATTTTGATTTTGCTCATAAGATACAAATTTTTGGATTTAAATATGGAAAATGTGGATATTTTATGATAGAATTGATAGAATTTTCCCAAGTTTAAAAAATTCTCAAAGCGAGAAGGCCGAGCAAACATCGTCTGTGACGAAGTTTGTATACCCTTGCAAATGCTGTTTTTCAAATGTCAGAGTTTTTAGAACGCTTACATAAAAATCCAAAATTTTTGGTTCTAAGTCCCATTTTCCGACAGATAAACATCTGACTTCGACTAAACTTCGCGAATCTTTTTGAAACGTATCAAATGAACAATCGCCGAGTTTAATACCGATAAAATTGAAAACGAAAAAGTTTTTCTCAATAAGTCTCATTTTCCGACCGATCGGTCCTATGGCAGCCTTAAGATATAGTCATACGATGTCGATCAACTTTTTCAAATTATTTGAACGCGTTTAATTTTAAAAATCACCGACCATAAGAACGATTTACTTAAAAACAAAAAAATTTTTTTCACTAAGAGCCATTTTCCGACCGATCGGTCCTATGGCAGCATTAAGATATAGTCATCCGATGTCGATCAAATTTTTCAAATTAGTTGAACGCGTTTAATTTTAAAAATCACATAAGAACGATTTACTTAAAAACAAAAAAGTTTTTTTCACTAAGACCCATTTTCCGACCGATCGGTCCTATGGCAGCAGCATATTAGCAGCGTGCAGTAAAAAGAAGACTCTGTGCAAAATTTCAGCCCTAAAACTTTAAAACTGAGAGACTAGTTTGCGTAGAAACAGACAGACGGACAGACAGACGGACGGACGGACAAAGCTCAGTCGACTTAGCTCGTCGCCCTGATCAAGAATATATATCGTTTATGGGGTCGGAAATGAATATTTCTATGCGTTGCAAACTTCTGGACAAAATTATAATACCCTTTGCTAGGGTATGAAAAGGTCTGATAGCAAAAAAAAATCTTTAAAAATGTAACTAATGGATAGTCTGCTGTCTCCTCTAATTTACCATATTTTCATTTTTCTAATATCATCCCGGTTTTAAAAGTTGATTTTCAAATAAGAAAATTAAATCTCTCGAAGTATTGAGGCACCGACTGATTTTTCGAGAGATTTCTGTGTCACCCCCCTATATGCCGTTTTGTACTTTAAATTTTAAGTATGTTTTGTTCTTGGATGTAATTAAATTAAGTACGAATCATTCTGGAATAGAAAAAGGACAGTTTATGTAATTCAAATAAGAACAAACTTTCTTATATTAAAACCTTTTCACACTTGCAACAAGCTCTAAATATTGAGATTGAGAACAAAACAGACTTACAATAAGCGTGCAAAGGAAAATGCGAATTATTTTAAAACAACATTTTGCTTATGGAGTGAGAGTAGATTTCCGACCTACAGTAATATAATCTTGGTCTTTGTTTATTTCCCTTAGATTTTCTCAGCTTTATTTGATAAAATATAAGAGATCTCGTTTCAAAAAACAAATTGGAAGTAGCTTTATAATTACGGGCTCAAGCCGAGAAAGTTTTTTTGTTTTGAAGAATGTATTAGGGTTGACTTTAGAATTTGTTCTTAATTTAAAAGTCAATCGGGTTTCTCTTAAGACCCATTACAACCCAAAAGTATGATAAAAAACATTTGAAAAGGGTTTCAAGTTTCAAATCAAGTATTTCGGTATTGAATAAATTGTACTTGAAATAAGAAATTTGTTCTTGAATCAAGTATTTTCGTACCTATTGTACTATTGACACCGTTTGAAATTGATTCAAGCACATAAATCTTGTTTTTTTCCTGAGTGTATTGACCAGTCAGACCGGCTTTTACGTCGACCCCAATTATATAAAGCCGTATATTCCGCTGTCGAAAAATTTAGCTGATGATTAAAAAGAAACAGAAATATTTTTTTTTGAACTAAACAGTTTTATTTTGTACTCCAGTTCACATTTAAACTTTTAACGCTTCTGCTATTTTCACCTTTAACAATTTACATCTAAATATTGAATCAAGTTAGTCTCCCATTCCTTACTCCTTAGCAGTCACTTAGAATTGATTGCCGCTTTGCAATCTGCCCCAAAAACTGTGCTATGTTCGCATATTTTATAGAGTTTCTACTTCTAAAGTCCACACACAAGGCTAACAAAAAACTTCACAGGCTTCGTTATCAGAAACAGATCTGATTTATGTGCTTAACGATTTCATCTTGGTTTTGGATGCCAGTTGACATTTTACCTGAACCGTGCCCACTTTGTCAGTGGGAACAAATTATGAACCGAATTTGGCACATTGGGTGGCTACTCAGAAAAGCTCGCGTCCGTATTGCCTGGTTGCTAATGTTTAACGAGAAACTGAAATATTTATTTTGGAAACTAAATAGTTTTTATATTTTTATGTGCGGAGCAGGTTCAGTTAAGAGTTTAAAAGCGCTCGAAGAAGTTGAACTTCAAACCAGTCCGCTGTCCTAGTTAATGATCTGCTGAAACCAAACCAAACCTAACCACCTCTTATTGGAAAAAGGCTTTGAATAAAAATTACCTTTAAAAAAATTTATTTTGTGCTTAAAAATTTCACTTCTTGTTATGTGATTCCGTAAAGACGCGTATTGAAAGTTACATTTCAATTCACCTTAATTTTTTTTAGGTCTTCAAGAATGGGTGAAATAAGGCACCAAGTTCGAACCTGCCTAAAACTTTCAGGGGCTTGCATTGAAAACTATTTCGCAATAAGCAATAATTAAAAAAAAAACATGCACACAATGGGTATACAAATTATTTTATTTCGGTGCATAAATTTTGCTTGTGGCGGGCTTGTAAGAGCCGCGACGCCAAATGGTAAATTTGTTTGTATTCATTTTGAAGCACAATAACTGGCCGGGCTGCAAGGTTCTAGAAATTCTATGCAATTTCAATGCATTTGGCCACAAATCCAGAAACTTCTTGAAGTTTATAATAGAATCCACGAATTCAAATTGTGCACCTTTAGAATGCTCTTTGCCTTCCTGCTTACAATTTCCTAAGAAGTTTTTCCGCTATTTTGGTGAGTGTATACAAACTTTGCCTTGCCAAATTCACTTTCGCTTATATAGTTTTAATACTTGAGCACAAATGCACGCACATGAACACAACGAGGAAGCTGACTTGTCACATTTGCATTTTCCTCTCTCTAACACACACACACACACACAGACACACAAATAGTCACAGTTGTTGCACTGAGGCATAAATAAACGTTGCTTTCATTTTTTCAGGGATTTTTTGTTTTTGGGTTTGTTTATTCTACAACTACGGCCCACCCCTCATCCCTTGTGTTGTAATTTTTGTAGCAGTTTTGCCTGCTTTTGTTGCTTTGTAGTTTTGCAGTGTGTTGTTGTTGTTGTTGTTGTACTTACCGCCCAGTTACTTGCACACTAAAGTTAAATGTCATGGCCATAATAGCGACCATTATATCAGCCATGGCTAAGGATACTACAAAGTAATTCGTTATAACTCTGCAAAGAGACAGAATCAGAGAAAAAAATTAGATATTGGAAATAATGCTTAGGACTAGATTTGAGACAATACCAAATGGGAGCAGCCATTCCCAAGATGGCTAATCAGGATGTGGTACAACTACTGCATGCGTGAATAAGTGAGATTGCATGATTTTGTCTGTGTGTTTGTATGTGCTTATGTGTGAGTGCTTCCTTTGTGTTAGTTGACATTTGTCGTCTGTTTGCCAGGATCCCTGTGGCCACTCATATGGCGCCTTTGTGTTAGCCAGCAATGGATTGGCGTTTGTATTCTGTTGCCAGGCATGGGGTATAATAGAAAAACAGAGAAACGACTCGTTAACAATGTTGAACGGCTTTAACCGTGGCAGAGTGGACATTTTGCAGCTTTCAATTTATGTATTTTTTTTTGCATTTATTAAGCTTAATTGTTGAGTTAATGGATGTTAATTGCTGTGCCGTTGGCAGGTTCTTCCCACCTTCAGCGCGAATCCTGCGCTACTTTAAAAACTTTCAACGTTTCAGACGTTAATTGCAACAAATCGCCGCCATTTGGTAAATGTTTCGCCATTAGTCAGCTTAAGCAGCGCCGCCAATAATCTACTATGAGTCTGGGCATTTAAATTTAAAGCAAGGAAAGTAGCGGAAGAACATTAAGAGTCTTTGGCGAAAATAGTTGCCAGGCATCCGCATCCATCAAGTGAACTCAACGCCGATGAGGATGCTTTATGGGTCCTCCTTCTCAATAGTAGAATGCTGCATAAATAAGGAGTGTAGTTGGAATGTTATTTAAAGTGCGGCTGGAACTGATCTTAATTTAAGATTTGTATCTGTTTTTTTGAATAATTTTCCTTAAGTCAAGCTTCGGCCCTTAACTTGGAAAAGTCAAGTTTCCGGAGCTAATTTTATATAATTAAATTGGACCACAAGGGACCTAAGTCCCATATTGAATACTTTAGTGGTATCTCAAAGCTATTCAGCGTTCCTAAGCTGTTTGAAATGATTATCTTATCCTAATTCTCTATAATTTTGCAAAATCATTATGGATAATTGAAATAGTGCATAATCACTAAAAACTTTCTTGAACTCTCAACTCGTGTAAATATGAAGTTTGTTAACAAGCCCCTAACCGACGAAGTCTATACATTTGTTAGCAAGGTATACAAGGTACACTGTCTTATAAGGGCTAGCATAAAGTGTGCGCTCACACACTGGCTGGCTACTATATTTTTAGATGTCGGTTGCTTCCATACATGTGTGAAGCCCTGCCAGAGGCAGCGCCAGTTGGCTGTTATCATATTTGTTCAGAGAAATCGGTCATAGTTCCCATGCATTCTTCTCAGTCTATACTTTTTTCAGATCATTGGCAACAATGGGACTCTTGGCTTTCTACCGAAACTTTTAAATTGGATTAAGGTGTATTTGCTTAATCGACTCCAAACACACAAATTTACTAATAGTTTAATGGAACATTTTAAAAATAATAGTAATATATAATTAGACTTTTCAATATAAAAACAAAACAAAAAATAACAAAAATTATCCAAATGGATTCGTGTAGTCTCTGGGGATAAGGAGAATTGATAAAACATGACTTTAAATCGTATTTAGCCATGTCTATTTGACAATACGATGGAAGATATTTTCTTGCAAAGCATCTATATAGTTGACGATTTGGGAATTAAATTTGTCCCCAATAAAACAAGGCAACATAATTATCTTTTTTCCAGTATATTGAAAAGTTGGCGCTGATTCCAGATGATTTTCTTGTGCCGAATATGAATCTGTTTTCAGAAGTGGTTCATCACGTCGAAATTTTTCATTTATTTGAGCTTAAAGTTGCCTTCAATATAATGGACCTTGTTGCCTAGTGTAATCATTCTTCTATTATTGGAGCGAGAAGTGTCCTTGGCTTAATTAAAATATGGTCTTAAGAATTTATTGTTGTGTTTTTGGTTGGGACAATTCTTAAAGACGGATATGGTGTCTGTTCTTCGCATTACCGAACATATCAAGCCGAGCTCGAATCAGTGCAAAACAATTGGTTAAACTTTGATTGAAACAGACATCTCCCTCCATATACAGAAAAAAAAACCATCTAAATCTAGATTGAAAATTTTCTTTTCGAGTATCTTGCAAAGATGAATAAACCTTGAAATAATCTTAGAATGAAATGAGTTCGACTCCCAGTAGGGGCGGGTTAAAAATGAACATTTTTATAAGTTTTTCAGAAAAATAAAAAACCAACACTTTAAGTGTTATTAATTAAAACTTGTAAATGAGAAACCCTGAAATGAGCTTTCAATCTCAAAAACAAGATGTATCATCTCGCAGCTTATCAACCCTCCCGCAGTTATGTGTTAAGCTTCAGTTGAAAAATCTTATGATATATAAAGATTTATTTTGTAATAAAAAAACTTAAAAACAATTTTCTGTTGCATTGCACTCGCGCCCCTGTCCTTGGCCGTGTGTTCAAATCCACCAGGAGGTACTGAGTTCAAGTCTCAGTAGAGGCGGATCAAAAATTAACAAATTTATAAGTTTTTCAGAAGAAAGAAAAATAAAAAATAAAAATACCTAAATATAATGTATTGTAGCGAACCGGGGTTTTGACTCCGGGAACTAGATGACTTGATTTATAAACTTGACTCTTTCCGTTATTATTTCTCGTCTTTAAGAGCACACGTGTGCCTAATCTCTTTATTTTCTAATTATTATCTCTGCAGATGTAAGTTAAAGTCTTTTCTAAATTGTTAGCTGCGTTGATTCTGATTGGCTGGATACCTCCGACTCGTTGTTAAAGGTAATAGAGAATTTCAGAAGCTTTAAAATAAGCCTGAGGCCACAATTGTTGGTCAACAGGGTAACTCAGGATCGGCTGCCAAAGTGCAAAGTTTAAAACTCTAAAAACGTTGCAAGAAATAGACAAAACATTTTTACTTTTTAAAAACGATTTATTTAATATCAAGCTGTAAGACTACTTATAGTTAACAAAACTTAATAAAAAACTAATTTTTAATAACTAAAAATATTTACAATTTTGTTTTGAAAATAAATATTTTTATGAAATAATAATTTTTATGAAAATAAATATTTTTACTTAGCTTTTTATTAAATTTTCTTAATTTTCAGTAATTTTACATCTACTTTTTTAATAAATCGTTTTCAAAAAAGTTTTAATATTTTGACTATTTCTTACAACCTTTTCAGTGTATTAAGTTTTGCACTTTGGCAGCCGATCCTGAGTCACTCTATTGACCAACAATGACGGTAAGTTCATTTCAAAGCTACTGAAATTCTCTATTACCTTCCTCTTGAAATTTTGTTAAATATCTCTTTCCGTTCAAAAGTTACGATTTATGCCACGCGAAACCGGCCCGACTCTCGTGCACTAGGAAAGTTACTTTCATTTCATATCAATACATAGATTAATCATGCATATTGATTCAAGTCGCTCATACTCGGAAGAGTCAAAAAAGGGCAAGCCTATATTTTTATAGTTTGTTTAGAAATATTTATATTTCAAAAATGTTCACTCTAGAAGCGAGAACTAGCGTGGAAGCATTTTTTACAGTCCGTCAAAGTTGGAAAATATGGTACAAAAGTAGAACTTCAGTAAAAAGCCAATAACTCAACTAATTTAAAAAAAAAAATTAATTTTTAAATTCATTATTCTTTAGAATTGATGCATCTTTAAAAAACAAAACCCAGATTCCAATCGGAATATCCGTTTGGTTTTTATACTTTCCCAAACGTGACATTTGAAACCAAAAAAAATCAAAATTTATGAGTTTGAACAAATTGTTCCACTTTGAACCACTGTAGAATCCAAAATAATTGACAAAATTTAATAAACCAAAGATTTTTGGGCTAGTTGGAGTTTCCTTTATTAATTAAAATTTATTCGGTCAAAAAATCGACCATAAATTTTTGATTTTTGCAACGCTAAATCGGCCAAACCGGCCACTGTGCGCCGTTTCTGGTTTCGAGACTATAATCTTGATTTTAGATTGATTTTTTTTATCATTGTAAATGGTATGTTCATTCTTTAAACTAATAGAAACACTCTTGAACAGCTTTGTGAACATGTGTACTTTTTAGGCGAAATATTGTAATGGTAAGAATACCTATGTGATTTGAGAACAGGCCTTAAACGTTTGGTTGTTCTAGCTTGTACTGCCAGATATTTTGTACCGAAAAACTTACAGCCAAATTTCACAAACGATGCGCATAATGAACCGTAACCTTTGCTCTTATTACAACTTGCATATCCATCTACTCTCTACACTATCCTGCGTGTTTTCAAGATAACAAAAAATAAAAATAGATTTGAACTGTGCTTACCACGTAGAGAAGAGTTTTTTTAAATAATTAAAGAACACAGATTAAAACAGCAACCATCAACCAATATTAACAGATGAATGGTCTAAGCAGAAGTCTTAACCGAATTGACGTTACCACATGACCGTTAAACTGAGGGCAGCTGGATAAGTCAGTGATAATAAATAATTTCCGCCTAGTAAGTTTTAATGGAGCACTGTTCCCTTCTACTAGCATTTGTTAATAACCTACTGGAAAATTTTGAGCAAGGCGCTTCATTTTGATTGAGATGAGACAACCTCGTGAATTTTGATCAAAATTGAAAAAATACATTTTGATTTTATATTAAGCTTTAATTGATGTAAAAACCCCAGTAGCGAAAACAAGTATAAGCTGCATCATCAATTTCAATAATTATAAAGTAGCTGAAGCCCCGTACTCAGAAGAAAAGTCCTTTCGTCACAGTATTTCATATAATTAGAAACACTTTGGCTTTGATTTGATGCTCATCAGCTGTAAGAAATTGTTTCTGTTTATATGAAATACTGTGCCAAAATGAAATTTTCTGTCGTTCTTAGTACGAGGCTTTAATGAAGTCTAAAAGTGAATCCATAAAATGATATTGGACGAGCGGAGAATGAACGTCTCAACACATTTTACATACAAATTAGCTGACACTCGACCATAAACTTATCTGTGGGACTACTTCAAAAAAGTGTTTGATTAGCACAGCAGAGTCTAACAAACTGTCAAAGCAGTCTCTGGCTAAGAATATAATAGATAGATAGACTACATCTACATAGAATTAATGTGCACTGAACAACATATGTAGCCCCGCCCTGCTCCTACGCAAATGTATTTCATTCCCAGGCTGCGGGCTCATGTATGGCAAATAATTTTGAACTGGCTCGGCAAACACTTTTATTGTGCATGGAACATTTTAAATTTATGCTCTCATAAAAACCATAAGCTGCCTTAATTGCCAAAAGTTGTTGCCGCTGTGTGGTGTTTTTTTCTGGTGTTGTTGTTGTTCTAGCTTTTGCCTGGTGTTGTTCGGTTCCATTTCTCTTTGAGGTACACGCGCGCAGCATTTAATTGTCACCGGTTTTTTCTTTTCTTTTTATTTTGTGTTTGCTGTTTTGTGAATTCATTTTGCCATTTTCACTGCCTTGTTTCACGCTACGTATGCATAATTCTTGCCGCATGGAACAAAAGAATCTCAAGTGGGTGCTGGCAGCTGACCATTTACGTGTATGAGTGTTTTCCTTTATTTATGAAATATTTTTCACTTGAGTAAAGTGAAATTTTCCCTGTCAGCCCTGACAAGCGGAACTTTGATTGCTCATTACCATCATGATTTTCATTTCACTTGCATTTAAAATAAAATGCTGCTCATTAGAGTCAGCAAGAGAGAGAGAGAGATAAAATTAAGCGACGTTCAACCTTAATTATGCCTTCTCCGTTTCTCCTCTCACATTTCGATGAAAAAAGTTAGTTTGCTTTCTTCGTTTCAACTTGGGCAAAGAGCATTTAAAGTTTTCCTGTCGGTGGAAATATGTGCGTAAAGCGCTTAACAAAAAATTAAAGTGGAAAGGCATAAAGTTGCTAGGTAGCTGCTGTTCCCTGCCTTCCCCGCAAGCACAAAAACTTGTGATTGCACTCCAGTGTTACAGAGTTGGCTGGAACAGGGTGAACAGTTTTATGAAGCGCAAAATTGATTTGGCTGGCAGTTATTGAGACATACATAACTAAAAATCTTAATGAACCAAAGCCAGCTGACGTCTCATCATTTATCACTAGATGGTTTTTTATTTTTATTTTATGATTATGTGTTGAGTGAAGAAAGCTCCGCCCAGGCAGTTGACAACGGGTGGGCAACGAGGTCGCCCCGCGTTTGCTGACAAGTGAATGTTTATGCATGTGGGTAGATGGAAATGGATGCGAAGGTTTATTGGTTTATTATTATGATGAGCTAGTCAACAAACTGAACGAAAAATTTGTAAATAGATTTAAAAGATGAGGTGCTTGAAACACACATGAAAAAGGACTCTGTTAAACAGTTTGCTACTTCTCTCGGGGAAAAGGTTGTGAATTTAGAGTAACTTTAAGATATAACAGATATTTAAAAGAAATTCCTAAATAAGTTATTACTTCAATAATGACTGCCGTGAATTATAAATATTAAGTTACTTGCAGTCAACTCAAAAAAGTGCTAATTGTTTTCTTTAAACTTGATTATTAACGGTGTAGAAGAACTTAAACCAACAGAGTTAAATTCAGATAAACATAATTCACAAAATTTAAGTATTGTCAGTGGCTGGTGTAGTGCGTTCAGGCTAGGGCTGTCAGTATTTTCAAAATATCTGAACAATAACACTACACAGAGGTTGAATATTGGTCTCAATGTGAGCACAAACATTACCAAAAACAGTGAATGAGTGAATTTTCTCATTGGTAATGATGTTCTCACTTTAAGAACAATTTTTTGAGAACGCTAACGCTCAAATTGAGTTGATATTATTCCGTTGTTAACTCAACTGCGCTCGGAACATTATAATACCCAAAGGGTATTATAATTATGCCCAGAAGATTGCAACGCTTTGAAATATTCATTTCCGACCCCATAAACTATATATATCCTAGATCAGGGCGACGAGCTGAGTCGACTGAACTTTGTCCGTCCGTCTGTCTTTCTATCTGTCCGTCTGTTTCTACGCAAACTAGTCCGTCAGTTTGAGCAGAAATTTTGCACAGTCTTCTTTTTTCTGCCCGCTGCTAATATGTCGGAACCCACCGAATCGGATGACTATATCTTAAAGCTGCTATAGAAACCATCGGTCGGAAAATTATTGTTAAATTAGTGAAAAAGTTTTTTGTTTTCAAGTAAATCGTTCTTATGGTCGGTGATTTTTAAAATTAAACGCGTTCAAACTAATTTGAAAAAGTTGAACGACATCGGGTGACTATATCTTATGGTTGCCATAGGACCGATCGGTCGGAAAATGAGTGTTAGTGGAAAAAACTATTTTGTTTTCAATTTGATCTTTCTTTTGATTGTTAATTTGATGTTTTCAAAAAGATTCGCGAAATTTGGTCGAAATCAGATGTTTATCTGTAGTCTGTTATCTGTCCGTCTGTTTCTACGCAAACTAGTCTCTCAGTTTTAAAGCTATCGACCTAAAATTTTGCACAGAGTCTTCTTTTTACTGCACGCTACTAATATGTCGGAACCAACCGGATCGGATGACAATATCTTATAGCTGCCATAGGAACCATCGGTCAAAAAACGGGTCTTAGTAAGAAAAACTTTTTTGTTTTCAATGTTAGCGGCCTTAAACTCGGCCATTATTAATATTATATGCTTTCAACCAGATTTGCAAATTTTGGTCAAGATCGGATGACCATATCTTATAGCTGTCATAGGAATCATCGGTCGGAAAATGGATCTTAGTAAGAAAAACTTTTTTGTTTTCAATGCTAGCAGAATGCAATAGAACTTGGTCATAATTGATATTATATGCTTTCAAACAGATTTGCATATTTTGGTCAAAGTCGGATGACTATAACATATAGCTGCCATAGGACCGATCGGTCGGAAAATGAGTCTTAGTGAAAAAAACTTTTTTGGTTTTCAAGTAAATCGTTCTTAAAGTCGGTGATTCTTAATATTAAACGCTTTCAAACTAATTTGAAAAAGTTGATCGACATCGGGTGACTATATCTTATGGTTGCCCATAGGACCGATCGGTCGGAATATGAGTCTTAGTGAGAAAAATCTTCTCTGTTTTAACTTTTATCTTTCTTAAACTCCGCGATTGTTAATTTGATATGTTTTCAAGAAGATTTGCGAAATTTGGTCGAAATCAGATGTTTATCTGTCGAAAATGAGTTTTAGTTCAAATTATTTTTAGATTTTTATGTAAGCGTTCTTAAACTCTGACATTTCAAAAACAGCATTTGCAAGGGTATAAAAACTTCGGCACAGACGAAGGCTTGGCCTTCTCGTTTTTCTATATTTTAGAAAAATAAGTCGAGGGCTAAAAACGAGAAGTAAAGTAAAATTTTCATACAAAAAAGCTGAAAGGAGAGCAGAACTACAATTTTACTTCAACATTTACTTATTTTGTTGTACGCAGCTGACAAGTACTATTAGGTTACAAGTGGAAGCTATGTTATTTAGACAACAATTGAGCAGTGGATTTTATAAAACTTAGTGACTGCGGTGTACAGAGCTACAAATTATGTTAAGTAACATGAGGAAGAACCGTTATTTACACAATTTAGTAGTGGATTTTAAATTACTTAACTCAACTGAAGTAGTATAGTTTTGAACATTGTTACTTTACATAGTGGGCTTTGCAATTGTTGGCAGACCAAATTCAGAGACTTAGAAATATGTTTAAATAGGAAAATGTTTGTATGTCCTTATAATGCTTCTATACCAAGGCAGCCCAGCCCATAGCCACCGGTGGTTGAAGTCACACAGACGGGAGATCTACCTATGATTGTTTGAATGAGTGAGCACAGAAAAGCCAGTAAATCGGAAGTAGTATTAAGTGCTCACCAACACAAGCACACTTTTCTGCGCTCTCAATTTGGCTATATTCATAATATTTTCATGACAGGCTGTGTCCCAAAAAAAAAAACAAAATATTCTTTATTCTTGATTTTTGGGCCTTACAGGCCCAAATCAATACTTACATCATTAGTATATATTTTAAACTATATTATAGAGAGATTTCACTCAAAAGCTGCCTACAACCCTTTAGTTCGACAAACCGACTTAACTTCAAAGACCACTTTTGACACTATTGATTTAACTTACACTACGACTTTAATGTTTCTTCATTGCACTGATATGTATGGTATCCTAGAGGCTTCAAAATATCAGCAGTTATTGCTTAGTGAAGCCTACCAAAATGTTATGATAATAATAAGTCGGAAGCTCGGCTTTTCCTCTATATCTATTATTCTTAAAACAAAGAAATAATTTTGAATTAGGTTAATGGTATACTAGTAGTAGTAAAAGTTCTTTATTTAAAATAATTTGTTAAAATTTGTATTTATTTCCTAAGGATATAAACTAAAGCTTTAAGAAGAAGTTTTACCTTATCAACATGGTGTCTAACTCCTTTGCTACGCAGTCTAGTACACCTGAATTCTCAGGTCTTCCTCAGATATCCGATTGTTTAACTGCATGACTAAAAGCACAAATTACGATGTTGCCGTTATTGATAAATGCCCTTCAATAAATTGTTTTCTACATCTTAAAGACGGTCTTATAAAATTATAATGTGCCAACCAGTTTTTGGCATTAAGAACTACTTAGTAAAGCGAATTAATCAATTGTTGAATATAATTTCATATCATAGGAAGTAGAAGAGCCGGACCGTTAAATGCCCAAATGGAAATAGTAGATCTCAGCACTGCTAATGTCAATTTTGGTCAATTAAGGTTTTTACAGGCAACAATATTACTCATACGACCCGTAAAATGTTTGACAACATAGTCTGTAATACGATTCATTTTATTTGAGTCGAATTCTAAATCAAATCAACCAACTATTTATTAATGAAATTAAAACAAAAAACTTATTACGCACCAAATAGCAACACATAGGAGCCTGAGAATATGACCTTTAAATTTGCATACTACTGAAATTTGATCTAATTAAATTGAGCATTAGTAAAATAACACAATTTTCACCCACAAGTGTTTACTAATTCAACATATCAGACTCAATTAAATTAATGAAATAATGAAAAAATTATATGTGAATAATTGAAATATTAAGTTCGAACTTGGAGTGTTAAAACATGGTAATCAGAAAATGCATTTATCATTTAAGAAATGCTTAATTTTCTTTTTGCAGTTGGCTAGAAGATTAAATGCTTGCATATGCTGCAAGTGTTCGTATTATTGAAATGCATCTTCCACCCAAGCACTTTTAAAATTTTACGAACGTTGGTTTTTTTTTTTTGTTTGCCAATAGTTTGAATGGCAAAATGTCTGCATAGCCGCTTTTATTGGCATCTGTGTATCTTGCATCCTTGTGCTTGGTAAAGAAAACTTTATATAAAATGGCAGTCAATTTGTTATAAAAATAAACATATTATATAATGATATTCAATCGTATTGCGAATTGCAATGTGCACTGTTTAAGCTTGACATTTGCCATATGAGAAGTAAAGATAGTTTTAGAATTTTTGTACAACATATTTTGATACGATTCGTCTTTGCATAAGCTTTAGTAGATGTGTGTAAAGCTACTTAAGGGTGGACAGACCACTGTGTAAAAGCCATGAAGAAACCTCCAACGATTTCTCCTTTAGATATGTAATAAATGCTTTAAGAAATCCACTAGTATATTCTTTCCACAACGCAGCCATTTGGCAAATTCGTGAAATAGTATTGACTCAGTGTCGCCCTTATGCTATTGAATCGTATAGTAGTTTTGGCTTTTACACATGTGAGTGAACAAAAATGAATTGTTCACTGAGTTGAATCGCTCTTTTTGCGCAGTTGTACTTTCTGCTCAGTTGCTTCTTTTGCTTGAGCTGCCTTGACATTTTTCACTTATTTCCAAATAGTCGGTAGTCAAAACTGAAAATTGCTTTAGAGGAGCTATGTTTGGCTATTACAAGAACTCAAGAAGTAGATTTTCAGCGCTAATTCAACGGAATTGATACTGGCAAAAACAAAAAGTTAAAAAGTAAGAAAATTAAATAATAAAAAATTAAAATGTTATACTTTTTTACCATTAAGTTCTAAAAATCTTATTAGACTTTTAAGAGATAAATTTCTAGTGTAAGTACTTAAGCTGACTTTTTATTCTTCATATATCGCGAATTTATCGTATTTTACAACACTAAAATTTTACGGGAGTCGGACTTCTTCTTGATTTTCTCTACTTTGCGCTATCAACTTTCAACTGTTTTTTTAATATGAATATATTTCAACTATATTATATTAAATTTTGGAGAAGCAATGTGTATTTTGGTTATAATCAGGTGTATTCCAGAAATCTCTAGAAATTTTCATATAATCGCTTGCAGTTCGTACTGAAACAGTCAACATTTATCTGTGAAGTGACACAAATATGACGAAAGTTAAATGAGTTTAAGCCAGTTAACTTGTTCACTTGTTCGTTAGCTAACCTCAAGGTATGGTGATGATTAGCAATCATTCGAACTAGTTCTAATCCTTTGCTGCTCGTATTTTAACTATTTCAAAGCCACCTTACTGAAATGGTTCTAAATATGGCTGTACATTTTGTTGCTTACCATACATTGAGAACAAACAGAAACTCAAACCAAATATCAGCTGAACTGAGTTAGCAGGCACTGATCAAGTCAGTGAACAAGTGACTCAACAAGTCACTGAGACAAAATGACTGAAAAAGTCATCGAAGGAGTCATTGAGCAAGAGTTACAGAACAACTCACTGTGATTGAACTACTCTCACTGAACAATTCTCACTGCACAAGACTCACTGAACAAAAAGGAACAACCGACCAAGAACATGTTCATTGAACGACTCATTTTTGTTCATTCACTTATGAACAAACAAAGTAGAAAATTAACGGTTGCATTTCAAACTGAAAAGTTTTTCAATAACAAGTCAAACAAATCAAAGAAGACACTTTTGAATTGGTGATAAATCCACCGCAAAGTGTAAGATTTTGCCAATCTAGGGAGACTTAAACCAAAAAAATATAGCATCATATTGAATAATTTAATTTTTAACTGATTTCTATCTTAATATCCAAAGTATCAGAACGAAAATATCATTAACAGCAATAAAACTGTAAATAAACAAGGCTTATATAGCATAGCCCGTAAAATTACATTTGGCAACTCGCATCAGTCACAAAATTAAAGTGATTAACATCAATCTTCCAACTCTCTCATCAGCCGACTTTGTTGCTTTTACACTTCAAGTGTCTTATATGTGCATGTCTTTGTCAAATTAACTCTTGGGAATTACAATTGTGTAAAATTTCACTGTCGGTTTATGGAGCTCCATTTGTAGAACAGCCGAAAGTTTAGTGTTTAGTATTTGACAAGTCGTGTTGAGGTGTGAAAGCAACAAAGACTGCTGATGTGCGGATTTGGAGATCCTCGACGGACAAAAAAATCTGCCATATATGACAGGAACTATATATTTATTTATACGAACTATCGGTTTAAAAAATAGTTCTAGTTCTGAGAAAAACAATTTTGTTTGCGAAGGTAGCGTCTCCTTACTTTGTAATTATTAATTTGTTATGCTCTTAGATAAATCTAAAAAGCTCTTTCAAAATCGGACTACTATTTGGGATGGCTGCAATTGATGTGAAAAATCTAACACTATGCTCTACAGCCCTGCACGAATGGAGTCAAAGTACCCTTTGATTCATGTTTTAAGAAAAGGTTCAAGTAAATCAAGTCAGAAAATGTTTTGGTTAAAGTTAGGTCAAATTCCGAGTGACTCCAAACAGCTCAAGCTCCAAACAGATAAAGTTCAAATAGATCAACAATCAAACAGATCAAACTCAAATAGTTCAAGCATCAAACAGATCATGTTCCAGTGCTTCTATAGATCAGATCAAGTCATACATTAAGCCCATCAAAAAATTTTTTTTTTCCAAATTTCTTAACTGCGCAATTTGCTATGTTCCGGTCCTTCCTCGAAGAACCCTGCTTCATGGTCGAGCTGAGGGAGAACCGCTGAAATAACTGCCGCATTAGAGCGGGTATGGAAGAGTAAGAGTAAGCCACGATGCAGAATTTTATACTAAAACTTGTTCAGAAATGTACGACATTTGGACTCTGAGCTGTTTGATCTATTCATTGAACCATTTGAGCTATTTGAGTTGAGCATGCTTGATCTGAGCGTCAATAACGTTGTTTTTATACAAATAAATGTCTGTGAATATAAAAAGATATTTGTGTGTCTTCTTCTAGATAGGGAAGCATTTGATAAACTCTAGTACTTGCAAGGGTATACCAGCTTCGGCCCGGTTGAAATTAACCACACTTTCTTAGTTTTGTAATGACTTTGCTTTTACTTTGAATTCTGCAAAGTTTTGCGCTGGCATTTAACAATCTCTTGACCGGCAAATTGGATTCGTAAATAAAGTCATAAACGTTAATTCGTCATTAAAATAATGAGTTGCCCAAGTGCTGTCCTTTGTTTTTGTTCTTGTTGCTGTTGCCTCATCGGATGAGAGTGGGAAGAGGCAATGGCAAAGAATTGAAAATGAAAATGTGCAAATGTTGCAGCTGAATCGTTGAAACCCCGGACTCAATTATGAACAAAATAAATAAGAGACCAGGAGAATCTGCATAAAATTCGGAGCGGGAAGGTAACAGCGTCAGTTGGGCCAGGGCGAACGTGCATGAATTTTATGCAAAGTTGACAAAAATCGCGCATAGAAAGCGAAAACGAAATTCCTGTAATTTTTTAAGTGTTGGAGGGTTCGAGGAGCTCGGCAAATTGGCAATCAAGACAGCCCGAGGACAAAGACGGAAAGAGAACTGAAACAATTTTATGCAAATTACAGAAAAATTACATGGCGCAAGCAGCGCTAATTGCTTTCTCACAGATAATTAAAGGAAATGAGTGTGGGGATGGGGGGTTGGTGACTTTTGGGTGGATGCCTTATCTACTACGTATACTCACCTTAATTTTCTAACACGCATCACAGAAATAATAACAAGCAGATTTCCGCAAATGGCGGCTATGATAATGAGCAGCATGACGAATGCCTTGAACACCAAGACCACATCGTCAAACCAATCCTTGCCTGCAGTGGCATCCAGTAAGTTGATGCTGCTCTCATTGAGCATTGATGAGGTGGTGCCGACGGTTGTTGTGCTCAGGAGCGTGGCATTCCATTCGTGGGCGGCGGGCGTGGCTGTGGCCGTCTGCAGTGGCAGTGCAATGGCATCGGCAACTGTCGCTGACAGGGCGTTCGTTGTGTGCAGCATAGCCGCGGCGGTCAGGGCAACAGCTGTGGTGGGCCCCAGCAGACTGAGGCCAGGAATCGTTGTTGTTGTTTTTGGCTGTGGCTCTGGCAACTGCTCCGTCTTTAGCTGCTCGCAGCAGCAGCGTCTTTTGCGTATCCTGGTGACGCTGTTTCTGTGTCTTCTGTGCCTAAGCACTCGCACCGCAGAAGCGGAGTTGTCCATTTGGACCAGATCGGAGCACAACATCATGAGTCTGTAAACTGTAAACACACGCTTTTGCTGTCGGTTTATGGCCTGTTTGGGGCTTAACTTGTTTTTCTTATCACTCTTGCTATCCGGCGCGTGTTAATTCGCTGGGCAGACACCGCCGACAAGGACCGCCATTAGAGATTCGCAACACGCGTGGCGCTACCAACGTTGAAACCAAAACTGAAACGGCCACCGCAACGGAAATTGATTCGCGAAAGTGGCGCGAACCGTGCGGCGACGTCGACGTCGCTGTCGCCTGTCCTTGCCAGCCGACGCCCACTCAGTTGATGATGGCCTCGTTGTCGCTGCTGCTGCTTCTGTCGATGTCGCTGCTGTGGCCGGGTCTGGGGCTGGGGCTGGACTTGTCGTTGTTTTGGCTATTTACTGTGCGGCTTCTGTTTTTGTATTTGCTGCGCGTTGATTGGATTTTTTCTAGCTCCAAGCGGCTGCCTTTTAATTCTGTTCATTTTTTGCGTTTGCTGCGGAGGTGACGTCGCTTAGATGCTGCTGCTGCTGCTGCCACCAAATTTCTTGGGTCTCTTCTAGTTTTATTTTTAACATTTCTTGGTTTTAATTTATTTTTAGTGGTTGTAGTATGCTGGTTTTATTTTTTTGTTGGCTTCCACTAATTCAAAATTTTTCGTTGTGCTAGAAATGTGAATTATGGAAAAACGATCAAGCAATCAAGTGTTGGCTTTCTTTCTAATTATTTTTTGATGTTGTTGTTGTTGCTGTTGCTGCTGGCATTTGTATTGATTTGAGTCAATATTTGTTTATTTACTGACGCAAAAGTTTTAGCTGGCGATGGTGCGTGTTTTTGTTTCTTTTTTTTTGTCTTGGGGTGACCAAAACAGGGTGTTTATCAAATGAGATAGACTTTCGGAATTCTATGAAAATTAATTAGTTTATACATTCAATATATCTAATATATCAGATACTGCTCGAAGGATCGAATTTATCAGCCAGTCTTTTAAATGTTGAAAATAAATAATCGAACCGAATCTATCGCTAGACAGTTTAACGATCCAGCATCGGGAAATATTCTGCGAAAGTTCCCAAAGACGTTTACTACCAAGTCCATAAGACGATTATAAGGTTCACCAGTTAGAGTGCTGCAGTCGGGTGTCCCGACTGCAAAATACACTGTACCATGAGATAACTCCTTCGAATGAATATATTTACGTGTGGCTTGACATGCTTTTTGCAAAATTTATGGATCTACCTATTTAAGCCTCTGAGATCGACGCATTCATACAGACGGACAGCCGGACAGACGGACATAGGTAATGGGTACAGGGTAAAAAATATAAGAAACTTTCAGATCGGTTGTTCCGATCGGGAATTGAACCCCGTTGGACCGGTTTGCTTCGGGTTTTTGGGTCTCTCGAACCTAAAACAGTTGAGAAAGCCGGTCAAGCCCAACTATAATATACTCTGTACCAGTTCAGGCCACCGCTCCCGACGCTCATCTTCTTTCTCTCTCTCTCTCTCTCTCTCTTTCTCAATAAGATTGCCTTTGTTGAATGGAATGCTGTGGTGGGGTGGGACGGTGTTAACTGGCCGTTTTTTGCTCATAACTTGAGTAGCGTTCATCCGATCTTTATAATTTCTGCGGCAAATCGATAAATAATGCTAATTCCTAGCGTTTTTTCTAAATTGCCGGTGCGGGAGGGGGTTTGGCAAAAATTTAAAATAAACTTGATCATGGCTATATGGCTATATCGACTCGGCTGTTGATGCTGATCAAAAATATGTATACTTTATAGGGTCGGAAATGATTCCTTCTCCCTGTTACATACTTTTGCACAAACTTAACAAACTTATTCTGTGTACTTTTGGTACAGAGTATAAAAACAAATAAGTCCAACTTTAATGAAATAATGGCTTCGTTATTTTCTTTTTAAAACATTCTGCACTAAAATGGAACCAGAATGTGAGATTTGAACTTTGCAGACTTTAACAAATACAGCTAAATGCAGCACCCTGTATAATGCTAATGATTTAGATGACAACAGCTGTGCTTAAGAATGTCACTAGCTTCTTTTGCTTTTTCGCTTATGTCCGCCATATCTATTTTAATACCCTTAAAGAGAGTATTTTAATATAGTCACTATGTTTGAAAGGCACACAAAGTAAATATTTTAAAAAAGCGTATTTCAGAGGAATTTAAATAAGATAAAAGTGGCCAATCGAGCTTAAAGCGTGGCTTAGTTTATAAAGTCTGCTACTATTATAGCAGAAAAATATGAAATTGTATGACCGCAAGAAAAGTGTGTCCGAAATGGGAAAAAGGCATGAAGCCCATATCAAATTTAATCGTAGTGTGTTCCGAAATATCACTGGAACTCAAACATAATTGGAGCTGTCCTGGAAATCTGAAGACATTTCGGCCTCGGTTGGCTTTCAGGACGCTCGAAAAATCCGTCGGTGTCACAGAACATCTAGAGATTTCGTTTTCCTTTTTGAAAATCTAGTAAAAAGGTTAAAGGTAAAGGTAAAAAGGTGCACAAATGTGCAGCATATTTGTACCAAAAGACTTCGTGCAAAGTTTGGTTAAAATAGCTTTAAAACTGACGGAGGAGATAGCATAGAAACAGATGGACGGACATACGGACATGGCTTATTAACTCATCTCGTCATGCTGATAAAGAATATATATACTTTAGGTGGTCGGAGATGCTTCCTTCTATGCGTTACAAACATCTCGACAATTTTAATATACCCTCTACAAGCGTATAACAAATTAAATATTTAATTCATTTGATGCAACCTATCGAGAAAAATAATTTAGCTTCCATTTCAAAATAAATTTTGCTGATCAAAAATGTTTGGGTGGTGAATTTTTATAAATCTCCTTACAAAATACCTGAAAATTAAAACCCACAATAAGAGATTTCTGGGAATTTTTTGGAAGGCTTTGGGTATAAAACCTTCGAAAATACAGCTGGTGCATGAATTGAAGCCACACGACCTACGGCCAACTTTTGGTGAATGGCCGCTGGCAAAGTTGGATGAAGATCCACTTTTTTATCGGAATATTGTGTTCAGCGACGAAGCTCATGTCTGGTTAAATGGATACGTGAACAAACCAAATTGCCGTATTTGGTGTGAAGAGCAGCCAGAAGCATTTTAAGAACTGCCAATGCATCCCGAAAAATTCATTTTTTGGTGTGGATTATGCGCCGGTGGCATCATTGGATCCAGTTTTTTTTAACGATTACGAAGGCAAGAACGTTACTGTGAATGGAGACAACAAGACGGTGCCACATGCCACACAGCACGCGAAACAATTGCACAATTGAGAGGCGAGTTCGGTGAACAGTTTATTTCACGTTTGGGGCCGGTCAATTGGACGCCTAGATCGTGCGATATAAAGCCTTTAGACTATTTTTTGAATCAAATTTTTTTATCGAATCAAAACACTGCTGACTCGTGTAGTGGGATCCGCCTCCAGATAATTAAAAAATACCACGAACTTCTTTTTTCGGAGTTTTCGGTTTTCTTAAGCCTGGTCACCCTAAATTTATGTTTCATATTGACGAATTTACTTACTTCGCCAGTTCGGAGATCACTTAAATCTATGCAGAGAACTTAAAATATTCCGGGAAGTTTTCGAGACAACTTTATAGACGTAATGTGTGTGCTTTGTTATCTATATTTATAAACAAAAACAAACACATGAAAACTTGCTTGTTAAGAATGAGCAAGGGTGTACAAAGTTTCGGAGCAGAAAATGTTAACCAAGCCCTCAGTATTTTTTTTGTTCGTTTTGGGCACGCCCAAACAAAGTCCTCATGCTAGCTTTTTTTTGGCTGTTGTCGTTTCTGATTTATATATAGATTAAACTAGTCTATGCTGATACATATTTATTTCTATGTATATTTCTATTTTTTTTCCGAATTTATTTCCTGATGATGATGTTTTATTTTCATGTTCGCACACGCTTTCAACGCTCGCATTTTGGCTGCCTTTTTGATCTGGCTGCTGCTGATTTTGTTGCTGCTGGTGGAAACAAATTGGCCACTCGAATTTTGGCGGCCATAAGCTTTAAATTAGACGGCCCAACGCGTAGGGGGTTATTATATTTGTATTTTCGAATTTTTGTATATTTTTGTTTCTCTTTGAATTTGTGATACAACAGTTCATAGCGACAGTTTTTGAGTTGATGTTTTTTTTATTGCGTTTCAATTTTCACATGTTTATTAATTAAAGTTGCAAGTTGCAAAGGGCCAACTGTTCGCTGTTCTCTTTGCGCCACGCCCTGGCGCTAGTCCAAAAAACATGAGCAACTGCAATGAAACACAAAAGGGGAATAGCCAAATGAGTTTATAGTATACAAATCTGAAATATCATTTAAGTGTGCATAAATATTAGAGAGCAAGAAAAAAACGACAATATTTTCATTTTGAAATATATATACTTTTTTCAGTATATTTTTATGAATATTTAAATTTATAATTTTGTACCCGAGAGCCAAAGTCTTCTGCTTAAAGCTGTGGGCGTATAATTAATTTTGTGGCAAACTGAATTTCTTTCAATTTAAGTTATAAATAAATGTAATGTTTTTTATCAATGATTGTTTTTGATTCGGTGCTCTATAGTGCTGGCATTTGGAACCGCACTCCACATCCGGGATGCAGCTGGCCGCAGCTGCTGCCTATCGACATCTCTATCGCTTTCCATCGAGCCAGTCAACGCCTTCCACACGGCCACCAAATGTCAATGTTAATGTCATGCAAATCATGTTTAAAAATTTAATTTAGCTTTGCGCACTTTTCGAATACATTTTACATATATTTGTTGTTGCCGTTGACGTGGCTGCCGTTCTTGGTCTTGGCATTGGGCAACCTCGTCGTTTTGTTGTTTTTTTTCTGTGGTGACAAGCAGCAAAACGCTTGCCAAATTTTTATGCCAACAAAAAGGAGGCTGGCAGGAAAGCCATGGATATATCAATGAGTCAACTGCTCTGCGCACAGGTTCTGCTAATTAGGCTTAACATACTTTCCAGCACTTGCCACATGAGGCACTCGAGCAGTACACACAAGTTGGAGCCTGCTCTATCTTGTTCAAACTTTTAATTAATTAACTTGCATTTATTTTTATTTAATAAACAAAACTTTTTAAATTTACTCTGAGCCGTATGCTGCTGGATATGTGTGTGTCTGTGTGTGTGTGTGTATGTTGGTGCGTCGCTGGTATTTGTTTTTGGCAAATTGCCACGCTTCTTTCGCATGTGCTACACCTCAGACACAGCTGCAGCTAAAAATGTTTTGTTACTGGCTTTGAAAGTAGAAACTTATTTTCTTGCAGTTGTCTTGACGCAATTAAACTTTTCTACGTGGGAGAACATTAGTACTGTATAAACTACTAGACAAAGGGTGCACACACACTGGGCTGTCGCCAGATCTTTTTGTCTCAGTCATCTGGCAGTCTGTTCCGACTGAGTAGAATACATGAAAAGTATGACAGATTTTTCTGAACATCTATGGCAACAGTCAACTGGCAGTGCCTTTGGTAGGTGTTCACACATGTATGAAAGCAATTGGCTGCTAAAAATGTGGCCGCCTGCCAGTGTGAGCCAAATTAAACTGTTACCCTGTTTAGAGACACAAAAAATATCATAAATAAATGCCCATTAAAGTATGCAAACTTTATTTCCTTTGACAATTTTCATTTTCTACGAGATAATTGATAGCACTAGGCAACATGGTTCAGTATATTGAAGAGTTGGTGGTGATTCTAGATGATTTTTGTGTGCTTAACACGAATCTGTTTTTAGAAAATCACATCGAGATTTTTAGTAATTTGAACTTAGGGTTGCAAAAAGTGCCTATTTTATCCCTTTTCAGACGCGCTTTGTGCGGAATCTATACTTTTGTTTTGAATTTTTTTTGATATTATCGAAAATTACTATTTCTTTACTTTAAATAAAACTATCCCAAAGAATTGTACGACTTTTTTAAGCGGAGATATACCATTTTGAATACAAAGGCTCGATAATAATAAAATAACAAAACTGTCTACTGCACAAAAGTATGCTTTGCAGAAACAATACTAGTAGCTAGGCTAGTAATTTCTATAGATTTCAATGAAAATTTTCAACAAAACCCATTGCATACATTGGGGCAGCAACAATATATTCGGTGTTTGTGTACTCGGATTCAATTATTAAAAATGGTGTATCATCATTGGAAAAAATCGTAGAATTGTTTGGAATAGTTTATTTCAAAGTTAAGGAGTAGTTCTTTCCGATAATATCAAAGAAAGTCAAAACAAAAGTATAGGTGCTCCACAAAAAGCTTATAAAAAGAGTCAAATAAGGCATTTTTTTTAGCTTTAAACTAAAAATACTAAAAATATCCACGTGATGGACCATTTCTGAAAACAGATTCCAACCATTCAATATACTGGACCTTGTTGCCCACTTTTTTTTTAATTACTCCTTATACCCACCATTTAGTTCGGTCAATAAATACCCACCATTAGGACCAATAAAGAAGTAAAAAAAGTCGAATTTCGAAATTTTTACACAACTTTGAACAGGAATAAAACGACAACCGCTGAAACAACAACAAAAATTTTCTAAATTTTATTTAACCGATTACCCATCGAATAAACAAAACCGCTTGTTAATATCACTTATGTCTATGTATTTGTTGAATCAAGGTGTGAAGCAGGGATGCCTACTCAGCCCCCTGCTCTTTGCTCTCTTTGTAGATGATATAGCTGAGAACCTTTCAGGGGGAGTCCATATGGGTGGACACATTTTTAAAGTCCTAGTGTATGCTGATGACATGGTCATGTTAGCAGAAAGTCCCGCGCAGTTGCAAAACATGATAAATGCTACACAGGATTATTGCGACACTTGGAACTTAAAGATCAACATCGAGAAGTCTAAGGTACTAGTGGTACGGGACAACCGAGGGAGACAAGCAAGCAACGAATCATGGTAATAGTAATAGTAATATCGTTCAAATACTTAGGAGTGACACTTACTG
Source organism: Lordiphosa magnipectinata (assembly GCA_037044535.1). Classification (NCBI taxonomy): domain Eukaryota; kingdom Metazoa; phylum Arthropoda; class Insecta; order Diptera; family Drosophilidae; genus Lordiphosa; species Lordiphosa magnipectinata. The sequence goes on along the minus strand of JBAMBO010000167.1, from coordinate 121,086 downwards.
GTAATATGCAATTTGACAGACACGATGAACTGAAACTGAAAGACACCCCAGCAGCGATAGGAAGTACATGGAACACTCTCCTAAGCCGAAAAAATGTCAATCCTAGCACCAATACAAAATGTACCAGGCGACAGCTAAGGCGATAACGTGCTACTCAGCACAAGTATAGGGATGTTTTCAGTATGAAGACGTTGAACTTTATAAAAAGGATTTTCCAACTCCCACAAAACACACCCAATTAAGCGATATACTTAGAAACTGGATTGCCACTCTTATTCGCCCACACGCTGCAACTTCATTTTAATTATTTAAAAAAAATATTCGAAATGCCTGAACGAAGATATCCGAAAATAATTGCAAAACACCTGCTCGTGACCAAATTACAACTCTTCCACCAGTGGTTAAGTTTGGCACAGGAGTTCGGGACGGAGCTTACTCTCGAAATTCCAGAACAGTGGGAAATACAACAGAACCGGCTAATACAAAGTATAGAATGCACATTTGCAATACAAAGTTAATACAAAGTTGCAATACAAAGTTATGTTACAACATGGCTGAAAATAACTACTTTCAAGATGATATTGGAATTTATACGATTTCGCACATTTTTAAGGCTCGAGTGGAAATGCTCCAGTTTAGCTACAGACCTCACCACCAGAACGAAAACAGTTTATGCACATTGTGCAACTTGAGAGAACGTGAAGACACACAACACTTTCTGGGCAGATGCCCGATACTACAGGAGCTGAGAATGGCCTACCTGGGAAAAATAAGGCTGACTGAGAATAAATGCCACACGGTGCTAAATGGAAGGAACTGGATGAATTTGGCTTTATACATAAGCCACGCTATAAAATAAAGGGATCAAATTGTACACGAGCTTTTATAAATGTAGTACTGTTATCTATAATTTTTTACCTTTTTATGTTGCCTTACATATGTATATAAATTTTAATTAACAAAATTAAGTGAAAAAAAAAGTAAATATGTAATTAATATTTAAAGCAAAACGGCTTTAGGCTAGCGGCAAATTGCCATGCCTATTATAAGCCCAAATAAATGCCTACTACTACTACTATATGTATTTGTTAAGTAATTTAATTTTTGTTAAACCTTTAAAAACTGTCCTAGGATTTGAAATGCATCATTTTTTGAGTTATTACGAAAATTTTACACCAAATTTTTTTAACATGTTTGCCATTTTAAGGGATTAAAACATTTTTGACATTCTCCACTTGAATTGAATTATTGGTATTTTTGTTAAATTTATTAAATTAAATTAATTTAATTAATATATAAAGTTCTTTGGTTTCCAAAACTTTAAGCAGACTAATACTCGAAGAAAATTTGAAAAACTTAAAAACAACAATTTGGTATGAAACCGTCGTGATAAATCAAAAAAGTAATGCAGTTCGATTCCTAGGACCCGAAATAGGGGGAACCCATTGAGTACGGTCATGTCGTTTTTTTTTCAACTTGCACAGTGTTTTTATTTCACATCGTTATTTTCCTAGTGCAAAATTCAATATCTTCCAAACCATTAACTTAATCTACCATGTGTGAAGGGCTAATTTGTGGGAGTATTTATGACCAAAGACTCTAGAACTCACAAAGATGAGTAACGGCCGTACAAGTGAATGGTAAGGGGTAATTTCAATGAGGTTCTCCGATTACATGTGTTTGCAAAGATTGTGCGGCTGAAATCCTAGGTCAACATCCAAAACTTTCCCTCAAATTTCCCTGACCTTGACTTGTATGGCCGTTACTCATCTTTGTGAGTTCTTGAGACTTTGTTATGTCTTTTATGTGCTTAGTGAGGGTGGAAGAGAATTTTATACATAAAGCAGTCTTTTATTATCTTTTATTACCAAACTCTTAAGACTTTGTTTACACTTTTTTTAGTGCTCTAAAGATTTGGACATAACTCATACGCAGTGTTGCCTGTAATCTTTATAAATTTTTTCAGTTCGCGTTGATTTCAAAGACAACGTGTTCGTACTTCTAAGCGGTTGTTACTCTGATTTAAACTATAGTTTGCAAAGAAAAGATGATGATACCAAAAAAAATGTTTATACTCAGGTAGCTACTCAGGTAGCTTAATTAGTAAATTCAAGTAAGAAAGTCGGTCAAGCCCGACTGTAATATAATAGAATAATAGATGGCGCCACTAATTACATTGAACAATGAGGGATTTTCAAAACTGAGCAATAGATGACGCCACTACTGCCAGGGAGGGGGAAGTTACTTTCTTTTGGTCATAACTTGATTATAGTTCATCCGATCTCTATTATTCATTAGCAAATAAAAAATCTTGATTACTAAATATCTCTAGAAGGTACGATATATCTATCTACAAAACTGTGGGTGAAATGACGTTTTTTCCAAATTTTGGTGGCGGGAGGGGGTGGGGCAAAAATTTAAAATAAACTTGATCTGCCTGCAAGTATAAGAAGCTTATGCCCCATACATGTCAAACCTCTATTTCTTACCATCTTTGAGATCTGTGAGTTCATATAGACCGACGGACAGACCGACAGACGGACATGGCTATATCGACTCGGCTGTTGACGCTGATAAGAATATATACTCAGGGCTTATAGATGTTGCGAATATTAATCTACATTTTAAAATTTGAGATCGATATCTCAAAAATTGTGGGAGTTATCCACCATTTTTTATTGTGGGGGCGGGGGTGGGCGTGGCAAAAATTTGAAATAAGCTTGATCTGCGTGCAGACAATAGGAGTCTACATTTCAAAATTGGTTGCTCTAGCTCTTCTAGTCTCTGAGATCTAGGTGTTCATACAGACAGACGGACGGACGGACAGACGGACATGGCTATATCGACTCGGCTGTTGATGCTGATCAAGAATATATATACTTTATATGGTCGGAAATGATTCCTTCTGCCTGTTACATACATTTGCACGACTTTAGTATACCCTTTTACTCTACGAGTAACGGGTATAAAAATGAACAAAAATTATTCCGCGAACTACGCGGAGGACTAACATGCGGCACTTATCAAAGCGGTCGAATCGCAACCCACTTTAGAGGATTTGGTATCTGCCCCTCCTGTGCCGGAGAATCATTTCCGGTATCCGGGGAAAGGCTACAGTCAGAAAATTATTTTTCTATATTTTAAAAAATCGCCCTAAAATCGAAATCGCCTTAAAATTTAGAAAAAGTTTCTATTTTTAAGAAAACATTTTGTGCATTTTAGAAAAGTTGCCCTAAAAATGAATTTTTTAGGCCGATTTTCTAACTATTAGGGCGAAAATGGCACTTGTTGTTGTCGCGAGTTGGTTTTTGAGTGTATGAATCATGTCTAGTTTAAACATTGTAAAAGAAGTTGTTGTTGTTTAGTTAATGAAATGTTTAACATATTTTTGGCAATTTATTCATTTCAATTGATCCCTTGCTCTGTTTATATGCAAACATATTTCATAAACATCCATTTATGATTTCTTTTGCTTGCGTCACACGGCACTTAGTTGAGCACACACGCGCATCTGCCAAATCGAATCCCCACATTGCGTTCACTCTTTAATGGCTCAGCAAAAAAGCCTTTTTTTTATTTAATTATAAACATTTTTGCCGATTCATTTGTGTTGACAAGGTGCTTGACTGGCATTATAATCCATCAATCTGCTGTGCTGCGATTAAAGGTGACTTGTCTGGATATGCACGGGAGAGGGAATCATCAAAGCAGCCGATGACACACTTGAACTTTTTAAATGGATTCCCATTCCAATTTGCACACGCAGCATGCAAATAAATCTCTGCAGATAAAGGCGGTCACAATCTGCTCCATCTGCCAAGTCCATGTCTTTCTACTTATGCCATGTCTTGTGCTTATAGACTCACTCGTACATATATTTAATTCTCGCTTTCCCTCAGAGCCAAAGCCAGTGCACATACAATAGGCTGGCTGCCAGGCGGCTTTTCAATTGCCAACTCCATAGATAAATATGCCAGTCGGGCAGCTGCAAAACGATTGAAGCGGGCGGAGGCGCCTGCGGCGTTGTGATTTTATTGGCCGTAAAAGAGGCAGCCATGAAATCGGAGTAGAGCCGCACTGGGCGAGTGTGAGCGGCAATTTAAAAACCATTGTAGCGACATCCACTAAGTCCACACAATGAAAAACGAAACTTGGCTAAATAGACGGCACAAAATCCACGCCATTCTGTTCTGGGGTTTTGGATGTGAAGGATAAGCCATACAAAACAAATGTCAAAGTCAACACCCAAGCCAATGCAAACACAAGTATTGTGGGAGGGGAGTCGCGGAGGGGCGTGCTCCTTGCACACTCTTAAGCTGTCGCTGCTGGAGAGCTCGTCAAAGGGTAACAACTGGGAAGCTGGGCGACTTGGCATCGATTGCCTACATATTTCCAGGGAAACACACACAGAAAAAGCCAGAGCAAGCCAGAGCAGAACATAATTCCTTCAAAAACTCTTAAAGAGTGTGCCATATTCGTTGCCATAGCTCAGGCTGTTTCCTTCGTTTCTATTCTTGCCATTGCCCTTGGCTGAAACGCTTGAGATTGTAACGAACGTCAAGTAGCGCCACGATTAATGAAAATTGCTTAATAAGCATTATTATCTTACTGGCATTAAATTATTTAGAGAAAATGCCAAGGGGACGCCCGCTCGACAAACAATATGGTTACAGTGTGTGCTGTGTCGCTCCCCATTGTTGTCTTTTGTTGTCCAAAGAGTTGCCCCTCCTCGCATCTGACCAAAGTCTGCCATAATTGATTAGAATAGATGGCAGCTGCCTGGTAAGGGGAAAATGATAGAGCAAAACGGCGCTCGCTCTGGCAGCTGGCAACCAACTTGGCAATGCAAGAGGCGGCGCAAAAGTAGCCGCTTCCGTTTGTCATTTCAGCATTTGCTGTGTCTGACAACAAACTGCCAGAACTTCAACGTACGCTGCTTTGATTGACGAACGCGGCGTGGCCCACCCTCATCCTGGATGAGTGTGTGTGTCCTTATCATTCCAATGCCAGGGTCAGAGCTTAATGGGCGCTTGTCATAGTATTGACAGCTGAGTTAAGTGGCTTTGTTTTGCCTTTGCTCTCTTAATTTACGACACGGGATTGATGTTTCAGGAATTGCTATTAATTGTTACAAAAGGAATGCGCTTATTGACTTAAACCGGGGAATAATTCCGAATCTTAAAATCGTATAAACTGGGTTTAGACAGCTCGACACATGCTAATCCAGTATTGGTATATCGCTTGTTAAGAACAGTACATCAAGGATTTGTTTTGAATTCTCCCCACTGCAAATGAATTTCAAAATATGTCTTTTATTGTTGTATTAAGATTTGACATTACAACTTCTAAATATTTCCTTCAAATTATGAGTAAAACAGTGTAATCCAGGATATTTTTGAGCAGCGTAGTAAAAGATTGATTTGATCCTTCTTATTTTAGGCTTGAAAAAATCATATTTATCCAGTAGTAACCACATAAAGATTGAATTAAGTTAATCCTAAAGCATGATCATTTTAAGCAAGTTCGAGTTTAATTTGAGCTCAATATGTAAAATTGATTTGATCTCTGAAAAATCCCTTCCTTTCCTTTCTTCCTCCATATTTCATAGGACATCCTTATACATTGCAAGACCCACACCAGTTTTGGTTTCTATAACCATCGACCTTGCACTGAAGACTTGGGTCAAGAGACGAGATTGCATCTTTAACTCTACGAGCCTTAATCTTAGAAAAATATTTAATGTACTCCGCCCTTTTTTCATATTTTGCGCTGAGAGCATTATTCTGTTGTAGGTCATGGTGTTCACCCAAGTACTACACACAAAAAAGAATATAAAAATTAAAAAAAAAAACAACATGTTCCGATTTTGGCTAAAATGGTAGATTTTGTCATTTTTCTTGATGATTTTACAAATTTAAGCGTATAAACAAAAAACATGTCACTTAGAATCAACTGTGAGTATCTTTGATTTCAAACTGCAGACACTTTTGATTTCCGCTGCGTGAATTTCAGTTGCTATATGTGGCTACGCCACATAAAAAAAATATTTAGTTTGAAACACAGATGAGATGAGAATTCAGTATCAGGTTTATTCGAGATGGCGTCGCGTCTTCTTTATGTGTGTGAATGAGTGAGTAATAGCCTATTTCCATTATGACTACACAGAAAAAGAAGTTTAAGAGAGAGTTTCAGAAGTTTTAAATAAACCAAAACTGGTGTGGGTCTGTTATAAGGATGTCCTATGGAATATTGCTGAGGAGATATCGAGCTCAAAAACAATCTCGAACATGCTTAAAATGATCCTGCACTCAGATAAAATTGTTCTCGAGTTTTTTGCTAAGGTCAATCTTTTTTAAAATTACCCCGGTATTAATGTAATCCTTTTTAGGATCAAAAAAGTCGGATCAACTCAATCCTTATCCGGAACGGGTCAAGAATAACCGGAATTACGTTGTTTTCAATACCGATTGGGAATGATTTGATCCTGTATGGATTTTTTTTTTTTTTGAGTGTTCGAACAAATGCCTCGTGAGAGAACAAAAAGCCGAACACGCGCATCGTAAGAGAGCAAGCGTGCTATTAACACACATATTCTCTCTCTCTATAAGTGTGTCGGCTGCGACGCCGGCAAATTATGAGTTCCTATCCCATGGTATAGGCTTTATGCATTTTGGACACCATTGGTGTAGAGATATCTGTATATATAATACAAAAAAAAAATAATACAAATAAAATATACAAAAAAGTCTTGCGGTATTTCCGCAAGCTTGTCTTTGCAAGCGCGTAGTTCTAGTTGTATTCGTCGCATCGGTTCACGCTAGAGCTTTTTGGAAAGCTCTTTTCACGCGCTAACACGTGTTTGATTTATTGTTGTTTGTTTTTAGTCGTTCGTGAGTTATAGCGTCGCAAACATGGAGCAATATAAAGAGAAAATACGGCATATTTTACAGTACTACTACGATAAAGGCAAAAATGCATCTCATGCTGCCAATATGGATGCATGCGAATCGCTTCTGAATCGCATCAAAATCGACCCGTTTTTGAAGCGGATGGTGACTGGCGATGAAAAGTGGGTCACTTACGACAACGTGAAGCGCAAACGGTCGTGGTCGAAAAGCGGTGAAGCTGCCCAGACGGTGGCCAAGCCTGGATTGACGGCCAGGAAGGTTCTTCTGTGTGTTTGGTGGGATTGGCAGGGAATCATCCACTATGAGCTGCTCCCCTATGGCCAAACGCTCAATTCGGACCTGTACTGCCAACAACTGGACCGCTTGAATGCAGCACTCATGCAGAAGAGGCCATCTTTGATCAACAGAGGCCGAATTGTCTTCCATCAGGACAACGCCAGGCCACACACATCTTTGGTGACGCGCCAGAAGCTCCGGGAGCTCGGATGGGAGGTTCTTTTGCATCCACCGTATAGTCCGGATCTCGCACCAAGTGATTACCACCTATTTCTGTCCATGGCGAACGAGCTTGGTAGTCGGAAGTTGGCCACAAGAGAGTCCTGTGAAAATTGGCTCTCCGAGTTTTTTGCCAATAGGGAAGCGAGCTTCTATAAGAGGGGCATTATGAAGTTGGCATCTCGTTGGGAACTCGTCATCGAACAAAACGGCGCATTTGACTTAAATCGCATTATTATAACCAATTTTATGAACAATTGAAAATTCAATAAAAATACCGCAAGACTTTTTCTATTCTATGAACAGGCCTGAATATTTTATAAGTTCTTAGTACTAAAAGTTTGTTTTAACATATCTTCCTCTAAACAATGCTACAATTAACAAACCTGCAGCTTATAAGAAAACAAACGAAATTATATTCGAACGTGAAAATCGATTTCAAAAGTTAACATCTTATACACTTAAATACATAAAGTATAAAACAAGTCTACTTTGATAAATTAGCAGCTTATTAAAATATAGTTTAAAAGGTTATTTCAATGAAGTATTGAAAAAACCTTTCGAGTTTTGCTTAAAAAAATGTCAAACGAAGAAAAGAGAACAAGTGATCAGCTGTGAACAATTTAACTATACTTAAAAATTAGAGATATTTTGAAGATTCGGAGTAAGAGCCTTATAAAAAGCATCTGGATATCGGGTACGGAGAAGTTGCTTAAGCTTAATGTGAAACAGAGAAAAATATGACATTCTAAAATTATTACCAACTGGCCATGATTTTGGTATATTTTTTCCGTTTTCATGAAAAAGAAAAAGTGTTTATGAAAAAAAATATTTAAATCACAGTGATAAATTTTTCAACAAACTAATGTTGATACCAACGAGACTAAGGTTTGCTAAGGTTTTCTTGTAATGGACTCTTGAAGTTTTCAGGTTATTTGAAAAATGATTTGTTGCTCAAGTCTATATGTCATAAACAATATGAAATTTTACTTCACTGTCTTCGGCAATTTTGTAGCTCTTAACCACGCCTTCAAAACTCTTCTTAGGAACAGCTCAAAAAAATAACGTCTTTATGCTCTAAATCACGATAATGTAAATAAATTCAACCTTTTCCATTGTTGTTTTGCTTTTATCTTCAAAACCGACACCAATAGCAATGATTGTAAGTAGAGGCAGTTGGCCATCATGAATTCTTAAGCGAAAGGCTTACTGAAGTTAGAATCGGAAAATTCTTGAAAATGGAAAAGTGTTGGAAGCTGGATTTATTTTGTTATGTTTGAGGCTTTAATGTTCCCAAACGTGCTTTAACCTTAAAAACATTAAAAATTTAATGGAAAAATCTTAACGGCCGTACCTTCTGTAGCATTCTGATCAACCAGATTTGTTTGATCGTTCATGGAAGCAGTATGTAGACGACAGTATGTAGATGTTGCTACTGTTATATTTTAGGCTGGTTGAATAAAAAACAAGAACGAATGCTATTTGGTACGCCGGTCACATGGACAGATCCAAATGGCATGTCCATAAAGAGAACTGCTTCGGGTGCATACATTTCATAAGTGGGTCAGACCGATCCCAGCGACCCAATGTTTGGGCCAGATGAAGAAGACGATGGACAAGAGCTCGTAACACAAGCTGAAATGGATTACGTCCGAAGAAGTGTTTTGTAGGCGTGGCTAAGAGCTACGATATTGCCGAAGTCAGTAAAGTAAAATTACAAATAGTTTATGAGAAATAGACTTAAGCAACCAAAATTTAAAAAAAAAAACCTGAAAACTTCAAGAGTCCATCACAAGAAAACCTTAGCCAATCAGACCAAACCCAGCCAGGGTTCTTAAACTACCATAAGTACATTTCAAATTTTGTTGGTCTCTTTGGTATCAAAATTTTGTGGAGCACTGTGTATTTTAATGATTATAATCCTCATAGATTTTGAAATTGGAGTAAAAGCGAAGAGAGTAGAAAGTAGGAAGGAGAAAGAGAATACCAAATTAATTAATGTTCATTCTAGTTAGATGGCCGGAGACTTGCACCCATGACCTCGACGCTCTAAGCCAACGTCTCACGGGGCTTTTTCCTAGTTGAGTGCCTAAGTGCTAAGTGCTTATGGCTACATTCTTGACTGCGATTAGTCGCTCTTTAACGCGAGTGCTTGATAGTCGTATGTCGAGGTCCTAGGATCAGTTTTTACACAAGGTAAAGAAAATAAAAAATTTTAAAATCCTTTATTTTTCAGAAAGAAGACATTGTTAAAAAAAATGCTATAAACGAATGTAGAACATTTAAGGGGGGTGGTGGTTCTTTCGAGCACAAAATGTTCTTGAAACAAATCTAAGCCATTCATAAAGTGCTTACAAAATGTTTTAAGACAACTTCAAACAACAACTAACTGAGAACAAAATGTAAATGACATAATTTGAACAAATGTTCATTAATATTGAGAAAGCGTGTGTAGTAGAGTATCGTCAACAAAACGTTATGATTTCGGTATTTTCCAAGACATTTTGAACCTTATATTTGTGCATTAAGCTAAGGAATTTTAACACAATGTAAGCAACAGGGTTGTCAATGATTTTATTTAAGGAATGAAGGATTCCCTTCGCATCTTTCACAAAATTGATTCCACAGCCGTCACAGAGTTCATGCACGATTATCCTTTTCATATTTGTTGGAATTCTAAAGCCAATTGACCTACTTCTGTCTATCACTTTCATAGCACTTTAAATTTATCAAATTTGGACCTCATCTGATTGGCACTACAATTAGCTTTTGCCATTTAATCGCACACTTAGCTGTATATATTTGGAAACTAAACCGATTTATAAATAACCAGCAATTGGGTTGAATGCCTTAAAAGCACTTCAGAGGAGTGGCCAAACAAATTGGCCACTGAGAGTCATAAACTCACTGGGCAATCATTAATCTGGCCAGCTTCCAGCTGCAGGTGCGCCAAAGTCCCGAGGCTCCGAGAGCGAGTGTTTTGCTTGTGGATAGCAGCAATTGAAGACTAAAGACCGAACAAAAAAAACATTTATGCACGGCAAATTAATAAACCCATTGGAGAGCATTTTACATTTTACGTATTTTATTGTCATGGCAATGGAGTAAACATTGTGCTTGTGCCAGCTGTGCCTAATGGCACCTGGAGTATAGTGTAATGGAATTTCTGGTATTTCTTAAAAGGATTCACTGCTACTCCGGCAGCAGCTCATGCATATTTATGGCCACACCCGCCCACCATCTCGCTGCATGGACCCTTTTGAGTTTGACGCCCTTTTACGAAAATTGAAACAATTTCAATTCGATTTTTTGGTTGCACCATCAGAAATTCCACGCCCCTTCTCCGCCGCCCAGCCAGACGTGCGCATGCAAATGGCAAAGTTCTGGCACTCGAGGTAACTCAAACCAAGCAGCCGAAAAGTGAGAATGCAAGGGACAAGCGCCTGTAGTTGCAACACTCGAAATTTGCCGTCAACTCTCGGCTGTCAATTTGGCAGACAAGGCTTTGCCGGGGCCTGTCGCTGCCTCCACTTTTGGTTTGTAAGTCAAATTAAAACCCAAATAGGAAACATACTCGAGCTGCTTGAAATTCTTGAGCCTTGACATGAGTTGCTGTTGAAGTCGCTGTCGGAGTGATGCCATCAAATTATGGGCCAAGGCAAATAAGGTTATCACATAACTCCGGCGACGTCTCACAAATGCGCTCATCGATGCAAAGAATGCTGAAAGCAGAACCGGAGGAAGGAAGTCGCTTGTCGTCGCCGTACAATTGAAATGGGGTCGCTGCCTGAAAGTATGCAAAGTATTTTTCGGCAATGCTGCCGCCAGCATCTGATGTTGTCTTTATGGCCGGGCACAAATTGCGGCTGAAACTAACCCATCCAACTTTACGGCTGCTCATAATCCTCGGCCTAGCACAATAAAAAAAATGTATTTGCCAGCGACTTTGTGTGCGTAATATACATATATATATATATATGATCAGACCCAATGAATTTTTATTCTTTGTGTTATAATTTATGACGCGTATTCCGTTAAAGAAACGAAGGCCACACAAATTTCCACGCTAGCTTTGGCTTTTCACATTCCACGCGTGGCTAGCGTTTCGCTTTGCGTTTTGATTATTAAAATTTGTGTGCGCCGGCACTGCTGGCATTTTCATTGCGTTCATTGGGTCGTGTGCGCCTGCGGCCGTCCCCCCGCATCCCACATGCTCCGTTTTCGAATTTCAAACAGAAAACATTCGCATCCCAGATATTTAACCATGTACGTCCTTGTGCGCTCGCCTGCAGCGGTGTGTTGACAAATCTAAATGAAATTAGTGCACCTCCGGCGGTTACCAATGCGCCATGGCTTTGATCAGTATTTTTGAACTAAAGTCCTTTTCAAAAATGGATATTTAACACAAAAGAAAACTAAACTATAAACTATTTAAATGGCTGGTCAAATTGTGCTTTATTCGTTCTATGTGCAAACGATGGAAAAAATTGTTAACGAAAGTCGGCAACACACTGTAACTCAATTCCGCTTTTTATTTAGAAAATCAATATTGTCATTTACGCACCAACAGTAATTACGCTGCAGAAAACTGATTTATGCAATAATAATTTTGTTATCCGTTACACAAAGAAGAATAGATGGACGCAATTTATGATGTAAGTCCAACTAGTTGATGGTCGGCAACAGTCCCTGCCAATGTGCCGTGGCGGTTGTTATGACAATTTTAACCACAAAGTGATTATTATTATTATGCCTGGCACTCTGCAATCAATATCCCTTCGTTCTATGCAATTGTGGCCAATTAACTGGCTTAATTGCATTTATCGATTCATTGCTGCATACCGACCCATCTATAGAAACCTCATTGCTGCCTTTTGATCATTGCAGCGTGTAGACAGCAGAATTGGTGGCCATGATATGGATGTTCTTTAAAACGTTCTTGGCTCAAGACTCAACTCCAAATTAAAATGAGAGCGTAAGTTAAAACTTTGACAAAATTTGTATCCCTAAGGAAAAGCCGAAAATTGTAGGCAAACTTTTTTATATTAACAGGCACCGATCCCAAATATACGACCAAACATAATATTCTTATTACTTCATAAAAATTTGAGATCTTATAGATGTTGGGTATATAAATGTGAGTTTCAAAGTAGACATTGATATCTTTAAATTGTGGTAGTTATTCAACATTTCTTATGGCGGAGGCGGGAGGGGGCTTTTTCTTCTTTCTTTATGAAACTTTGTTAACTGGCCGTTTTTTGCTCATAACTTGAGTATCGTTCATCCGATCTTTATCATTCCTTCAGCAAATCGATACATAATTTTGATTACTCTATATACTACTAGATATCTCTAGAAGGTCCAAACAATCTATCATCAAAACTGTGGGAGATATGACGTTTTTTCCAAATTGCGGGGGCGGGAGGGGGCGTATCAAAAATTGAAAACAAACTTGATCTGCCTGCAAGTATAAGAAATATAAGTCCCATACATGTCAAACCTCTATCTCTTACCATCTCTGAAATCTCTTCGTTCATACGGACGGACGGACAGACAGACAGACGGACAGACGGACATGGCTATATCGACTCGGCTGTTAATGCTGATCAAGAATATATATACTTTATAGGGTCGGAAACGATTCCTTCTCTCTGTTACAAACTTTTGCACAAACTTAATATACTCTATGTACCTTCGGTACAGAGTATAAAAATAAAACGCATCGACTTAAATATATTCAAAATTAGTTTATATTTTCACTGATGCCGAGGTGAATGCATATAAAAAACCGAAAAACGAACAAGCATACGAACGCATTTCGAAATTTCGACAAACGAACCATCAAAGACACGATAAACTCCGTATGACAACTCGGTATAGAAAGTGTAGAGAGAGTGTTTTATACTTGTGGGCTGTTGTAATGCATGATGAGGGCTCGACACATTTAGCTGTACGCCGCTAACTATGTGCTATTCAGCTTAAGAGTGGTGCGTTGATCAATTTGAAGACGTAGAAAAGCTTTTTCGGTTTTTTGTCAAACCCAATCGCCAACTATGCAATACACCTAGAAACAGGACTTCCCACCATGTTACAATATGCCATGGCACTGGCACACAACATCGAATGCAATCTGTACGATTACAACACATGGAGCGTTTGGCAAGTTCAACTTCTACGAAGTATTGGCTATAGAGAGAGAGAGAGAGCCAGTTTCGAAACAGAAGCTCAAGTTAGTCAGTCCCGCATGACCTACAGCCAGCTGCAGTACTTTCAAGATTTATTTTCCGTGCGAGAACCGAACTAATGAGTCTGAACTATACCCCGTACAGTTCCTCGTCGACACAGAACATTTTCTTAGCCCGGTGCCCCATACTGAACGAACTCAGTGTGCTGCACTTGGGAAAATCAATCCTGTCTCGTCAGGAATCACACGCTCTGCTAAACGGGAGCAACTGGCGCTCCCGTACTTCCTACTTGCGGGAGAGCCTGTGATATCGCCGAAGCTTTCTTATGGACTACGAAGATATGTGATCTGGAAACTAGGAAAGCATCGAGTTACATTTGCTGGGCTAACGGCTACAGCCTGTATGTTATTATCCATTCAAATTTTTAAATTGTTAAACTTCAGAACTAGTTCTTAAAAATTTTCAGTTAATAACACCGAACAACTCTTTCGGCACGTTGATTCGCTGTTAAATTCATGATTCATGATTTAAATTGTACCGAAATGACGTTTGACGACATATCTACCTAAGTCAATCGCTTATTGAGTGTCGAAGTTAAAGATGGTCTGGATTTATGCCTGCATCTGTGGTGGGTCTGGTTTTCTGAGTTGTACTGCTCTCAATCTGATGTTTTTCAAGGTACACTTCCTTTTTCTCTTGATCGGCATTTCGGTGCGGCCTACAGTGGCCAGTGTATAGAACTTTCTTACTACTATTAGTTTATATAAACTTAAATGTAAAATATATTTTGGCTCTCTTAAGCCAACGTACGTTTCTCTTTTAAAGTTTTACAATTGGTAATAAAAATGTATCAATAGTTCTTTTTCTGAAATTCTATTTAAAGCTAATAGCAAATGAGTTGAAGCGACTAAAACTAGCATAGATTAGAACATCATCAAACATCTGCCTTCTCTTTTACTCCGAGTTCATTGTTAATGTGTTGTTCCTGGTCCTCTTCACAGTTGAGTGATTTAGTTTACCCTTTGAATTTTAAGCTGCTTAACATTGCTGCAGTAGTTTGGTATAGAAAAGCGTTTTCGTTTATAGACTCTGTTGAACTTCTGCTTGAATTTGTTTATGTAGTTAAGACAAAGCAGATTAGTAGAAACAACTTTCGCACACATGTACTGTCATTTTTCTATGCATGGCATAATTAAAATTTTTGCCCATAAATCCCAAATTGGTTGTTCCAGGTTTAAAAAAAAATTATGACCAGATTTATCGATGGCAAAACTTGTACTTTTTCATTCAAAGGCATTAAATTACTAATCTAGGCTAGATTCTGTAGTTTAAAAGCTTAAACAATTATCTTAGTAGACTTTCCGCTGCCTAGGCTTGATGGCTCAAAAGAGGACTGGGACAGCATACTGTTGAACTGAACAGACACACGCACACAAACAGACAAAGTTGGCAGTCCAATCATTTTAAAAGGATTTCGACAAAATGCAATGAGAATGTAAACTGAGACGAGAGGAAATGCCTGGCATATGGAGGCATGTTTCGAATTGAGAAACGGCAAAACTAACGAGTGTACATGCATGACAGCATCTGGAGGCAAAGACCAGAGCACAAATATTGAATTGCACAATCGTAACCATGTGAATATGGAACACAAAGGGAAACTTCTATTGAAAGTCATTTTACTAATGGTCCAACTTGAGCCGAAAATGCATTTGCAATGCGTGACTAAACTTACTCACCTTGTAGTTAGGTGTAATTATTCATATTTTAGGGCCTGCTATTGTATTTAGATTCTGCACAGAGAGAAAAATAACGGATTACTAAAAATTAGTGCAACCAAACTCGCTCTAAATAAATGCAACTTCTTAAAAAACGTTCTAGCAAGTTGAAGAGGTTTATAATCAAGCTTAAGTCAAATAATTGATTTGTTTTTAAATAAACTAGAACAGAGATGCTAAAATTCAAGTGATGAACCGAACCTTCCTAACCGAATCTCCTCTGAAACTCCGTTCAGTTCAAACAAACACTTTTAACGTTCTCTATATTATAAAGGAAATTAGATTTAAGTTTCGTTTTAGCAATCATATCTAAAGCATAGTGCAAGTTGCCAAATGGCATAATAAGCCTCGAAGGTTCGACTTTAGATTGCACGGAAAGATTGATGGGATCCAGTTGAAGTAGAGGTAATTGTTTAGTATACGATTGTAAGGCAAGTCTCGAATACCACTGAATAGCTGGAACTACCATTACTGGAATCACTCTCTTGGAGGAGCAAGAACAGATCAAAGAAGTACAGTTGACAAAAAGACTCCCTGACAAGGCATTAATTTTTCTGGTCCTGCTCTACAATGCGATAGTGCGTCTGTGCGTCAATCAGTCTGTAGCGAGTTATTGTTGATCGGGGTTTGGTAAAAGAAATACTTCCATTGGATGAACTGAGCCAACAATTCTAACCATCTCCATACTCTTATACTGAAAAAGTACATAGAGTCAATAGCGATTGATCGTTTATGTCATAAAGGATGGCTGTGCAAGATCAAGAGGCTCTCAGGGTGAAGAGTCAATCACAGGGACCATATGTGCACCAACTTTTCTAACGATACGGCCATCTAGACAAAGATAGGCGCTTAAAATTTGACTTTTACATAAATAAACTTAGTCCCAGCACCTGTCTGGCCTTAACTACTCAAAGTGGTTTGAGAAGGTGCTGAACGTCCTTAAGAAGAATCTATTCTTGGTGCCTCAACCAAAACGACATATTTAAAACCAAACTTATTCTAATACCACCTTCGTCTATTTGCCATAATTGACCCACTGGAATCCCAAATGAATTATAAACTTATATAATTATAATTAAATGTTAAAAGAATACACCATTTAATTATTCTCTCAGTGTGGGTCTGCTTGTCTTTGTGTTTGCTTGTAATCGTGTTCTACTGGTAGCATAGGGTCCCTGAGCTCATCATCAGCTTGGCCAAATGTGATTTTATATATGACATACAACATCATTCCCCCTCACCGCCCGTGGCGAGCTGACAAGCTGAATTTTGTGCTTGTTTTTCCACACACAATAATGAAATGAAAAGTTAAACAACAAAGTGCTACAAAGCGCAAAACAAATGCACCGAATTAAAGTAAAATGCAAATTCAAATTTTTACCCATTTGGAAACCTTTTTGGGTGGCTGGAAATGTGCCAAATGGGAGTGCAAGTTTGTGCATGGTCCACATATGTGTGTGGCTGTGGTTGGCTTATACTTGCTGAATGCTCTAATTGGCATGAGCTCAAAGGATTCAACACTCACATATTACACTGAACGATTGTACGCTAATCACAGCCAATGGTCAATGACCATCCCATTGCAAATCCATAAAAGAACTTGCATAATCCGCGTTACGTTTATAAGGCAACCGTAAAATCAACCAGCATCTGCCATCCTCTCCTGGCCATTGAAGCGTGAAATGCAATTTAGAAAATAAAATATAAGGGAAATATATTATATGTGGCTTAGGGGAGCAATCAGAGTGGGAGCCATATTGAAATGCGGTTCCGACCGTTGCTGCTGCTGGTGTCAGCGCATTTAAATTCATTTGGCGAAGCGAAGGATACGCACATACATTGACTGGTTGCCACAACTTTTCCCAAATCAGACAACAGGAAAACTGTAGCATACTTACGAGCGCAATTTACCTTGTTGTTTGCCCCCAAAAATTTTTATTGCCCACACAGCAACAGCGGCAAAGGCAGCAGCAGCAAAACAGACTTTTACACACATTCACATATGAACTAAGGTCAGTTGGTCGACTGGCTTGGCTAAAAGTTTTATTACCGTTACGTTTCTTGTTTTCAAGAGAGCAGCAGCAGCAGCAATAGCAGCAGGCTCGTTATGTGTTTATTCAATTTGGTTGCTTTTGTATACCCTTGAAAGGGTATAGTCATTGTCTGGGACAAAATGAAGCATTTCCAAATTAGGTCCGAAATCGGTTGACGAACGCAAAGCGTTTGCAAAAGTGCAAAAGAGAGCAAGGAATTAATTCACTCGGTGCTAAGTCAGGAGAATACAATAGTTGTGCTTCCGAAATGTTCTGCCAAGTTTTAAATGTATGAGAATTAAAAAGATTTAGCTGATTTTCACTTTCGAAATAAACTCCATCAAGGATAACATTTAAGTACCTACATCACTTGCGAGGGTATTAACACTTCGGCATTGTCAAAAGGTTTGGTTTTACTTTCCCTGTCTGCTGCTTCAGCTTCAACATTCGCTGCTCTGTAGCCGTTTTTTTTTTTTATGAAAACACAGCAGATAACTTTATCAGCCAAGAGCCACGCTTGGCAAATGGACAACGTATTTATGTATTTCCTCCAGAATGCCAGCAGAGTATTGTCCTGGTCTTGGCTGGAATGGGCCAGGGATGAATGTACACATTTGTGTGTGTGAGTGTAATCAAAGAAAAGCTTAACCGTTATGTTAGTCACCAACTTTTGTATAGAAAACTTTGGAGCATTAGTTGCCAAAAACACAATCCGTTTTGCCAAATGCCAAAAAATTGCAAGTCACAATATACTTTTTATTAAAATATGTTTTATCTAACTATTGTATAATATTTAAGCTCTCAAAATTTTTCGTAATGTTTTACGCTTGAAGATGACTTTAATTTTCTTACAGTTTTCTGTAGTTCTATTGCCAGAAAAACTAAGCCAAATACTTGGCTGGCTCTTATATCTCTAGAGAGACTCTCGATCGATAGTGTAATAGCGAATCAAATATCTCTAAATACTAAGAAAATTTCGCCTTCTTTGATGAAATAGAGTAGAACTCTTTAGAGAATTTTGAAACCGACTAGACTATTTAGAGATATATGAACTAACTGATGCTAGTCCGCTTCGGTGTCTGCAATTTGAACAGGCTCGTAACCCCAACCGAACCCTACTACTGGAAGGTTTAAGAATGCATTTAATATATTTATGCACTCGTGTGTCATTTGTGTGACTTATTCGCAAAAATATTGATTACACATAATTTGATTGAATTCGAAGATGGAAAAGGCCTCAAACACTCCTACAAAACTTTCAGCAGTCAAGCATATAAATGGTCTGCCTAGTAGTCTGCCTAGTAGAGGAGGGATCACAGCGAGTGTGTTTAATTATTCCGTATTTTCTTACAGTGAACATTCAAATGCTTGCGATAGTGAATTTGATAAATCATCTTTAATTTAGTATCGAAATTTGAAATATTATTTTAAAAACCCATTCCTGTTCCAGACACTGAGTGATTTGATATTTGTAAATTACAGTGACTCCATCGCATTGATCTCAACCTTCGGATTGAAATTTCAAGCACGAGTCGTACTATATTTTACTTGAATCAAGTACGAAAAGATTGAAACAACCCTAAGAGGCTGGTATCAATCCGAAAATACTCATTCCAAATACGGATCCTACTAGAAAATTAAATTATCCTGACTCGAGACTGAAGTAAGTTTGGAATTCCACTGTCAAAGCGAGAGCAAGTTCGAAACTAAGAGAGAAAAACTCTCTCAGGCTCTTCTGATGACTTAAAAGTTATTAGTGGTTGTCTTGGAATTCACTACCAGTTATAGAATTTCCAGCATGAGAAGGTAGCTGCTGAATTGCAGTCGATGGGTCAAGTCTATTGAAGAGACTTCAATAGAGACCAGCCTGCATTGTAATGTTGTTTGTGCAAACTAATGACCTCGAGCCGGCTAGAACTTGCTGGTTTGATAATGAAAAAGTTCGTTAAAATAGTAGCATGGAGTTCTTGTTAGATGCTTTTTTTGGGGTCGAAATGAGTTTAATTATCGGAGCTAAAGTCAATCTCAGTTAATTTTAATGCAATCCTTTTTCAGATTGATTGTAGTTCGAGTATCGGGCTTAATTTAATACTGGGTATTCTTGCACCAAGCCGACTTCGAGATCAAATCTAGTACGAATATTGAGCTTAAATCAATATCGGACTTAATTGATTGGATCCGACTGAGAAATCAAATCGAGGTCAAATAACAAGATAAAATCAAAGTCAAGCTCTTTCGAGCTAAAGTCGGGATCAAGACAAGAATTCCAGGATTGAAAAATCCGTACTCAAATCAATTCTTTTCGTACTTCGTTTGCGAAAATCCGGGCTTGACCGACTTCTGAGATCGTTTGGGATTGATTTTAGCCCGGATATCTCGGATATTTTTCTGTGTAGACAACAAAATTTCATCAAGACTGTCATTACTATAACTAAACGGATTGGGGCAAGTTGGGTTGTTGAGTTCCCAGTGAAAATAATTCATTTAGTTTTAGCTTTATATTTTAAATGCTCATTAAAGAAATTTGAAAATATATATTTTAACAGAAATCCCAAGGATCTTTGCAGAATATCGTCAGCAGGTCAACTGTATGATACGTCGCGCTTGTTGGAAAATAAAAATAATCCTTGTAAAATGATAAGTGGACTTGTTTTCATAGCACTTCAAGAGTTTAAAACAAATCAGTATGAAAATTTTACACCATATGGAACACGAAATAGCAAATATTTCAGCATATTTAACTCAAAAATCAAGTTTCGGTTTCGATGTGGTTGTTTTTGTTTATCCTTGTGATCCTTGTTCACTGAATTTAAGTTTAACCCAAGAACGAAACATAATCAAGATAAAACAGAATTAACTCTGTGCTGTTTTTCATATGCGCTATTTTCTACTTAATTTAAAGTTTTTATTCATTTTGTGAACTGAATAACTTTAAGTAGTATCTTTAGACTTTTTTACTCACAGCGGAACATTCTTTCTCAGACCTGCAACTTCTATACAAGTCATTGTGGGTGACGCCTATTCTTAAAAATGTGCTGCCACTTCCAATATGGAACGTCAATTAAAGGCGGGTAAAGCATGTATTTAGCCATATGCAACCCTACCGTGCTCTTCTCTGAGCTCGATAGTAGTATCTAGACACGTCAATTTGTCCGCAGAGATAATTAAATCTATGTTATGTTGTTCAGGCACTAATTTGAGGTAAATACAGAAGAATTAGGCAACATTCGGTGAACGGGGAGCTTAGAACCTTCCGTGTAGATGTTGATATCATGTGGGGAAGGTTATCCTTATCGAGTCTGAATGGGAAAAAATAGTAGTCGTATAGTTTATAGAGCGTCGTTTGAGGTGTAAGTGTGTAAGGATGCAGAGAAAATTCGGGTGTTCCGAATTACCCCCATTGTAATTTAAGGCATTGGTTTCTCGTTGTCTGAGCGCTCTTTTTGTGGCTAATTGCCCTAATACAAAGTCTAGTGGTAGGAGGTAGAATATTGTGTTGGTATTGTGTGGAGAACTCCCTCATACATATTTCTAAGCTTCTCTGCTTTCTGCACTGCGTTGGCCACCTTACTAGTACTCGATAGATAGCCCACTATGGACTCAAAAAAATATATTAAATCAGGTGTGCCCAGAGCCTATGCATTCATTGTTTTTTGGCAATCACGCGAAGTATATCGCAACAACAACTTCGTTTGATTTTTCTTTCCTCTTTCTCTCGTATGCGACTTGCAAAATCAAATGCAGCAACAAATTCCTAGTAGACATTGTTGTTGGCGACGAAATATTTTGTGTGCATCATACAGCCACAAGCACACACACACTTTTTGGTAATCAATATGTCTAATTTTAATTTTATTTCTGATTATATTTGGGTGTGGTCGGTTCCGGTACTTAATGTTGTGATTGGGTGTAACAAACCAACATGATCGCCCTCGATTTCCCGATGTAGTGCAAAACTTCTATCGAATACTGTAATACTGGTTCGATAAATTCTTGTAATTATTGTATCATGGACAAACGCAATAATTGGTTTTTTCTTTTAATTTCTTGTGGTTGTTAAAATCGGTAAAGTCGCTCACATGAGGGTTAAGAATAATAGCTTTGCGTATGTATCCCTGATTTTCTGCCCCTTCTTACCATATATTACCATCTGCAACTGTATGTCTATTTCATTCTTTAGTTATGATCGAAAATTCAATATGATTATAATCAGGACAATTGTTTTGGTCATAATAAATGGTTAGACAGGCTGAGCAAATGTTAATTTTACACGCTTATTACTTCATGGGTCTTATGTTTGTTAACAAGATTTTGCTTTTGCCGAATTTGCGATAATAAACCCAAAGCCAGCCAGATCGTAAATGTTTATGGGACAACTTCATTGCCCCAGTTGTGCCTAGTTGGACATTGGTTATTGTCATCGACGAAAAATTAAAGTAAAATTTAAGAGAAAATAAATACATATAAAACAAGATTGTAATTCTAATTTCAAGTATGTTTAAGGTCTATACTAAGATGAGTTAAAAAATTAGTTCGTCACGATACTTCACATAAATAGAAACAATGTTGAACAGTTTCAAATCTGATTCCTATTGAACGGCAGTAATATTTATATAAAATATAGGGCCGATCTAAATTGTTATCTCATCTGAGTAAATAGTATTAAAATCAAATGGGCGAACTCATGTGTCTAAAAACGACTCCAAAGTGTGCAGTATTTTGGACCGCAATCTCCACACAAAAACGCAAGCACCATGAACCACTGTGCATCATTCTGGTCGCCTGTCACATTTCGCATAGCTCTCAAGTTTGACGACCGCATATGGGGAATTTGGTGCGCGTTTTCGTTTGCTATTTTTGTGCTTTTTTCCATGCATATGCTGCCGCAGTTTATCTTCGTTAGGGAATGACGATGGCAGAGATAAATGTACTGCAAGTGCACGAGGTCAGCCCGGCAGTCATCTTTAAGGCATTAAAGCATCAAATGTTGCTTAAAGCCAAGTTTGATTTTATTTTAAATGATGATTAAGAAATATTATTGATGGTTTTGGCTAAGGTGAGGTAAAGTATCACATTAGATGTTTAAACATCTTTGAATCGATAAACCACATAGCTGACAGTTTGGCCTCAAGGCAACGCTTGGCTGGATGTGGTAAAGGCCAACACCTGCAGAGCAGACAGACGATGCGGCAGCCCCTAGACAGCACTTGAGCATACAGTATGTATAGTTTGTATAATACTGACGTATGTAGCTGTATGCGTGTGCTATGTTAATTATGAAAACTTTCTTGGTGTGTGGTTTGAGTGAGTTTTGGTCAGGTTGTCGGCAATTAATGTAATTTAATTGCATTGTGTGTGTCCCAAATGTCAACGATTCGTAAATCACTGCCAAGTGGCCACAAAAGGTGTATGCAATTACAATTATATTCAATTTGGATTACCATTATATAATAATACACGTTGCTGTTCGAGTCCTGGCATAAATAAATAAAATTGCCAGCTGAATTCTGCCGGCACTTGTAAATGCTCACCGTAAGCTGTCTCCGAGGTATTTTTGCACCAAGCATCAGCCATCATTGCAGACGGACCAGCCATAACAAATGTGGGCAAAAATGGCCTGAAGTGGAAGTGGAAAGGCAAAGACATTGCCTACTTTTGTGCGGTTGTGTGTGCGTCGCCGTTTATGGGCTGGCAGCTCGAACACACCTACGTCTTCGCTTTTCTCATGCATATGTATGAGATTTCACGCTTCGTTTCTGACTAAGGCTTAGGCAACCCCACGCACACAATCGCCCTTACAGGGCTATTACCATATTTCATGCTTTACATGAGGCCTATTTCACTTGTCAGGGCCCATTCTCGATGTGCCACTGCGGCCTGGGCAAAATCATCTAAAAGTTTGTGTACTCCGCTGTGTTGGTTGAATGTCTTGCTTAGATATGCCAAGCTGCGCCTGGCTGACTAACGGACTGACTGACTGCCTGCCTGATGTCTCAATATAAGTTTGTTGTCGTGTGGCGTTTTGAAATTCTTTACCTTACAGCTGTGGCTGACATTCAACTAATTCCATTTGCTGTATCCCAAATTCCCAAGGTGCAAAACAGATCAAAAATCAAATATTGTGTATATTTTTTATGGTTTAACACAATGGCCGCCTCTGAAGACATTGTTATTAGATTTAAAGCAATTTTAAGGACGATCAGCCGCCTTTTGTAAACAAAAATTTTTTTAAATAAAGCAACCACAACAGATACCCTTTTTATACACAAAAAATTTATCATGATAAATGCACAGAGAAAAAAAAGATCAATTTAATGTTGATATGACCGTTATTAAAGTGAACTCAATCATTTGGCAAGAAAATGATATCATTCTGATCCAAAATTATATCATTTACTTAAATTGATATTGAATCGTTTCAGAATGATATCTATCTGAAATGTAATAATGAAATGTTAAAAAATATCGATTTGAAATTTTTATACTCTGTACCGAAGGTACATAGAGTATATTAAGTTTGTGCAAAAGTATGTAACAGGGAGAAGGAATCGTTTCCGACCCTATAAAGTATATATATTCTTGATCAGCATCAACAGCCGAGTCGATATAGCCATGTCCGACTGTCCGTCTGTCCGTCCGTCCGTCTGTCCGTCTGTCCGTCCGTCCGTCTGTCCGTCCGTCCGTCCGTATGAACGAAGAGATCTCAGAGATGATAAGAGATAGAGGTTTGACATGTATGGGACATATATTTCTTATACTTGCAGGCAGATCAAGTTTATTTTCAATTTTTGCCACGCCCCCTCCCGCCCCCGCAATTCGGAAAAAACTTCATATATCCTACAGTTTTGGAGATAGATCGTTCGTTTCTTCTAGAGATACCTTGTAAACAACATTATTTATCGATTTGATATGATTTGATTTGATTGAATGATAAAGATCGGATGAACCATACTCAAGTTGTGGGCAAAAAACGGCCAGTTAACACCACCCACCCCCCCACCAACAACCACAGCAACATACCCTAACCGTTCAACACAGGCAATCTTAGTGCGAGAGAGAAAGAGAGAGAGATACTTAGAGAGCGCACCGTGTTGTGCGCGGGGTGTTAACTGGCCATTTGACTCCTGAGCAAATGCGAGTGTAAGGGTACAGAGTATGTAATAGTCGGGCTTGACCGACTTTCTTTCTTGTTAACATATCAATTTAATACATTTTCATATCGGAGTAAAATTGATATGAAACAAGAAAGAAAGCCGGTCATGCCCGACTATAACATACTCTGTACCCTTAACGTCGCAGCTCGCATTTGCTCACGAGTTATACGCGCTCATCTCTAAGTTTCACTCTCTCTCTCTCTCACGAAGACTGCCGTTCAATAGAATGCTGTGCTGATGGTGATGATGATTCCAGTCCGATCTTTATCATTCCTTCAGCAAATCGATAAATAATTTTGTTTACAAGCTATCTCTAGAAGGTACGAACGATCTATCTTAAAAACTGTAGGAGATATGACGTTTTTTCCAAATTGCGGGGGCGGGAGGGGGCGTGGCAAAAATTGAAAATAAACTTGATCTGCCTGCAAGTATAAGAAATATATGCCCCATACATGTCAAACCTCTATCTCTTACCATCTCTGAGATCTCTTTGTTCATACGGAAGGACGGACAGACAGACAGACAGACAGACGGACATGGCTATATCGAATCGGCTGTTGATGCTGAACAAGAATATATATACTTTATAGGGTCGGAAACGATTCCTTCTCCCTGTCACATACTTTTGCACAAACTTAATATACTCTATGTACCTTCGGTACAGAGTATAAAAATATCAATTTTTCTCGGTGTGCCCTTAAAAGTATGCAAACTATATTTTGTTTAATAATTACCAATTTAAAAAGGAAAATGCGTGGTCAGTTGTGGCTACATTATCAACACCAAACATTCACTCAGGTTTTCGGAGCAATTGAAGGTATTCCAAGGATTAAGTATTAAGCCAAATTTAAATCTATTATTTTTCTGAATTAATTTTATTTATAAGCAAAGCTTACTTTGAGGAGCATTTATCATGATATTTTGTTTGTGTATAAACAGAGGATAAGAATCACACTCCCTTTTCAAAAAAGCTCAAGATTATAAATTAATTTGGTTAATGCTTAAAGTTGCCTTTACACTTTTCATATATCTCTAAAGAGACTCTTTGACTAGAGTCCTGCACGAGTTCACATAAATCGGGTTAACAGTTTGGTGATAGTTTGGCGATTATACGAACAAAATACATATGGTATCGCATTTTTAGCATTTTTTTATTTTTTTATTTTTTATACATGGGATAAATTAGCGATATATGGTATCACTCTTTTTTTCATCCAATCGGTAAATTGGCAAAATATCCATAAAAAATCGACTTGAAGACATGAATGTGATTCTTTTTAAAGGGGTCTCGCATTTTCATCATCCAATCTGGGCATTGGGGATTCGTCGCAAATTTCAATTGCCCTATTTGTATTGGCTAAGTAAGGAATTCTTTCTTGAGAATTACAAGCAAGCAAATATAGGTGTATGTTTTCAATGCAAGTACATCTTATTCAATACAAGTAACATATTAGATGCCTTGCCTTAGACGTATGGGGTGGCGCAGACGTCTAAGGTTTTTCCAACCGTGTTTTTCAGTCCAAGGGCCCCGAGTCCGAATCCTCAAGGAGTAAGTAAAAATTTTAAATGCACAAAAAAAAAATTTGCTGTTTTCCAGAATAATAAAATATTCGGAATAATAAAAAATCTTATCCTCCCACATAAGAGACTCATTCATATCTTTAGGAAGAAACGATTTCCTATCTCCAGAATATACCTTTTCTTATCTGCAGGAAGAATCGCTTTTTTATCCCTTAGAAGACACTTTTTCTTATCGCTTCGAAGGGACTTTTTCTTATCCCCAGAATGAAACGCTTTCTTATCCCTGAGAAGAGACTTTTTTCTATCTAATAGAGAAAACGCTTTCTTTCCTTCCAGAAAAGTAGCAGAGTGACACAATTCTTCTGCATTTTTCGCTTGGCCACAGCTCCCTTTTACTTTCGTCTTTAGGTACAGCTAAATTCCTATCCAAAGTTCTCGAATTTCATAACATGCAATACTTCGTGGAAATTTTATATTTAATAATAAATTAAATACACTATTAAATCGAAATTTAATTCAAGCCATCTATATTTTGTTCAGAAAAATATGTTTAAAACATGTTTTAAAAAATTTGTTGTCAAAAAATGTTAAAACGTGCTCGATTTAAGTTAAATCAACAATATCGAATATATTTATTAAAGTAAATGCATGATTTCTCCATTTTTCATAAGTAAATTCAATTTGGACTGGGAAACATAATCTAAATTAAGTTGCCAAATTTACACAAAGTGACAGAAAATTTAGAAACAAAATAAATAATAAAAAAAAAAAGAAGCAGTGGGAAATTATATGAAAGCCAGACCTGAAAAAATTACCTGGATACCAAATAAGGATAGAAAAAAATCAATGATTAATTGATCTAGCCTCCTGACTTCATAATGAGCTCGAAAATGCCTAACAGCATCGAGCTAATCATGATTTGGAACTAAGCAACCGGTATTTTGACCCATTTCTCGGTAACAGATTTTCGAAGCTCTTCAGTCGAGTTGAGCTTTCGCCCGCCAGCATAAACACGACATGCAAGGTTACCCCACAGGTTTCAATTGGACTCAAGTACGGAGAACGCGCTGGCCTTACTAAAAGCTTGATTTTCTTCTCACTGAACCACTCACGATTGGCCCTTGATACGTGTAAGATACCACTATCTTGCTGAAAGATGGTATCCTGGTGCCGCTCTTGCTCTAAAAAGTATACTAAGACAGCAATCAGTTTTGTTAACCTTCTGAATTCATGCGACCTGTAATCTTGATATAAAGGAAGACAAAGCCAGTATTGACGGCATCTGATAAACAGTTCAGAATGGATTTTGTGAAACGTCACGTCTTGGAGGGAGGAGTGGAATAATGCGGTATTCTCAGACGAGAAAAAATTTTAACTTGGTTAGACCAGATGGTTTTTATTACTACTAGCACGACGTTAAGACGCCTGATCGCATTTCGACCTTCCGAAACTTTGGTGGCGGCTCTGTGATATTTTGGGTCGCTTTTAGCTATTACAATCAGAGCGTCATTTGGTTTCCTTTTATTTAATTTTTCCTTTATTTAATTTCGCAGGTCGATTTGAATTTTATTAATAAAAAATCGAGAAAATATGCTTTTACTTTAATAAATATATTTGTAAAGTTGATCAAATTTCTATATTTGATATTGTGGATTTACCTTAACACGAAAATGATTTAACATATTCTGCCAAAAAAAAAAAATTATTAAACATGTTTTAAACATATTTTTCTGAACAAAATATAGGGGGCTTTAATTAATTTTCGATGATATACTATAATACTATATATACTATAACACAAACATATGAACCCATAACACACACACACAGTATGATTTCATACTGTCAAAATTGGGCCCCTCAAAAGAGAGCAGCTGTGGTGAGTACTTCACCTTTATAGTAAATTCACCTTGTAATAGCATATCAAATATCTCTAAATATGTGGAATATGTTGCCTTCTTTGATGAAAAAGGACAGTTGCTATTTGATAAGAGATTATCTTTAGAGAAGTTTGACAACCGACTATTTAGAGATATATATAAAGGCAGCTCAACAAATAATATTTTATCTAATATTTGTAATAGAATCTAATCATATGAGTTAGTAAATTTGAATTGTAGAAATTAGTCATCGTGTGACAAAATAAAGTTGGTGATAAACACAAGCACCAAAATATGTTTGCATTTGTTGTTAGCTGTTCGACTTTATTCATTCGTATTACATTTATTCCAGAAAAATGCAAAACACTTCCTACTGTGCATTTCATCTGACAGCCTGAAAAAAATTCACTCGCTTAAACTCGCACAATGTAACTGTTAAAAAAGTTTTATATGAAAACTTTTCCAACTGTTTCACTTTGATACTGATCAGATTTCTCTTCTTCACGATAGCGCCAATGTGTCAGATTAACTTGCAAAATAATATATCAATTTGCAATGCAAATTTGTGTGACACATAGCAGTTATCTATGTAGAGGATGATATATGGCTCAAAAATAAAAATTTTTAATTTGCAAAAGTTTATGGAAATAGCACAATACTTGTAAAAGTATCTGTGAAAATTGATTCTCGCCTACCTAGAAATATTACATGAATCTAATTTGCCCAGTCCGGTAATGCAAGTATGAAACTTGCTTAAAATTCAATTGAAAGGCTGAAGGAAATGATTGTCACACGAGTGCGAGTAATATCCACATCCATAAAATCTATCAAATCATCTGTTCTTATATTTACCGAGCTATAAAGCTAATAGAATTGAAAGCAGTTCACTGCTGGAAGTTAGTTTTGGACTGCAAGGATTTTCAATAAGGTTTGTGATGATTTTTGACGGTTTTTTATGCTAATTGGATTTTCAGTGAAAATTTCTTGACACCAAAAATGCTCAGTAAGGTTTGTCATTTTACCATGAATTAATTAACAAATGAACAGCGATTGCAAATCATTGAATTTTGTTATTAAAATGGGTTTTAGAAAAGTTGAATGAAGATCCACTTTTTTGTCGAAACATTTTTGGCTCAACCCACAGATTTGCCGAATTAGGTCTAAAGAGCAGCCAGAGACAGTTCAAGAGCTGCCAATGCACACTGAAAAATGCGCTGTTCGGTGCAGTTTGATGGCCGACACCATTAGACCGTAAGTACAGTAAAATTGGCACAAACAGCACCTTCAGGAGGGCCAGAGCCAAGCTTCTCTCAATCTCTTGGCGTGTGTACTTATAATTTTTCGCACAGGAGAAAGGGACCTACAGTTTAACGCCGAATCCGAACGGCAATAGTTAGAGAATTTTTGCTTTTTCATGGCTAGTTACTTCACAGCTGGCGCCAGTAGCTGGTGAAGGTGACCGGGTGTGTAAAAGCTTTTTTCTGAAGATAAAAAACTTTTTCTATTAGATGGTCGTAGGCGAGAACGAACCCACAACCTCCAGCACCAGCAGCCACACACACAAATGGTACGCCACGCCCGACCACCATTGGACCGTACTTTTCCAAAAATCATGAAAAACGCAAGTTACAGTCAATGAAAAATCAAGTCAAAAATCAAGGTTATGTTGACAGTTGATTACATTGAATGGTTGGTGGTGATTCTGGATGATTTTCGTGTGCTGAACAATAATCTGTTTTAAGAAAAGGTCCATCACGTCGAGATTTTTACTAATTTGAGCTTAAAGTTTAAAAAAAAATTAATATTGTTTGCCCTTTTTAGACGCGTTTTGTGGGGAACCTGTACTTTTGTTTTGACTTTTTTAGATATTATCGGAAATTTTTACATCTTAACTTTAAAATACACTATCCCAAAGAATTGTACGATTATTTTAAGCGAAGATATACCATTTTGTATACATAGGCTATATCGGAAGAGGACTTTGCGGCATGTTTGGAAATTTGGAAAAAACGTTGGCACAAGTGTATTGCATTCGGTGGGAATAAATAAAGATTTTTTGATTTATAAACAAATTCTCAGTGTTTTTTGCCCACAGTAGTATATCTTTTGCAGCAGCCACCTAAACGCCACAGACGGCTGTTTTTCCCTTCAACTGCTGAACTAGGTCCCGGGCGGAGCGAAGGGCACAAACAAAAACAAAAAACTGGATCAAGGCAAGTTACAAGCTAAAAAGTTAGCAGCAACTACAAACAAAAAACAAAGCAGAACAAGCGAAATCACAGGACGAAAAACTTCAGTCGCTTATGCCCATTGAACGGGTTTTTCCTGCCGCTCGAACCTTCTTCGCATTTATTACATGAGCTAAAAAGTTGTACCCTGCCCAGGCAATCGGGGGCAATTTTGTAGGTTTTATGAAGCGATCGCTGGAACCCTTAGTCCTGAGCATGTGAGGGGGCGGGGGGGCTCATATCATTTCCGTTTTATCAACGTAGTTGCCCCCGTTGACAAATATGCGGCATTTTGGGCCGTTTGAATGCGGTCAGTGTAACGCTAACAAGACATTTAGCATTTCAAATAGAACGACCCGGCCATGTGGCCAAGTTTACACTGTGTACATTTTCTTGGCTCAAACTTTGGTAATAAATTGTTGGTCTTGCAAAAACACAAAACTTTTTTTCGTTTTGGGTTGTCCGAAATAAGTTTCGCCTGGGGTGGGTGGGCAGCGCATTAACAAAGAAATTTTAAGTCGCCAACTTTAATTTGCTCGACTTGCTTTTTTGATTGTTTTTATGTGTCTGCCCCCCTCCCGCTTCCCTTGCGAGTGGTTGTCTTTTCTATTTTCGCCTGTTTATTGTCACGTTAACGGCAATTTTCGTGCATAAAGTTTTACTTTCGCTTCGGTTTCAGTTTCGTTTCGTTTTTGATATTACACGTTTCGTTTGGTCTGGCAGTTGGCACTTTTGCTGCCACAGGGATATTGTATGTGTGTGTGTGTGTGTGTTCGTGTCACTTAACGGTAAATTCAGATTACCATTTAATTTATCGCTGTCACCGTTATGGCTGTCGCCTGTCATGCTCTCCACGTTCTTAAATATATTGTACGTTTGTTTGTTTAGGCGGCCAGCGGAATTTATTGAGGAAACTCGTTGATGCCTTCAGTCTTTGTTTGCAGCTATCCTTGCGCTCATAACAAAATCGAAAAGGACATGCCAGCGACTAAATGTTGACAATGCGCTATGGCCAACACCTGCACTGCCGTAACAGATTAGCTGTTAGCGAAAGCCAAGACAAATGGGGAACTGTACTTAAGGGCTATTGGAACGAGTTGAGAGAGAAGATGGCAAAGCAACAGACAGATGTACAAACGTGCATACACAAGACCATGGCTTTAAATTAGGGGTCGGCAATGTGAGCAGAGCAGTTGCCACTGGCAACTGAAAAAATATTCCTATTCATGTACAGAAAACGGGTAGAGTTCTTTCAGAAGCTTCTCTGGAAAATATTAAGCTTAAATTCTGGTTGGCTGAATGCGCTCAACACATTTACAAATTTCTCTGCTGAACTACGAGTATAATACTATGGCAGCGGCTGCAATTCTGCCTACGTCACACGGTCATCCTCTGCTCTTTATAAAGGGTGACCCAATAAGAGTGAATTATTTAATTTAAATTCAAATTAATAAAATATAATTAAATAAAAGTTTTAAAATTTGGAATGATGTTTTGCAGCGCTCAGAAACAGAAAATCATTGGTCTATGGAGGAGTCCGCTCGAAGTCTTAGCGGGTTATCCTAGTTTTATTCTGGGACTCCGCTGGTTGGATGGATACTGTGTCAAACAGATAAGACAACTGGGCTTTGAAAGGCTCAAATAAGTTGTGTTTGCTCATAACCATAGGTAACCAGGCATACACCACATCACATAGTATGCTGGTTCTATCTTTGCCCGACTTCTCCAGATCAATAGTTTCCTTTTCATGTGAGAATCGATACAACTGTTTGGAATCGCCAGTCCGTCATCTGGACTGTATTATCCTTCAACTGCCAAACGACTTAAGAGTGAAAAGGTGTTCCCGGCGCGGTTTTTGTAACGCATAAAAGGAAGCATCTCCGACCACATAAAGAATATATATTCTTGATCAGCACGACGATCTAAGTTGATATAGCCATGTCCGTCCGTCTGTCCGTCTGTTTCTATACTATCTAGTTCGTCAGTTTTAAAGCTATCTTAACCAAACTTTGCACGAAGTCTCTTAGTACAAATACGCTGCACATATATCGGAACCAGCCGGATCGGATGACTATAGCATATAGCTGCAATTGGAACCATCGGTCGAAAAAGTAGTTTTAGTGACAAAAACTTTTTTGTCTACATCGCAAACGTCCCCAAACCTCGTATCTATAAGTTTTCTATGCTTTCACATAATTCCACCAAGTTTTATGAAAATCGGAAATTTATATAGTACAGCTGCTATAAAAAATTTAGGTCTGAAAAAAAGTCTTTGTAAGAAAAACTTTTTTGTTTTCAATACTATCGCTCCCAAACTTGTTTCTGATCAATATTACAAACTACCACACAATGCTGACAAGTATGATACAAATCGGATGACTATAGACTATAGCTGCTATAGGAGCTATCGGTTGAAAAAGTAGTTCTAGTGAGAACAACTTTTTTGTTTCTAATGGTAGCGTCTTTATGTTTTCCAGCTGTAAATATTATCAGTTTACACACAATTTTGGGGAGTTTTGAAAACCGCCAGAAGCAGAAATCACACTGTGCTAAATCCGGACTAAGACAAACAGGAATTATTCATAGAAACAAATTTTTTTTTGTAATGTCTTATTTTATTGTTTGAATTGTAAGTTGTCTGTATAATATTTTTGGTAACTTTATATCGATTGGGAAACAATCAAATATTAATTTTAGTCTTTCTCTCGAACTTGGTGAATTTTTAATTTTAATTTTAAATTAAATTTTTGGTCTTACTTTTTGTACGACGTAAAATAAAAATGGCCCTTTGACCTTTAGTTAAAGGGTTTGGAGATGCTTTCCTCAGAGGATGAGAATCATCTCCAAAAACTTTCCCCTTTACAAATACATATTGATATTGCAAGGAAGCACGCTAAGCAAGCCAGAGCGAGCTAAAAAAAAGTAAATTGCTTTGGCTTGACCATAACCAACTGTCAACAACAAGAATGGTAAATCACAGTTATAATCGGTGGATCTTGGTCTTCCTGCCTTTTGCCCCCACAATACTGAGATGTCTGAAAATCTTTAAGCACAACTAACCCTTGCCACACGTAGGCTTAAATATATGCTCTGTACACTGCCAAATATATTTGTGTGCAAATATTCACTTAATATTTGATTCGCTGCTACGTGTCACGAAGCAGCAATCACCGTGCTTAGCTAAGCAAGTGTTGGGATCACGTTACGGCCACGTGACTTTGATGCCATTGCCCTTAACATTACTCACCGGAGTCTGCTAAGAGTCTCGAGCACAGCACTGACTAATTTAATGAGCATCCAAGGCCCACTCGCCAAAAGTTTTTCATTAAAGTAACAAATTGTAATTTTAATTAGGGCCTAACAAGGCTAAGTAGAGTGCGGGCGTGCGACAATGGATACGCCCACTATGCGTTACAGCCTGTGGCACTTTTGTAGCCGACTTTTGCTTCTGGTTTGAAACGAGTCCGCAGAGCATAAAATGTTGTCGAGCACACCGTGTCGCTCATAAAATGTGTCTAAAGGATGCAGCGGCTACATTTCGCATTCAGCAAGCACCTCATCGCTGGGACCCACACACACAAACGCATGCATTCACTCACAGATACGAGATATGAGCTACATTCATGTGCGCTCACATTTTACAGTTTTACAGTTAGTGCTGCAATTTATGCACAACAAGAGGCGACGGCAGGAACCATACTCCCCCGCCACCACCTTTCCCATTTGCAGAAATGTTTGCAATATTTTTTTTTTCTTTACAATCAGGAGGCTTGGGGCGAGTGGGGTATGCTGCTGGTTGCATTCATTTTGTAGTGAAAATCATTGTACCTACATTGAGTCGCGCCTCTGTGTACTTTCAGTGCGGCCTGGCTTTAGCATGCTGCTCCAAATGTTGGTCATTGCTTTCAGAGTCCGCAAGGGGTTTTGGCTTGCTTCAGATGCAGTTGAGTTTTGAATACCTTTTAGTAAAAAAGTTGCATTTTCTTTAAGAGATACCAAGAAAAACTTTCACTTAAACTAATGCACAATTTCTTTTTTTTTGGCTTTCCCTTTGAGTACAAATTTTGAATCGATAAGTAAATCAAATCGACAACTGCGATATAAAACAAGTAAGAAAGTCGGCCGTAATATACCTGACAAATTATTAAATGTGGCGCTACGTTTATTTGCATATATGCTAACCCAGGGTAAATCACAACCAAACAAATGGAAAATGTAACTGAATATAATTTAAATTTGCACGTGCGCTGCAATATGAATTAGATGACGCCACTATATGCTCTATATACTGTCCTGGAGTGGGAAATGACATTTGACATAGGACATAGGACACAGAGGACTCGACAATGACATATTTTATTTTTATTTCTAAATTTTTGAAATTTTTTGTACACCACGTCCTGGCGCACTTTATCTCAAATTTCACCAATCAATCGATTCGATTAACATTTTTTTCCGTCATAGCTAACACTCAAATGCATACAAAAGGAGAGCTTAAGTTAAAGTCGGCCTTACCCGATTTCGATATAGCCGTTACTTAGGGGATGAAATATTTAATATCCTTCTCTTATGTTAAACAACAGTGCATTAACATGATTGTTAAGATATTAACATAATCTTTGCAGACATGCTGCCCCAAAATATATGACAAAAGTAATGTTCCTTAAGGAAAAGACTAAAAGTATGCAACGTTTTTTATTAACAAACACTGCATGCTAACCTAAGTAACCCATTTATTTGGTAAAACTTTATGTTCTTATCAAGGCTGCAAGCCGATCCTGAACTGAGCCCTACTAGTTTTTCGTGTCCGTTAAACCGGACCTTTCAAAATTTTAAGCTCTCGAGCCTTAACCCGAACCGAGCCGCCTGTTTGCAAAGAAAATCTTTAATAACTTTCTCAATATTTGACCGGAAAAACTATTTTATAGTACAGAATCACTTGCATCGAAAATTACACATTTTTTTAGAAATCCAATCCATATTGCGATTTTGAGAAGAATGAAAAACATAAGTCAAGTTTAACAACCTAGCATTTGGAAGATCATTTTAACAAGAATCGCCTTGATGAGATTTTTTCAGCCCTTTTGAAGTTTAATGAGATTAATTTCATGTCCAATATAAAGAAGACTCCATAATGACTCATGCATATGCTACAAAATGTGATTTGTTGAAATACGACTGGAAAAAGACTCTCAAATGATTGAAAATATGAGTCGAATCTGATCAGAAAAACGGGCTATAAACGACTCTTCAAGAAGAGTCTCGGCTAGGGAACCGTTTTCTCCCGACGAAAGTATAATTTATGACTATTCTAATCACACAGAGGACTCGCAAAAGACTCGAATGTGACCAGAAATTTCAAAAAATGATGGATGACAGGCACTTTTAAAAGACTTTTTAGAGAACCTATGAACGATAACAATAAGGAACTTTCTCCTGAACAAATAAATGTGTAAGTTTTGACCGATTGTAGGCTCAAAATTTTGTCAACTATTTAACCACCTATGTACCTAGATCCGAACCAAAACCTTAGGTTCGATTAGTACAGGAACCGGTCCGTGAACCGAACCTTACACATTACCACGGGTTCGAACCTCCGGACCGTCATTCACCAAAATTTGACAAGTTTGCAGCCATGGTTCTTATAACTCCGCTATTATTTGATCCCTATGGAAGTTTTGGAGATGATAGATATTGGGTATATAAATGCGGAGGCAGATGGGATAACCACTCTGTCTCAACAAAACCTTTATTATTTTATCCATTTCAGATAATCCATTCCTGAGGAAAAGCCGGAAACATTGGACCACCTGTTTTATGGCCCAAAAACAACAGAAACGAGTCATTAAAAAATGGCCTCCAAGGACAAAAATAACCCTTAAGATTCATCTAATCTCATTCAAAAAAAAATTCCAAAAGGCATCTCAGTGCCCAAAACCTTGCCATAAACCACCGTTTTCACCGCCGTTTTCAGAATCACCTCGCAAATAGCAAAATCAATGGAGAAGCTTACTGTTGTGTTCCTTTTAAGTATACATTTCGATTTGGTGGTATCACAGAATTCCAGAAATCTCCCAACAGCAGACAAGTCCACAGAAAACCCAATTGCAACATTTTAACATTGAATTTTGTCCCTGTACAGTTTTGGGAAATTTTGATGTTTTTCCGTCTTCCTAGCTACGAAATTTGCAGAAATTTCAAGGATTCCTCAAAGATTCGGTAGTTTGTGGTGGATAACCCCAGCTTTAATGGGCTTTTAATAAATTACCTTTTTTGTACCTTTACTTTTACCTAGGTACTGCAAATTCCGGAACTAAGTATATTTCTTGCCTGGATGGCCAAATTTTTGGCATAAAGTCGACAGATGTGGCCACAGAGTTAAAACTTGACGGATTTGATAGCGATAGCCAAACTTAAATGATTTGATCCATATGATCCCACATTGCGTATGCGTTGTTTCATTTAAACGTTTAAAGTTTTTTATTAGACAGTCACTTTAAAATATGGATATAATCCTCGTTTCGCAATGAAAAACGCTTTTTTTTTTTAATTTGTGAAAATAGAAATTTTAATTTTAGAAAATAAGTTAATGTTAAAAATTTAAAGAATTGGACACAATTTTTAAATAATTTATACATACTACATACATATAACTGTAACTTCCATATTTTACACAAATTTATTGCTCCGCGATCTCTTTAAGCAAAGTTAAGATAAAATTGCTCACTTTTTTAAATAAATAAACAGGCGAGCAAAATCGGACTTTGCAGCCCTTGTAAAAGCTCAAGGTTGCGCTCCGATAACTATTGTTTTTTTAACTTTGGTATTGAAAGTATTCACTTTTACAATATATGGCAACTTCAAACTTGAACAGGAGACTCGACCACGATCCACGCGTAGCATTAAATATCATATTTATATGACACAGCCCAGCAATAAACATATCACTCTTTATAACAATTAATTTAATAGCAAGCAAGAATCAGGATAGCCGAGACACCACTTGACATTCACTGTGTGGAAAACTACCCTTCAGACCAACGCAGATAAATTATACACACGCATGAGACTAACAAACACATGCTAGTTAGGATTAGAGAAAATAGAGAAATTTGGAATAAAAGCAAGATCGCTCGCAAGAGTGAGTCAGTACAAATAAAAATTTACTAACGTGCTCATTTAAAGGTGTGTAATTCTATACAATGACCCATATCAAAAAATATTGCCATCAAAAATTAAACTTTATGCCAATAATTTGGCCATCCATCCCAGTGTGCAGCAAGGTAAGAAAAAAGAGCACCTGTTTAAACATGAACATGAGACGAGACTTCAAACCATATGTAGCATTAGATATCGCATTCACATCCCACAGCCTATCATAACTAAGCATCATAAGATATGTCATTTGTAACATTAAATTTAATTACGGTTGCTGTCAAGGTTCAGAAACACCACTTGAACAGGTCATCCGACTCCCACTACTTAATATGTATCGTGTGAGGCATATTGTGTGTGTATTCCTTTCAGGAATGCATTTTTATATTTACATTCATGGATCCTTAAGATAAGATTAGAAATAAAAGCAGCTCGCTCACACTGAGCGAGTCAGTACAAATGAAATCTTACAACCGTGCTCAACTAAAAGTGTATAAGTCTATACTGTACCTTTCCAGTCATTGAATATATTGTACATTCGATTCCCTTAAAACTTGGGTTTTGTTTTTCTACATATGGATTTCACCGCTCTTATCCTCAGTGGAAGAACAAAACACGCTATTGACATTCTCATCACAAAAACCTAAGAAAGATATTATAAATATCATCGCTTGACATTTCAATGGATCATTAGCATAACAAAAGTGTTTAGTTGGACTCAGTATTAATGACTAACCATCTTTTTAAACGAGAAGCTTAATTTAGACCCAGGCTGTAGTCCGGTTTGGAACCGAGCCCTTAAGAATAGGTTTGGTTGGGAACCTTTCAAGTTAGAGATACAGAATAATTTTCTAATTTATCAAGCAACTGGTAAAACGTATGGAGTACTTGGACAACATTCTTTGACTCAGAACTATTTACCGACAACCCTGAGACTTTTGATCGCAAAGACATACTTGATACCTACACTGTGCTATGGGTTTGAAATATTATATTTGGAAACTGTGATGCTGCCTCCCAAAGACTTAACAATATAGCAAGACATGTATACAATAAAAGACGAACTGACCATATTATACGGCATGCTAGTCAAATATACGGTGTACTGAACACTTATTTTTCTGCATAAGATTATAAATACTAGAGAACCATCATATTTGTATGACAAGATTAGTTTTGCCACATCAATAAGAACTATGAACTTAATTGCAGTAGGTACGCCATAAGCTTGCTTGTTCGGAGCGACTATTCTTTGTTAACACTGTTAGGTTGTGGAACCAACTACCAACCAACATAAGCAATATCAGTAGTGCAACGCAATTTAGTGAAAAAATGAATATACACTTGAAAACTTGGTCATTAAATTAAGAAATTATTGTTTTATAATATTTGAATACTAGAAGATAAAGTTAAGACCATTGAAGATAGGATAAGTCAGTTAAAAATCAAATGTTTTGCTTTTGTGACTGGTGCAATAATTGCTAAGTATATACATAATTGCAGCACCAGGAATTTTTGTCAAATAAATCTAAATCTAAATATACAATTTGATCACAGAGATGCAACATATGCAAATAAAACTATAATTATTTCATATACTACTGACTATTAGTACACTGACCAATTTATGGAATCATTGTTTCATTTTTCAATTCAAGCTTATAATTTAATTGCGCAATATACTTCCCCGCAAAGCACTCAGCGCTATGGTCAATTTCATATTATAAATTGTCGTCTACCGCCGCAGGCCATGCAAACCAAATCGAATCAAAAAAGACTCTCGTCAAAGGCGAAACATGCTTACGAATTTATTTCGACATTTTCTGCATTTCTCTCAAGCATCAGCAAGCGCAAGTATTTCCAGATGAGATGACGGCACGGCCCTTGCTTGAAATTGGAATAAAAAGCGCGTGAAAGCTGCCAACCCAGCGAATGACAGACAATTCTGCGGCATTACAATATTTTTATTTTGTTTTTGTGCCAAGGTATTACTACGTAAGTTTAGTAAGTCCTGAAGTTGATGGTGTTCTTGTTGACAGCTCTCGCTCCCCCCTGTTTAAGTAATAAAAATGAACAAGCGACGACACTGTTGTTAACAGCAGCAGCGATGGGCAACGCCAGATAATGCTTAGAATTTGTAGCA
This sequence comes from Lordiphosa magnipectinata, assembly GCA_037044535.1. NCBI lineage: Eukaryota > Metazoa > Arthropoda > Insecta > Diptera > Drosophilidae > Lordiphosa > Lordiphosa magnipectinata. Next base: position 81,606 of record JBAMBO010000167.1, on the reverse strand, counting down.
GCATTTGAGCAGCTGTAGCATCCCCCGCCGCAGCTGCCAGGCCGACCGTTTGGCGGCTTTGCTTGTGTCTTTTAAGTGAGGCTTTGGCTTTGGCGGCGACTTTTCCTCTTTGTTCTAGCGGCATGCAACTTGACTTTGCTTAATGTTTTGTTTAAGTACGTGCAGCTCAGGCAGTTCACCTTGGCAAGAATTTGTATTTTTTCACAAAATTATAGAACACAACAACAACAACAGCAGCATTAAGCAATATTTCATTGCTGACGAAAGCTGACAGCGCGACACAATTTTTGCACGCAGTTGCGCCCCGACGCGCAGTCAACCCACAAAAATGTCAAAATTGATGCGACCAACAAATCTGCCAAAATCTAAAGGCTGCAAAAAGTTGTTGGCACTAATTAAATGACTACAAAGTTGATGTGTGCCGTGATTTAAAACACAAAACACACGTTGACTTTTTAGTGCGATTTTTCGTTTGTATTAAATAGATATGGAAGAACGATTTGAAAGGTATATCTACTTATGATAAGTGGCTAATGATATAGCAGTTATAGCGATCTATTCAATGCGTCTAAACTATGACCTTGTCTAAATGATGGCCGCATAAATAAGTTCCTCACTTTTGATTCGATCAGCCGACTATTATAAAAATAGAAATGTTTTTCCATTCGAATTTTCACAAAAATATTTTAGTCTTTAATATAACAACTTAAATGCAAGAATGATGCAATTTGAATGTAAGCATTGAAGACGGATCGATCAGCGTACAACAACGAACGGTTCTTTCTATGACAGTTAATGGATGTAGCCATCCGTTTCCAATTTGATCGCGCAGGGCAAAATTATTGACCATTGAATGATACATAGATGGACTGATGGGTTGACAGACAGACAAAATAAAATGATGAGATAGAATGATAGACATTGCCTTGCGGGCAAATAAATAAATTTTACAAAAACTACGCTGTAGAGCAGATTCAGTGCATACTTGAAACCATTAGATGCTCTTTTCTTAAGAAAGTCCACGCTTGATTGGAGGCATCATCGAGCCTTTGTTTTTGAAAATGGCAATAAAACTTAATGGTAGTTTATCCTGCCTAAATTAATATGACACATGCCAAGAGCCAATATAAATACTGAATAAATCATTTCCTGGTCATGTAGTTCATCGTTTTTGTGAACGTTGATTAAGAGATGCCACTTTTAAAAAAGAATATAAATATTATACATATGATACTAAAATTTTCTTCTCATAGCATATTTGATACGTGCATTCCTACACAGAGGAAAAACACCAACAACATTGGACGCAACATCAAAAAAATGGTTAGTTCAATGCTCTCACTTCAAGAACACTTTGAATACACAAAAACTTAAGTTGAGTCTAATATTGTGCCATTTTCAAGGACATTTTAAGCTTAACTGGAAAAAAATTTGATTAATTTTGGATCAATTTATTATCGGATCTCAGATTCTGGTGTGGTGGCAAAATGATTTACTAGCCCGCTGAACATGCTGCTGCCCAGCCCATATTTGATAGGATCAGATGAGACGTTGGAAAAACTAAGAAAAACTATTTCCGGAATTGTCTAGGAATCGAGCCCAGGACCTTTTGCATTCAACGAACAAGCATTGCACCATTGCACAATTTTGTAGCCACATGTCTAAATGGTTACTTATACTCTTCTTTGTGGTGGTTGAGTGGAGTTGAATTGTGTTTACTTTAAGCACATTAAAACATTTGTGCTCAACATTTTGAGAAGGTTTTTTCTTATTTTGAATTTCTGTACAGGTTTTTCACTGTGTGTAAGTTTGTTTCAAGGTTTTGTCCCGCTACCTCCCGTGCACCCAATTAAAAATGTTGAATAACTCCGACAGCAGAAACAAAGCAATCTCGACGCAGCACAAATATTCAGGGAGTGTCCTGGAAATCTCTTTGTTTTCACATCAAAATGCACTTCTGAAAATTTGTTTAGAAATAAAATCCAGTCTGTATCTGTCGTGGACATACCATAGTGAGCATGCAAGTTGAATTGTTAAATTTTCTTTTTAATCAAAATTTTAGAATACTACAGAAAGTTTTATTAAAAAACAAAAGAAAAGAGAAGCAAACGGAAACCCCGGAATCTTACTTGTTTATATTTGGAATTTTATAATTATTTTTGTGTTGGTCTGATATTTATAAATCCAAATGTTTGGTTACGCCGGCTCAAGGTCATTGATTAAAAAAAATAATTTTCTTCTTCAGTACTAGGCTTTAAAGCTTGTACTGAGAACGACAGAAAATTCCTTTCGCCACAGTATTTTGAGTGCTTTCACATGAGCAAACAAAGCCAAATTATTTCTAATTATATGAAAAAAGTACGGTGACGAAAGAAATTTTCTGTCGTTCTGAGTACGGGGCTTTAGTAGTTAAATGTAAAATATTTGGCTTTACTCGCCAAAGGCAAAGCTCGGCTTGGGCCTCTCAACCTCTTGGCTTGTGAGAGAAAGCGGACCTGCAGTTGATACCAAATGCGAACGGAAATGTTTAAGAAGAGGCTACTTACTTCAGAGCTGGTTCCAAAAGCTGGTGCAGATGACCGGTTGTGTAAGAGATTTAGAAGAACAACTTAGTCCAGATGTTTTTAACGCATGATCGGATGATCAACAGCGGCAAAAAGTGGTCAATGATTACAACACTGCGGCATCTGGACTATGATATATGCCTCCAGCCAAATAGGCTAAGCGACCTGACACTAGCCGATCTGAACACCTCAGCTAAGGCGGCAGGCCTCATAATCAACACGACGAAGACGAAAGCGCTCAGCATCCATTCCGGACAATCCCAGGCTCTGATTTTAGACGAACAGCCAATTGTGCAAGTTCAGCAATTCAGCTACCTGGGTAACGTAGTCGCTGTTGATAGAGGGACGGAACTCGATGTGGACTCGCCTTTTGAATGCGATGCTCGTCATATCCACACTGGCTCCAAATCAGGCTATTCAAGTCCAACGTAATGCCAGTGCGCCTATACAGTTCATCCACTTGGAAAATTACAACTTTCTTAGTGTCAAAACTCCAAACATTTATAAACGCGTTGCCTGCGACGCATATTCTGCATATTTTGGCCAGACATAATACAGATTTCCGAGCTACTCAGACAAGCGAATATGGAGAATGTCGACACGATAATACGCAGAATGAAATGGAGTTGGATAGGACACACATTGCTGAAAATTTAGAACAACATCGCAAGGAAGGCAATGGAGAGGAACCAATGAAACTTGGAGGAGGACTGTCGATATAGAGACGGAAAGCAACGGGAAAAGTTGGGGCGAACTCAAAACAACGGCTAACAACAGAGTTCGCTGGAGAGGAGTAGTTGATGTCCAATGTCAGACTCGGGACTGGAACTAGAAGATGAAGGTCGGATGACTAAAGCATATAGCTGCTATAGGAACGATCGGTTCCATTCTTTTTCATAATTTCACTAAGCTTGAAAATCGGTCAATTGTATAGTATAGCTTCCACAAAATATAGTTCTGAAAAAAAATCTTAGTATGGAAACGTTTTTTGGTTGTAATGCCATCACTCCATAACTTGTTACTGAGCAATATTATATGCTACCACACAATTATGCCAAGTTTGATAGAAATCGGATGACTACAGCATACAGCTGCCTTAGGGACGATCGGTGGGAAATAGCTTAGCAAGGAATGTTCGACGAAAATCATTTAAAAGAGGCTTAAGGGGCGCCCTCACTAAATTTCCATTTTTGCACCCCAATGCACACTCTAACCGCTATACCACAACTGGCCACAAGTAGCTTAAAGTGCTATTTAAAGTAAATAGCATTTTTTGTACGAGATGTTGAATTGCGACTTATATTTAACCTGTTAATTTCATGACCAGGGTCTAGGCTGATAACGCTAGTATATTTTGTTGTAGTACGTATAATTTACATGATAAGCAAGTTGACCTGAAATAATTAGTCTATACAGGGAACGGCAAGTTCCAAGTGGAAGAATTATGTTTACCACAATTAATGCAAATGTTGTTGCAAAATTACATTATAATAATGCAATTGCAAAAATTTTGTAAAACAAATTGTTGGTTTCTGCCCCTGGGCTATACACTGGTTTTATGAGTTAGATGAAATATAATTAAATTTCATTTAATTATAGAAAAATTAAACCGAAAATTAAGCCTTGTCAAGCCGCAGGCTATAGCCGCAGTAAAAACATCAATTAAACCTAGCAATAAAACAGGGTAAAAAAAAATACTTCAAGCTCCCGGGGTCGAACCAACGACAGCCAGTTTGTAAGTTATGCTGCGATGAGCACGAATTCAGCTGACATTCGACCAAAATATAAGAACGACTCTTGGGCTTGGTATTGATATAAAAACCAATCATCCCTTTACAGTTGTGACCAAAATGTTAAATTTGAAGATTTGACCAGCTTAAAAGCGCAAAATACACTGGATCGTCATCTCAGACGTGAGACAAATACTTTTGGTTTGTTAATAAGTAATCTAGAAAGAGAAAGACGTTTTCTGCTTCGCTAATGTACTAAGGTCAACTAATACTAAAGTAATAGAAATTCGATTCAAATACATTTGGAAGAACTAACACTTTCATAAATGATCACTGCTGCCATTACGAATAGTTGGCGCCACTTCTAAGAGCATGCAGCTAATACGAAACGATTGTTTATATGGGATAGAGAAAAGGTCGATTAGATATATATTAACACCTTGTTTTCAGTGTCATCCATACGATATACTCGTGCAATTCGTTCCAATGGTAGCTATATGCTATAGTCACACGATATGGCAGAAGTATGCTCTTACATCTTTAAGTATTTATCGCTTATCTGACAAAAAATGTGAAGTAGTCTACACTCGGAGAAAAATGGCATAGTAATAAAAACTATGACAATCATATTTGATTTTACTATGAAATTTTTGTATTAAAATCAACTAATATGCACTTTGGTTCAACTAGAATCATTTTTAATCACATAATTTTCTTTGCGCCATTTGTATGAACTATTCGGGGAACTCGAACTTGAGAATTACAAGTGGTCTGATGTTCTTAAGGCAGATGGTAGATACAATTCAATACAAGTAGTATCTTAGAAGGCTTTCCGCCAGCGCGCACAATGGTGCAACCGGTAGAGAGGACGTTCCAATTGAGTTCAGACCAGGGGTCCAGAGTTCGAGTCCCCGCAGAGTAAGTAAACATTTTTAAATACAATTTAATATAATTGGTGGCGCTTCAATGGGGGATTCCTACTCTTGATTCAGAACAAACTAATTGGATTAAAAATTTAATTAAAAAAAAAAAAAATTAAAATATTTTCATATTTAAATTAAAGTGTACACACGAATTTCATATTTAACGCTGAATCAATGGTGAAAATGTTAAAGTCAAAGTGTAAATATTGAAATTTCAGAGCATTTTTCCCTCAGTGTACTTAATTTGCTCACAGCACTAGGCTTTAATTGTAACTTTTTAGTTCTCCCACCAGCAATATAGACCGTCCTAGTTATATCCCGTTCAGCAAAACAGAATGAAATGAAATTTTTAGTGAGATTTTTATTTCGAAGTGATTGTTGTTGCGGTCTGCTGCTTGTGCCCATTTTGTGTGCTCTTGATTTTAGCGACGCGCCCGCCAGCAGTGCAATAAATTTGATGTGGTTTTAATTTTAGCTATGTATCTTTAAATAAACATTTTCTGGCCTAAATGCGAACAGTTTGTGGCCTTTGCCTTATTTATTGATTTTGGGTTTTCATCACATTTGCAACTTGGGCCACACCAAACATGTGTTTTTCGCTAATCCTACAAAGTGGACAAGCCAAATTGATAATAGGCGCACAGATGCAAAAGCTATATTTGGATATACAAGCCAACTTAATGAGCACATTGCTCTTACAGTTGGCAAAGATGCCTGACGAAATTCAATTAAAAATTTCGGACTCTCTGTGGATCTAAAAGGGCACCAGGCTTTGAATTCGTTGTGCAATTAAGTGACTTTTGATCTCCACTCCGACTCTAATTCAATTAGGTGATAGATACAGTTTGTGCAAGTTGATACCATAATTAAAATTGAACCCGTTTTTATATCACTTACCGCATTTTTGCAGCATGGCCTAATTGAATTTTCCAGTTTCTGGCCCTGCGGCAGTTTTTGCCCATCAATTGAATTGCTTCATCAACGTGGGTCGGATGCGGTCACACGAAACTTTAATTTGATTACCGTTACACATAAAGTGGGTGTTTGTGGTAGCGGCAGGCAATGAAAGCCACCCACAAGTTGTCAGCTGGCGGGCCAAACCATTTATTAGTTGATTACGTGAAGACAAATTTCATAATTTCCATTCACATTCATCTCTTGAGGCGACACGTCTTAATGAGTTTTTCCTGTCGAAGCCACAGCTGTTACCCAACCAGGAGTGGTTGTCGGAACGAAATGTTAAACAAGAATTTAATATTGATTACGCATTTAAATAAAACTAGATGTACATACTCGTCTTTAGTTAAATCTGAATGCAAAAAGTTTCTTTTAAAATTATTTATCTCTTATTGTTTACTATTTAGTGAGTTTGGCCCAAGTTGTGTTTTCTCAGAGCTGTAAAACAACTGAAATGAATATCAAGAGCATATAAAACCATTTGCCACCATCAGTAGGCTTTTACTTTGGGTATGCTAGCAGATAAGTGAAAGTACAAATAAGGAAATCTAATCTTAATTCGACTTAAACTTCTCACATTAACTGATTTCTCAGCATTTTCTAAAGAAGCTTATTTGATCCGATTTCAGCTGCCCAAGAGTATGCAGTGCTAAAACACTTAATAGTCTATTCACACTGGGCGCAACATTGTCAAAGCTGCCAAAAATCGGAGCATGAGATCACACCAAACCCGCATAGCAGGTACCCGACGTGCGTTGTGACGCCCCCTTTAGAATTATAAACACAAAACGAAGAAGCTTAATAGACAATTTATATGATAAACTAAACTCATTAAATTTCTTTCTTTCAAATGTCGCGATTTTTTGGTCCGTATGATCTACACTTCCTATTTACCAGTCGATTTACCCGTCTTCGTGTCAATCTAAACTCATATAAGAATTTTGAAAAGTTTAAATTTCTTTAAGCCGATTGACCGAGACATCATATTTACCCGTCTTTAATTGCCAACTATTAAATCTTCCTGATAATCTGAACCAATCATGATATTTTCTACATATCCGGATGTTTGGACCGCTTGATCTTGACCCTGGTGAAAGGGAAAATGGACTACACAAAAACATATTAAGTACTGAAAACTTTGAAAAAATAGAAATAGATTTAGCATCTATACTGTATCCTATACTGTAACCTTCAACAAAACTCTATCCAGGCAGGATCATATATATAAGGCAGTTTGGAAGACTTACGCACTGCTTAGGCAACTATCGCTAACCCAGAATTGTTTACCAATAAAAAAACGCCTCCTGATAACGAAGCCTTTCGTTGTTCCTGTATTTTTCTAAGGTATAGAAATTTTTGGTTAATGTGATGCTGGTAGCCAACACAAATTGAATGTAGCCTTTAATAGCATTAAAAAAGATATTTATAGGCTACAAAGAAGGGATCACGTCACAAGCTCTGCATTTAAAATATATCACCTCAGCCTAACCGCTTTGATTAGCTAAAGAGTTCTTTTATTCATCCACAAAATAATCTATAGACAAAATCCAGACTTTGTTTAACATGGTAACTTTTACCTCATCCAGAAGAACCAGCAATCGTGTCTGCGTGAGAAACAGACTGGCATGATCCGACAAACACTTTTTTGTAAACGGTGTTCGCATTTGGAACCAATTTCCACACAGTCTCATAACTATCCGTGGGGCACACACATTTAGTAAAGATCTCAAAACACATCTTCAGAGAGCCGTCCATACTCTAGACAAACAAAATGAATAGATACATATTTAACTAAGATATATTAAGTAGTACACTTAACCATATTATATAACATCGGCATATTGCATTTTCGAGAAGTATAAGTCAAGTTGAAAAACGACAAGTAAAAAAGGTAGAGAAATGCCTAAAGGATTGAGCAGCGAGAAATAAAGTCCATATACGCATAGCACTATTCAGATTGTTGCACTCTTGATATTCACAATAAATAAAAAAAAAATTGAACCAAAAAATGGAAAACATATCTCTGCTGCAAACTTCATTACAATTTCCCCAAAACATTCCATAAAATTCTCCAACTCAACGAGACAACATTACAATTGAACGAAAATTTTAAGTATTCATTTTTTTTTCTTATTACCAAATATGAGCAAATCAACATTGAAACCCATGGAACTTATTATGGACGTTCTGCTGAAATATAAACGTCCTGTACATGAACAGGAACTAGTCTGTGAATTGGGTGTTCGTCGTGGCCTCACATATGACCAAATGTTGAACTCGGCGGAGAGTTTCTGCAATGGCTTGCGAGATTTAGTGCAGCATGGGTTTCTCCAGCAATCCTCACCAGGCTGGTATGTCCTTCTGCCACTCAATAAGAATTGGAATCCGCTGGGTAAAAAGTATTCAGCTAACCAATTTTTAATGATGAGCGAGGCTTCTATGGAGGCTACAAGGAATAATCAAAGCATGTGGATACCACCTACGTCACCTTGTTCGATGATGCTGGCGAATAAACCCAAAGTCAAGCGAACACGTGCTAAACCAAAACTTAATTATAATGCACCACCGGCAGCCAAAGTGCGTCAACTGAAGAAAAAACTACTAAAAAAGAAAAAAGCACGTTTAACGAAAGCAGCGAAGGAGTAAGACCCCACAACTAAGAACCGACCATAAGGAAGTCAAGTAACGAGTATTTATGCAAATTTTAGAATGTTATCAATATTATGGTGGTGAATCAATTTAAAATTTTTAAATCAAAAGCTTAAGATCCAATAATAAATATTTCCTTTATTAAAAAATCGTAAAAAGTTGCATGCCTGGTTTTGGAAATAGCAACTGGACCCTAACTAAACGAGGCAGCTGAAACACAGCAGCATTAGTGTTCGTGTTCAATGGGAAATTGAGGTATATTACCCGAATAAGTAAGGTAGAGCAGCGTCTGAGAAGGGATGCTATCTAAATGAGGCAACAGCAAATCAGCAGAAGCATACGTGTCGGTGTAGATGTCCACCATTTTGTAAGGCGTATAACTTGGCGTATGGTGTTTTTTGGTGGTGCATGTTTTCCGTAAGGTTCTAGCAGCGTTCGATGGCCTTCAGCTGCATTTTTCTTCAAATGAAAGCAGAAAAGTAAACTTTCCCGCAAATTGTATTTTGTTGGCACGAAAGTTGACATATTCTGAGCACACAAAAACTATGTTGTTTACACTTCAGCAAAACGACACAAACCGAAAAAGAAAGCCTAGTGATGAGGCTTCAAAATGAAGTTGTTTGCAACATTGTACGATTCGATTTGATAGTAGTGAAGCAGTCTGTTAAAAGTCCTTTAAAACTTTTTTGTACAGTTTATATAAAAATGAAGTACAACTTAATATCTCTGTTAAAGAATTGTGCCAAAATATTTTTGTTCTGGTTTCCGTTTTAGAAAACGGTACTTCTTTTCTGAGTACGCAGTCTGTTATTTTTTTTTCTTATGCTCTTCATATTCGTTGCACAGTTGGCTGAAAAATTTAAAGCTGCCTCTGCACTTGTCATATATCCCTAAATAGTAGGTTGTCAAACTTCTAATGAAAATCTGTTATCAAATAGAACCTGTTCTATTTCATTAAAGATGTCTAACTTTTCTAAATATTTAGAGATATTTGATTTGCTATTACACTATCGTTACAGAGTCTCTTTATATATGACAATTGTAAAGACAGCTTTAGCACGCCTCTGGCAGTTACACGTCGATTTAAAATTTCGTAAACGAGTTCTCTTTATCATTTAAAAAGTTTTGAAATTTGCATATATTCGGAAAACGGCAGAAGACTATACATAGCTGAAAGCTTATTACGATGTCAGTTCAAGAACTGTATGCTCCAAGGCATTGAAAACCACATGAAAATGTATCTGAATTGTTAAAAAAACTCATATGACACCTCACTTAAATGCTATTAATTATATGCAAACTTTGGCTGGTACGGAAAAAAATTCAGTCGGGCTTGACCGACTTCTTACTAGCTTTGAATGGTATGTAAGTAAAAGAAATGTGTAATAAACTCATTCACAACTTTGAAACATCCCTGATAGCCTCCTAGTGTACGGAAAATTTGGTTCAACCTAGAAGTGTAAAGAAACGCATGCGCATAAATATATATTTACATACTGTCTTGGATTTATTAAAAACAATTTTTTCAATGGTCATGGTACATCTTTGTCATTAGCTATGACTTCAAACCATGCAATGCCAACTACTTAAAAATTTAAAAATAGAGGAAAGCTAACTTCGGCTAGACCGAAGTTTATATACCCTTGCAGCTTGATGGCGCCACTACTTTCAGCTTTTGCATGCCAGTTTGTTATATGGCAGCTATACGATATATACATCCGATTTTGACTAAACTCACAAAAATTGTGGGGATAATATTGAAACTGAAAATATTCACAACTGGAAGGTATAAAGACGCTACCATTAAAAACAAAAAAGTTTTCTCACTAGATCTTCTTTTTCGACCGATAGTTCCTATGGCAGCTATATGCTATAGTCATCCGGATACAGTCATTTGGATCAAACTTGGTAGAATTGTGTGGTAGCATATGATATTGATCAGTAGCAAGTTTGGGAGCGATAACATTAAAAACTAAAAAGATTTTCCTACTAAGATATTTTTTTAGACATATCTTTTGTATGGGAGCTATACTATATAGTTGGCCGATTTTCATAAAATTTGGTGGAATAATGTGAAAGCATAGAAAACTTAAAAATACGAGGTTTGGGGACGTTTGCGTTGAAGACAAAAAAGTTCTCTTACTAAAACTACTTTTTCGACTTGAACTTCTTCAATTTATATTTTTGTATGCCTTTTTTACACCAAAACGCATTGTATAAAATAGTATAATTTTTTGAGATATACGGTAAACGATAAACTCATAGTAAGTCAAAAAAATCAATAAAATTTCACATTCAACATTGCCCAACCATGGTCAAAATATGCATTTTAGGGATCCTTTAGCTCAAATTATCTGAAAACTCGATGTGATTATAATAAATCATCACAATCATCTGAAATTGTCGTGAAATATATTTTGATTTCACACTGAAGAAAAAAGATGGGAAACCCGGTAAGCATAACTTTTCTCTGACAACTGATTTCAGAGAATATATTGATATTTTTCCTCTACATCGCCTTCAATATCAAAGTAAGGCAAGCAAATTTCAATGTAGTGACTTAGGCGTTAGTAACCTAAATTTTGCAAACTAAGGAGGATTTTCGAAAATCGTGAATATATGTACATGTTTTCTTATTTTGCATCCTTAGCTTACGTCATACAATTAAACCGTCATTCGACTTGCATTAAAATGTCACTTTCAGGTACAAATAGCTGGAATTTATTAAACACCGTGCCGAAGTCAAAAATAATTTTATAAGAAGGAATAGTTCACATATTAGATAGAAAAACCTTTATCAAAAATTTGAGAGCTTTAGAGAAGCGTATAATAATCCGAAAAACAGATCATATTAGGGGTGTTCCTGCAAGTGATTTTGATAAGCTGCAGAAAATGACAAAAATACGGTCAAACATAACAAAAATCAGAAACAAAATCCAAATCAACCTCGAGGATGATTTGGATTTTTCTGTCTAACTGTTTCCATACAAAAGAATTATACTGCTTTTTCCGCCCAGAAGAAATATTACCTTTTACATATAGTTTTATTTGGATCAAAAATACAACGCGGATGAGTAGTTATTGGGATTGGAGAAGCAGAAATTTGAATGGAAGGAAGAATTTGTAAAGGAAATACTGGCAAGACGAAACTAGAGCCAATGGAATAATCAACCAAATACATATAATAATGATGCAGCACGAATATAAAAATATCCAATAGTGCTTAGTGCATTTATAAAAATTTGTTTAATAAAATAAAAAGAAATAAGTAAAAAATAGCAGAAATGTGAGTCGATTGGGAATTATGACTGGTTCTGTTCAGTGTTTTACAGAGATTTTAATCAACCGGTTCGGTCTCTAACACAGTTTTTGAAGCAAATTAAGCCGCTGTTTTGGTGTGGTTCACTGGGTTTCTCTCAATTTTCAGGCTTTATACTTTCCAGATAGACATTTTTCACTTAAAACTTTCATTTTTGAAATTAAAGTAGTAAAAACATTTAAATATCGTAAGCACCTTGAGAACGGTGCAGTTTTTATGGGATTTTCAGCCACCAGGGCATTCACGATAGGCAATTCCAAATCCGAGAATAATCTGTACCAATATCTTTAAAAACATTATTCAGAACCCAATTTGCAACAGCATGAGGGCAGATTTATTTGAAGAGACATCAGTTGCAGGAGATGGACAAAATCTAATGTAGTGGAAACACGCACCCGATTGCAACCAGAGAGATTGCTGTCCTTTAAGAGGAAGTTGGAAAAACTCTTCATCGCTGCAACGATGCAAGTGTTTTCACATAGCTGAGTTTTCTACTACATTTCCTAACATTTTTGCAAGAAAATAGTCTACGAAATGAAACGAACCGATCCGTTTTCTTTTGCAGTTTTGGGTTCAGCATTTTCCGGTGTTTATTAAAATAAATTAATAATTACAATAAATTTTACTTTTTCTTGCTGGCAATAAAGCATTTTATTCATAAGATTAATTTCCAAATTTGGAGCTTCTTCCAAATGGAGCTGTTACCAAAATGATCTGTATTTAGTTAAGTACAAGCTATACAATATGACTCAGGTTCATCTTATTTGACATCAGTGTCAGTCTCTTTGCAACTTTGCTTAGTTGGGTCCGTTTTGGCATTTGGTTCAAAACATTCTGGTATATTTTCTTTACCATAGTATTCACAGTTATGCAGTTATTTGTGGTCTTGATAATCAGTTTCTTAAGTATTTATTAATTTTATTTCCAAGGAGAGCCCTTAGTGGAATATTGCGCTTGTGCCATAGATCTGGAATGATTTTTAACTTAGATGGCAATTAAGTGTAGAGGAATACAGCTTTTCATCATCTTTGTATATCATCTGGAATATATCAAAAATGCAAAACAATTGAGGATTTTAAATAATCTACTTTTCATAAAACATATTTTTATGCAATCTGAAACTTTGTTGTACCACCTATTGAAAATATGATTTTACCAAAAATCCGATGTCTAGTTTTTACATTGTTTTTATTATATGTTAACGAATTTCTCATTCAACGTCAACCACTTGTGAATGAAAGTTTCAAAAATCCCTTGTAATCCTGCTGTCCAAGTGTCAGCTTTCTAGCTTCATAGTGTAGGCTGTGCTGAATCAGCCCCGAGTTGAATGGTCAGGTACTAAAATCATGGCTGCGCTTATATGCTTTTCGGTTATGAATTTAACACAGTCATGAGCTTTGCTTTCTTTATGAAAGGATTTTAGTACTGAACTCATGGTAATAAAACAGAACTTAAGCAAGACAATAGCTCAGTCTCACTTTCATCAAGTGGCTCTCATCAAGCTGCTGTAAATTACTTAAGTTTTTACAAACACAATTCTCAGAATTAAGGCGAATTTCATTGCACTTTGAATACTCTACGTGTTTTGTGTGTAAATTTCTCAGAAAGTTCTTTCCACAAGCAATTCAGTAAACTGCCAGACATGGACTGAAAATGATGGAACAGTCAGGTTGGAAAAAATATGTTGATTAGCTGTGGGAACTCAAACAAAAAACAAAGCGCATTTCGTATAAATCAACGTTCAATGTCAGCACTCAAAAAACCCCACGACCCATCACCACCCCCATCACCATCCCGCTATTTCTAATTAGAACCGGAGACATAAAAATCACCGTCGGGGTATGTACGGCATGGGTGTCTCAAAAGGTTCTCATGTTTGTTGCCAGGGGTTGGATGTTGTGTTTGCTGCAACTTAATTGATTGTTTGACTGATGGGGCCAGACAAAGCGATGATTATTGTCTCCCTGACAGCCATGTCACTTTCAAATGACACGTGGGCGTTGAAATGAGCACTGACCAAAGCCGGTTGCACAGCTTTTGCTCTGATGCAGCCTGAAGTGGCGGGACAACAATTTTCATGGATGCGCCCATCAATTTAATGTGGCTCCATACGCCATGTTGGCCGCATGCAGTAGCTATGACAGTAGGCGACAAATTCAAACGGGGAATGCATTCCGTACATTCATTGAACAGGCAATTTCATTAGCCTAAAACCCCAATGATTTCAGCCGCGCTTAATTAGCTGTTCTCCTTTTTATTTATTGTTTTTGTTTTGTGTTTTTTCCAACGTTGTAAATACGACAACAAAACTACAATTCGGTTAATTGAAAATGAACAACAATGAGGCAATGAGTTAGCATCAGCAGCAGCTGCTGCGACGAATAACGTAGGAAGCTCATTCGTATATTTCGTTATTGGGGCCATGAACTTGAGTGATGGGAAATAGAAACATTTAACGAGAGCATCGGGCAGCAACAATTAAATAAAATAAAAATACCGTACATACAGATACAGATACAAACACATGCTCGTATTTTGTATGATTGCAAGTATTTTTAACACAACGTTGACAGAGACGCCAGCAGCGTCGTTGGCTTCTGGCATTCTCATGTGCAGTTCGCATGAAAATAAATCATTGAAATTGTTTCTGCCGGCAGTGGATGGGCCATGCGCTGGGAAATTGCTCAAAATTGCCATGTTTTTCATAATTAACTGAGAATTATCGAAAGTCAAACTCGAATATTATACGTAAATCGGCTTTGGGGTTTTTTTTTAACAACTTTACATTCCAGCTTAATTTTGGTTGCTTTATTTCACTTTTGATAAGAGAAATTAATGGTCTGCTCACAGTCCAAAAGTTGTGTTGCTGATTGTGAGCTTGGGGCCGAAAAGCGTTGCAAAAACATCTATTCCATTAATTGTCCTAATTGGATAGCAAGTTTGAGTGCTACAGGTGCTCCAAGTTGACTATTTTTTCAGGCAGCAACAAAATACGCAATTTTTGGGAGGTGAATTTTCAGCTTGACTACTGCAACCAATTGCTGCTTTGTAGGCCTATATCAGCATGTTGGGTTTTCGTTCTTTTAGCACCTGCAACTCCATAACTGTCGTAGAAAAAGCTTAAGAAAGCTGATTATGTTATTACTACCTACTATTAACAACATACCATCAAAACACAAACTGGAGATGAATACGCATCGGGTGCTCGTTTTTATTTTAGCGTCACATTTGTACTCTTTGCTGCAGTCGAGTGCCCCTACTGCAAAATACTCTGTACCAAGTAATGCTGTTCCTATGGTTTTGATTTCCCAAGTAAGTACTTGCGTGTGGCTTGACATACTTCTATTAATTTTGAATTTACTGTTTATGATAGGGTTTATGGGTACTTTTGTACCTGCAATACACAACGACAACAATTTTAACTTAGTTTTAAAAGGTTTAAGATAAAAATGCATATAAGATTCTGTCGTGCATTATTTGTGAACGTCTAAAGCCGCTTATTAGCACACTGATCGGACCTTATCAGTGTGGTTTACGACCTGGCAAGTCCACCGCAGACCAGATATTCACATTACGACAAACCCAGGAGAATACCTTTGAGAGAAATAACAAAACCAACCATCTTTTTATTGATTATAAATCAGCCTTTGACACACCGATAAGGTCAAGGTTCTTTGACGCCCTGTCTACCTTTGGTATACCAGCAAAGTACGTTCGACTTTGCATGATGACTTTGAGAAGCAGCAAAATAGGAAAGAACCTCTCCAAACCATTTGATACCAAGAGAGGTTTAAGACAGGGTGACTTCTTTAATCTACTGATTGAGTAAATACTGCACCAGTGCTCAAATGCCAACGGATCGAGCTCATTTCTTTATAAAGATCTAATGCTATGATATTAACATTATCGGCAAAAACGAACGGGCGGTAAGCAGGGCGTTTTCAGAGATTGAGAAGCAGTCTAAATTGATGGGCTTAGCGGTAAACGAGGACAAGACAAAGTACCTAGTATCCACGGACAAGAAGTCTACGGGTCTTGGACAATTTGTTACTATGGGGGAGTACAACTTTGAGGTTGTAGAGAATTTTGTCTACCTCGGGACGATGATTACCGGCGACAACAACATCAGCCTGGAGATCAGAAAAAGAATTACTCTTAGAAACCGATGCTACTGCGGGCTCAGTTGGGAGTTCAAGAGCAGAGCCTTTTCTCGCTCATCATCTCAGTCCGGCAATACGACGCAGAAGCATGGACAATGACAGCAGCGGATGAGGAGGCGATTGGCGTGTTCGAGCGAAAAAAACTTCGGAGGATCTATGGACCTTTAAAAGTTGGCGATGGATATCGCATTCCAATGAATCACGAACTGTATGAGCTCTATAAGGACATCAGTCTAAGCAGTTAAAAAGACGTACAAAGCGAAGGCGGCTGACTTTGGAGGACAAGGCAGGAGGGGTCGCCCACCACTAAGATGGGATGATCAAGTGCGGAAAGACATTTCCAACCTTGGTGTGAACAACTGGTGCCAGCTCGCACAATGCAGAAGCGAGTGGAGGGCATTCATTGCAGAGGCCAAGACCGTCAAGCGGTTGTGATGGAACATCGGGCCAATAAAGAAGAAAGAAGAAGATAAAAATCTGAAAAATTCTGCAAATGTGGACAGGGTCATGGGGAACGCCATACAAAAAATTCACTTCAATCGTACAATTGGTTAAGGTACCTCCAGAAGGAGTTAAGCCTTAAATCTTGAATATCTTTAAAAGCTCGCGGTAGATTTTTATTAAAATCAATATATTTGATGGTATAATGGACTGTTGCATATCCCTAAGAGATAATACTCGACATCATAACTTAACGGTCTCAGGCCGGGGTTTTTTTTAGTGTTGTACTGTGTAATTAGGTATAGCACCAGTGTTGCCAACTTTTGCTGAGAAAAAAATCCGTTTTCGGCGGAACGGAGAGTAAAAAAAAAGTTGAATTTTTCGACAAAAAAGTTGGAAAAAAAGCGCATGGCTTTCTTATTATTTACGCAATTATATATTTAAAACATCATCAGAGTGATGAAGTTCCTCGTCCTAATTCTTGTCGTAGGCCTCAGTTGTGCTTAATAGCTTTAAGTTACTAGGAAGGACCTTATAATCGACGTAGTCATGTCAACGTAACCCGTATCTGTAACTACAAGGTCACGTTGGACGTTAACACATTTAGTAAAATTGGACACTGGGCATTTGTTTGTGGCCAAATGCTGACAAAGTTGTCCACAGCCACTAACTCCGTCGCCACCTCTAAAGCCAGTCTGCAGCAGAAGTTGGAATATGACCTTGCAAGTGAGGCAATGTCAGCCTTCCATTGAACGACGACTGCAGCCGATATCGCCAGCAGAGAGGGAAATAGGGTTAAGCTTTAGGTTTAAGAAGCTTTAAGATCAGTTTGATTTTGGTACTGACAACGCACAGACGATGCTTGTCAAATAATTTAATTTAATAATCAACTCAGCCTATTCAACACGTGCACCATCGGTCGCATCATCTTTGTTACCGCAAACAGCAAATAAATATTATTTACACATATAATATTCCTAATGTAATATTCAAATTTTATTTTCATTTATATCCAATATTTTATACATAATATTAAGTTCAGAGTGCTCACTCAGTCATCATTTGATTGCTGAGTTTTGATTTATTGTAAAATTAACCTTGACAAGAACCACATCTGAATCGCAAACATGGCTAACTCAAAAAATTTTTTCTTACCTTCAGAGCTTTGGAAGCGATTACTTTACTCCAAAACTTTAGTTTCAACGTTGTTAAATACTTCCAAAATGGTTACAATGCTTTTTTTTTTGGTCATAGAATGTTATCAACCGAAAATATGTCAATTTGTTGAAGAATGCTAAGATTGTCAGGTACGTCTGCTCTCCTATCAATACTTTTGTATGAGGTTTTTACTTTACTTCTCGTTACTGCTCGTTACTTCACAACTGCAATCAATTGAATTGCTTTATACAATGAATTTCGTGAAAGTCCAAAAAGTAGATCAGTGTCTACTTTTATTTTATTAATATTAGTGTCTGATGAAATAGTCCATTTTTGTTTAAGTTGAAGTTTAGTGAAGTTTACATTGTCATATTGTGCATTTGCAATTACTGCAGTAAGCTCAAGAGGTATCAGATTCATTCTTGCTGAGCCAAACCTTAAACTCCGGGTTGTGCAGCCAGTCTTTACGACTTTTTGTTTGAAAACTTTTGCCATTTTTGTCAAAGGATCTGTAAACTTGGCTAGCACTTTGAGATAACTGTTTCCTGAACGTTAGAAGTGGCAATTAGGGTCGATAAATGACTGACAGAGGGGACAAACTGTCGACTTGCTTATAAGTTCTGCAGTTGACTCGAAAATAAAAATAAAGCTGAAAAAAAGAGGAAATCATTTAAAAAAAAGCCAGAAATCCTGCTTCCCGCCGTTTCTAAATTTTTCCCGCAATACGGTTTTAAAAAAAGCTACAAAAAAAAGGCAATAAGCTGATTTGGCAACACTGTATAGCACTGTGACACATTTTTGAACTCAAAAAAGTTGATCGCGTCAAGGCCAAAAAATCTTGAAAAGTTGTGATGGTAGTATAAAAGCCCTGTCTGGGGCCCTGTCATCTGAGAATAGGCCATTTATCTTGAACTTGTTACAAATTTATACAAGTAATACAGTAAAAAGTTGAGGCTAACGCTTAGGATAAAATAAACAAACCGTTAAAGCTAGCTTACTTTATTTTATTACTCTTTCATATAGCTATAGGCCTTAAAGTATGTGCAACTAAATACTTTCATTTCAATTAAAATGTAAGCAAAACAACAACTGACAATGCAGTGTGACCGTTTCACATTTTGTGGTATTTTGATGAACGGTGGTATTTTGGCGTTGAACTGTCACACTGCACCTTACGCTACCCCCGGGAATAGTTGTCAATTCCGCTAGCGGACGATTTAGTTTGTCTGAGTACTAAGCTTAAATTATAACAAGTATTCTAAGCAAAATACAAAACACAAGTGCCCGACCTTTTAAAGTCAGGGTCTGGGTCGTGCAAGCTGTGCACAATTTGTTTAGAGTAAATAGTTGCTGGAAATGATTACACTTTGGCTTACAAGTGGCTATGTGCACAACAATCTGAACACTAGACTGCACAATATCATATGGGAATTTTTTTTCTGAATTGTTCTTTTCCTCAATGCGCAAAAAATTCGTAATAGTTTCTAGTTACCGTAAAAAAAAACAAAAATTCGAAATATCAAGGTTTAATACCTCCGCTACAAAAAATTTCAATTTCCCCTTTTTCATTTTAAATTTTCATCAAAGTAACTTTTGACATACCAAACGTTGTTGTTGAATTTAAAATGTACTTTTAAAAATATTTTATGCAATGCAAAATGCAGGATATAGAGGATTTGAACAGCATTTATTTGATTGGCGCGTTGCGGGCAGAGCTGGATTCAGCAAAGCTACCATCAAGAAAAGATGTCTTGGCGGCTCTTCTGCATAATACAAGAGGACACAAATACTCATTAAGGGACAGCTTTAACCGCAACTTTAAATTGATTATGTATTAAAATCATTTAGGCTTACCATGAAACTTAGAAGAAGTGTGTGCAGAAGCTTAAGGAAACTCTATGATCAATATGTGACTATTTAGAAGATATTTTTGATGTCACTTCAGAAAATTCAATTGAATTGAGTCCTGATGCTGATTTTAAAACTCAGAGAACCGATGACGAGGATTCTCTATCTAGTTGATTTATTCTAAAAACTACTTTTATGAATAAATTTGAATTACCACTTATAAGTTATAAACAAATTTATTGCTGAAATATTGCTCTGAATCACTTTTGTAAGCTGGTTCAAAGCCTGTCTTGCACTAGAATGATGTCATAACTCCACCAAACGAAATACCAAAATTTGGGTTCATAGCCTAAATAATTTCTGAGATAAGGCTCTGATCTGCCTGTTGATATAAGGATAGCACCGATAATCCAATTGAGTTTGAGATAGAACCAACGAGTTGGAGTCTTTGTTCATGAAAAGGGCACTTAGCTCATTCACATTTCACATACCGAAACGCAACCAACTTAATGCATAATTGTTTATAAGTGAGCACAGAACGAAATATTATGAGTGCATATTCATTTATTACAGCAATAGCAATTCGTACATGTGTACGGCACACATACGCACTCACAGAGGAACGGGCAGCTATGAATAAGAATTTCAACTCTGAGTACGTGCTCATGAGTGGCTCGCGTTTGGCGTCGCTCACGTAGCCGCAGTCGCGACCGCTGCTGCTGGTGGAAGATGTTGACTTCACTTCAAATGATTACACATGCACTTATTAATAGTTCAAACATAATGCGCTGACCCCGCAGACTTTTCTGAATGAATGAGATACTGACCGCTGCTGCGTCCGCTACTCAAAGCCCATCAAGAGCTGTTCATTGGTTGGTTATGGATATTAATTAGTTTGAATAAAAACCATAACTCAAGAGCAATTTCTTGTTAAGTTTTATTTTTTTACTGTTGCTGTTTATTTAGAGCCAATAAAAAGTTAATGAATTGAATTTTTATGGCCACATTTTTGACAGACTTTAAATGCTGTTAATAGAGCAAAATAAATAAACGCACACATAAAAAGGAAAAATAAATGCAAATATTTTTATACGAATGACTCAGGGCAGTAATTAAAAAAAATAGTTAATGAGAATTCCAGCACGTTTTAATTATAATATTGCTCAAGCAAAGCATATGCGAGTAACAGCAGCAGCCAAGCAGGCCGCACTTAATGCAGATGCCAGCTCTATATCGCGTATACGGCATGTGATCAATGTTCAATTAAATTATTTGAAGTCATTTACTTGGCTTGTTGCCTATGAACAATGATCATTGAACAAATATCCCGGTTTAATGAATGTTTACATTCATTGAGATATTTCAAATCAATTAACGGCAGCAAAAGATTTTATGTTTTTGCAGCAGTACGACAATTCAAATCATTTAATTTTGCACTGAGTATTGAATATACTGCCGGCATCACTCGGATTAGCTGCCATAGAAACGATTTGTCTGAGAAAAACTTTGCTTTTAACGGTAGCAATAAATAATTTGATTCTTATTGCATTTGAATTAAGTTAACATTATTATACTATACTTTTGTAACCGAAATAACGGAGCCGAGTAGAATCTAAATCGAAGCTTATTTGATTTTATCCGAACGCAAAACTTTTAGTGAACTGATAAGCACAGAGGATAAACACAATATATGTAGGTTGTCTTAAGCACAACCTAATGTCTTTTGATCAATGAATACAGTTAGGGTATTAACCAGCCCTCGTAAAAGCGCAAATCAAAGAGCGTAAACTCCAAAAGATTACGACACAACAAGAAAATACATAGGAACAAAATTACCAACTTTTTGTTACCCTGGGGTATGTTTATAGAATCGCTCGTAAGTGTGTAAAAGTGGAAAAACTTGAAGTGTTCAAAGTATCGGCTAAAGATACTTAGTTTCGTACTCAT
This sequence comes from Lordiphosa magnipectinata, assembly GCA_037044535.1. Lineage (NCBI taxonomy): Eukaryota > Metazoa > Arthropoda > Insecta > Diptera > Drosophilidae > Lordiphosa > Lordiphosa magnipectinata. The sequence goes on along the minus strand of JBAMBO010000167.1, from coordinate 59,910 downwards.
CTGATGTAGCCATGTCTGTCTGTCTGTCCATCTGTCCGTTCGTCTGAATGAAGGAAGAGATCTCAGAGATGGTAAGAGATAGAGGTTTGACATGTATGGGGCATATATTTCTTATACTTGCAGGCAGATCAAGATTATTTTCAATTTTTTCAACGCCCCTTCCCGCCCCTGAAATTTCGAAAAAACGTGTCCAGTGTACAACAAAAATAAAAACTTGAGCTATCGCTCGAACATGTTTGAAGAACATAGTTTTGATAAAATCGCGTTAAAAGTTTCGACATCTGTTTTCAATCAAATAAAAATTATTTCTAATAGATTTCAAACATGGATTTAGTGCACTTAGGTGTTACCTTTCACCGAGAATAAAAATTATCCAAATCGTTTGAACAGTTATCGATAAATTTCGTTCAAAGTACGTCGACATGGTAAAAAAAAATTTCAAGTAAAATTTTTTTTGAAAAGCAACTTTAGGAACATTTAATTACTTTAATTGAAGTCTTTTGATAAAAAAAAAGAATAAACATGAAATTTGGAAAAATACGAGGGCCGATGAAAATTTTTTTCATATATGTACGAGGGTCGGAAAAAAAATTTATTTTGTTTATTGTTGTAAAACATATTGTCGGATCTGCTTGAAAGTCTTACAGGATGTTTTTAAGACCCTAATAGAACGATTAAGTTAATAAAAAACAAATCGAAAAAAAATTTCTAAACTAGAAGACCCCCTTAAGAGCGCAAACGGTTAAAACAAAAAGTTTTTCTCACTAAAACTGTTTTCCCGACCGATCGTTTGTATGGCAGCTACAAGAAGTAGTCAACCGATCCGAGCGGTTCGGACATAAGCCAAAAGAAGACTGTGCAAAATTTCAGCTCGAAAGCTTCAAAACCGAGGGACTAGTTTGCGTAGAAACAGATAGACGGACGGAAAAAGCTCCATCGACTCAGCTCGCCATGCTGATCAAGAATACAATTTAAAAAATCAGAAAATATTAATATTTTACCTATCGTTTATCCGACAGGTGTTGGATTGATATAGTGATATTTTACTGTCGACAGATTTCCAGCTTTGAGTCTGTATACTAGGGACACTTGCGACTGGAAATCCGACTGCGCCCCATTATATGTATGACAGTTACTTCTTCTTTCAAAAACTTTCGTAAAACTCTACAAAACGAAACTTTCTAGATGACTCACTACCCACTACCCACTACCCACTGACCCACTGTTTCTAGTCATCTATTTATAAAATCAGCAATTTAATCAACCTGAACCTAGGTTCAAGCCATTTGATTTTAATTTTCTCTTATCATTAAGCTTATAAAGTGGTCAATAAAATGAAATAAAAGGTTTTTAGTTTTCTGTAAATAAACTTGAAAATAATTAATACAAAAACTATTAAAATTGTGAATAATTTAGTTAATGTGTGGCTGGCCCTTGAGCATTATCAATTAGAAGGCCTAATATTTGAAGTGCCCCATGAGGTCTTAAGTTTCAATTAGGCAAACTCCCGCACCTCTGTTCACAATTACGTACACACAAACACTCACACATACAAGTGTATGTATCAGCTGCCGCAGCTGTCAATTAAATGTAATATGTTGAAGTCGTAAAACGCACAAACGTTTTGTAGACAAACCATAAAAAGCAACAACTACAAGTGCAATCCGAATTACAGTAGGTACACAGGCGCATGCCATAAACAGCACTCAGCTGTCACATTACATTATCTTCGCATTACAAAAGCCGAGTGCCCAATTTTATTATAATCTCGCTGGAAAATCAAAACACTTCACACTCTTACGACATACACAAACAGAACGACCGGCGAGGCGAGCAAACAAGTTACCCATCGCCTCCGGCTCACCTCGTTGCTCTGTGCGTTTCAATTGAAAATCCGAATCAGCCATTAATAGGCCCATAGAATAGATAATTGGCCATAAAGCTCATCTGTCGCCGCTGCTGGTCAGGCATATTAAAATATTGTTTGCCGTTGTCATTGTCATATTTGGCCGTATAGTTTCTACTTAAGGCATCTGTTGTCTCATTCGCCTGAAGCCGACTTATTTAACGAGAATAATGATTTGTGAACAGGCATTTTGGCTTCAACTGCGGCTTAATGAAAACAAATAAAGACGATTTGCCATAATCATGAATGAAAACATTTGAAGCCAGTCAAGTGCCGCGAATGAGTCGAGGTAGAGGCAAATAAGGAAATTGTATTCCGGATTTCAAGCGTAGCGCGGTATAATCGACAATAAATTTTTGTCTCATTTGGATATATGCTAAGTTATCAGTGGAAATGTTGTAAGTTGTTCTATTTGTACTGTTCCAGTCTCAGTTTTGTACTATCAACTAAGACGAAAGACTGTTCTTATAGAATTTAGATTTCTCAAGCAGGAAGCAGTCCGCGCTGAGAACCAAGCCTAGGTTCCTTCAATCTCTTGGACTACAAAATATTGGCCTATCAGAACAGCCAGAAGAAAACATTTCTAGAAGTAAAACTGTTGTCTGCTGTGTTATATTATTAGAAATTGATGAAATACTGGACGAAGTTTTAAAAACGTGGCTAGTGTGACACTGACACCTTACAAAGCGCAAAAAATTATCGGAGAAGCCTCAAAATCAAAGTGATCTTCTATTAAAACTCGATTAAATTTAGGAGTAATAATCAAATTAAACATCTCTTTTTTTGGTGGAAATCAAATGACATGGAATATGGTGTGATAGCAATTCATTTTTACTAAAGAAAAAACTGCAATTAGATTTCTAGGATATGAGAGGGGAAGAACACTAACCCACCAACATAGCCGTTAGGTGACACTCGATCACCTAATATGGATGCCAATTCTTTAGGAAGAAATTATTTCACATTTCAACATAAAAATGTCTCGCTCGATTGGTAAAAAATGTGCAAATTTGAAGCTGGTACTGAACCGAACCGAAACCAAACTATACCAATCCCCAACTAAGTTCCAGAAAACCGAAATATTAAATGAAGTTTTCAATCTCTAAGATTTTTATTTGTAGGTTTAGGCAGTGAATCGTTGATCATATAGAACATTCATTCATCATATCTTAATAATAGATGACAACGACAATAACATTAACAAAGCAAGCCGCTGTTTGCATCGCAATAATTTGTTGTTGGTCGCTATAAAAAGTTTGCTACTGAGTTTCTGAAAGCGGCCGTAACCTGAGTGCAGGAAAGTAGCCGCTAAAATCAAAAGTCGTGGGTTTGACTCATGAGCAGACCCAAGTGAAATTTGTTTTTCTTCTTAAATTGAACTTTAAGCAAATAAATTTTCTTTTTATTTTCGTAAATCAAGAAAACACATTTCTAGTCATTTTCACCATTTTAACTACTATCATTGGAGTGCTATTGGGAGTTGCATTGAGAAATGCTTTCTTAGTACAATGTCCGATCACTAATGGTAGCTACTGTGAAAATATTAAGTTCCTAACTCTAAAGGTTTAAGCTGTAGCTCGTTGATCACAGACGGGAATCCTGTCCTTATATGTTTATAGATGGTGTGATCCGCGTACACGCCTGACCTCCACATCATGAAGAACTTGTGAGGGTGACTTGCTTATAGAGACCATCAATCTGGCAGACAAACTAAAGATGTCGAATTACACAAGGCAACAACATTTGACTTTTTATTAGTATATTGAAGGGTTGGTGGTGCTTCTCGATTATTTTCGTGTGCTGAACGTGAATCTATTTTGGGAATCTCGTCGCCCATAAATTGAGCTTAAAGTTGCTTTAAACGCCTAATTTGTCCGTTTTAGACGCGTTTCGTGGGGAATCCGTTATTTTATATTGACTTTTTCAATTAAATCGGAAAGTAGTACTCTTTTCCTTTCAAATAAATTAACGTAAACCATGCTACAATTTTTTTAGCGGAGATTTATTATTTTGAATATATGTATAAGCTAGAAATATCAAAAATGTCTACTGCCCAAAGGTATGCCTTGAAAAAACAGTACAACAGGCTAGTGATTTGTAAAGAATTTTAATGTATGCTTTTAACAACATCAATTGCATACTAATAGGCAGTACACAATAGTGTCACATCTAGCACATGTATTCAGCAGGGTATATCTTCTCTTAAGAAAATCGTAAAACTGTTTGGGACAATTTATTTTAAATCTAAGAAATACTATACGATATTATCAAAGGAAGTCAAAATAAAAAATATAGGTTCTTTACAAAACACATCTAAAAAGGTTGAACATGGCCCATTTCCGAATACAGATTCATACTCAGTGTTATTAAAATTGCGACTTTTTGGGGTTCACTTAACTCTAATTAAAATCATCATTTCCAACCCTATAAAGTATTTATATTCTTGATCAGCATCAACACCCGATATAGCCATGTCCATATGAACGAAGATATCTCAGAGATGGTAAGAGATAGAGCTTTGACATGTATGGCACATATACTTCTTATACTTTCGGGCAGATCAAGTTTATTTTAAATTTTTGTCACGCCCCCTTCCGCCTCCTGCAATATGGAAAAAAATCATATCTCCCAAAGTTTCGTAGATAGATGGATTGTACCTTTTAGAGAGAAGATCGGATGAACGATAGTAACGTTACGATACTCAAGTTATGAACAAAACAAATTTCGCTGCCGCAGCGCTGCTTTCAGCTGCTACTGCAGGTACAAAGTATACTACAGTCGGGCTTGACCGACTTTCTTCCTTGTTTTTTATTGACTTATCTAAGAAGCGCATCCTAAATTATCAAACAAAATGTATAATTGGACTTTTAGTTCGTTTTTCTATTACAAAAATTTAAAATTCTTTAGAAAAGCTGTAAGACTATTTGTTTGATCGGGAGTGTAAGTTACTGAAGACGAATAAAGCATAAAAACCTTAAATAATTTAAAAGAACACGTATAACCACCCTGTTAAAGTCCGGAACTACGAATTTTTCAAACTGTGAACCAAACCATAAACCAAACCAAAGTTGAGAAAATTGCTAAGCCTCAACCTGTTTCGAAAATAAATTTTCGGTTCGGCTAAGCAAAATTAAAGACATTCTGAAATCTATCATATTTATTGTTAACAGTTTAATATTGTGCAACAAAGACACGTAATCGTCAAGAAAATATAATGGACTCGAAAATGGTACCACTGAGCAAAGGAAGATATAATTGTACCTATAATCCCTACATATAATAAGAATCGGACAAGTAGACGTATATAATGAAGAAGCAACAGAAAACCTTAAGAGGATATAGTTCCGCCATTGTCTTGATAGGACATTGAAGTTTACATTGGCTAGTTTTTGTATTTATTTGTATTTGTATTAATTGAGTATGATTTTCCTAATTCTACAAGTACAGAGACTTATTAATTATTGTATTAGTCACAAAAATGATAACCACTAGCTTAAACATATTAGATACATAAATCAAACGGTGTAGCGAAAATAGATTACTTATTCTAATTTAATCTAACAGAGGAGGATAATACTAATTTTATGGTGCAAATGTTGATTTTAATTGAATTCTAAACTGTGGCGCGCTTTTTATTGTCTTAAGACTGTTGGGTAGCTGATTCCAAAGCCTAACAGTATGAACAAAGAAGTGCTTATCTGATCATGTCAATCGATTTTTAATAATTTTAGTATTATTTGTTCGCCGTGAAGCAGCAAAGTCAATCTTATCATATAAGTATGCTGACTCGGCAGTCATTATTATTCTGTGAAGTTGTGTTAAGACTCTAAGTTTGACCCAAGATTGCATGGGCATTCCAAAGATGTTATCTGGATGTTCACTGAAGTGGCCGAATCTACTTATTTTAAACACACTAGTAGGTACTCTGCGAAATATTATTTTCTACAAAAAGCGTATATGTGCAAGTGTTGGTAAGTTTTATAGCTTAAGTCTGGATGGAATCTCAATAGTGGGTTCCAAACCAGGTTGCAGACAGCAAACAAACGGAACTGCTTCTGGATAGATACGATGCGTTTACAGGGGGTTAGTGATTGAGGATTTCAAATACATGTACCCAATTCCAAAGCATAATCGTTGGCAAGTTAAGGCTCAGGAATATCTTTAAGTCATCTGCGTACTCAAGTGAAACGTAAATGCTTAATTATATTTGGCAGGTCATTAATAAAAAGCATGAACAGAAGAGCTCAAAGATGGCTGACCAGGGGAAATCCGGAGATCACAAATACCGGATCAGAAGTACAACTAGACGACCTTTTAATGATTTCTAGACTGGAGATAAGATGGAATTCAATAAAGCAGCTTCAGAAGATATCACTACAGACGCAATTTCAGAACTAAAAATCATTCGCACGAATCAATACCTTTATTATAAAAAGCTGTTGTCAAATATCTTATCTATTCCTTATAATAGCAGAAGCTTACACACTATCTTAGATCCACGAGGGCAGCATTAACAGATTTCTCCAGTTACTTTCTGCAAACTCACATTGATACGACCCGAATGTTTGTCGAAATTTTGCAATCAAAGCTATAATTTTGCTCATTCGAAATCATAAAGCAAGGAATCGTAGAATAACACTTTGTTCTATTCCTACGACTTCACACATCTGATCAATAAAAGAATCATGGAAGTATAAAAAGCTGCAACTATTCTGTCTGACAATATTTCTGTTTGAATAGTGGATTTCGCACCATCGATTATCCAGAGGAGCAAACAATTAATCTATTTCAGAAATATCAAATGGTATTGGCTTTTTCAGTATTCAGTCTAATTTTCATAGTGGAGAGGAAACTCAGTTTTTCACTATTTTTCTATTATATACCCTCCCTTGGGGAACCCTGATCTATGATATTATCGATGCAGCTGTTATTTGCATGTGGTTTTTACACATGTTTAAATATTTGCTTTTAAAACACATAAAACGGTCTTGTTTGCTCTTCAGTTGTTTGCCTAAAGCCTAAGCATCAATATATCAAAAAGCGAAAACAGTTTTTGCTCGTACTTTGGTTGAAAGCTGTTTCATTATTTTAAAATCAGCTGGTTCATATTGTTTTGATTGCAAGTAGAGACTGTTGGCAAACCTGGAGGCTTTAGCAGAAGCCTACTGATGACAGGAACAGAAAGTTCTTGAAACAGTACTGTAAAGACAACCTGTTCTTTTTGCTGTAGAATCGACCTTAAAGGAAGCTCAACATCTTAGTGCATAATTAACGAATAATAAAGAATCATATAATCATATAAAAACCTTTAAGGGTGTTTAATGATCGGTGAACCGAAGTAAATGTTCTTTATATTTCGTATGTTTATCTATAGCCAAACATTTCTTAACATTCATAACACAAATAACATTAAAACATAAATATAAATAAATTAAATTTGTTATTTATTTTAAGAATTTAATTCTTTATTTACTTTTGCTATCTAGTATTTTATATAGGTTGTTCTTGGCTACTACAACTCTCATTCCAGCCGTTTGTAAGCCCAACAACAGAATAATGTATGTACATACAGTTTGCTTGCAAGAGCAAAACCGCAAACACGATAACAAAATTGCGCACAGGTGTTCCCCCAGGGCAAACACTTGGTTCGAGTGATTAGTTCAGGAAGTGAGGCTAACGCCTCTTGACAAATGTTTGAGTGCTAATTATTTGGTGTGCCCACATAAATGTTCCAAATCAGGCTAATTTTCGGCCATGCTGGAGCTAATTATATAGAACCAAAAAAAATTTTTGTGGAACTCACAAAAATTGGCTTCAGGTTGAGTACGTTTTGGCTTTTGCAAGTGCATTTTTTCCTTACAATGTTAAATTTCTAACCTCGTGCCATCATGCCCTTTGAACTATGGAACCCCCATTCTCTTTCACACATCTCTAGATTTCTATAGATCTGAGATTTTTAATTATGTAAATGGGTTTCTTCATCAAACCAATCATTTTTAAAGTTAAACTAAATTCCAGCCAAGTGTAAACAGCAGTCGATGATGACTGTATTCTCATGCACTTGGGAAAATTCAAATGTAAATCCAAATGCAATTCGTTGCAAAGTAAACGTGACGTATGCGTAATATTCAATTAATTTGATTTATTTCATTGCATCAAAAGTCAATTAAAAATTTAGTGCAATTGAAATTGCATTCGTCAGCTCGTTAGTTCGTATTATTTGAGTTTTCCAGTTGGCTGCTTGAACTTTGACAGTTTGCGCTCTATTACAGCGGCCAACAAGTTCCATAGTCTAGATGAAATATGTACCCATGAGTTCACGTAGCAACAAGAAACGAAAACTTTAATTGTAAGCAAGTCAGCCATGTCTTCCGCTCGCTCCCCTAAATATGCGGTTGCTTGGCAAACTAATTAAAAGTTGAGCGATTTTCTTCAGTCGCTGACAGCTTTCATTAAAGTTTTTTCAGTTTTAATTCATTTGCATTCTGAACTGCTGCAGTAGCAGCGACAGCGTTAGCTTTAATATTTAATTCCATTTCTAGGGATTTTAATTTACACAAGAATATGCCACGGTTACCTAAATTTTGAGTTGGGACACAGTTTTTGCCTTAATTAACTTCAATTGTGGATCTCCGTTAAAGCGAGCACAAATCCATCACGCACACGCACTGTTAGTCCTAATATTTTTTCTTTTTATCTCTCTCGTTCCCTCAATGTTGCCCTAAGCAGGCTTTTCGCAAAAGTTCACTTTGCAACTTTTGCGCTTTTTGTTTGTTTTCATTGCCAAATCCTTTTCTGGCAAAGCATTTCCAACTTGGTTTTTTAAGTCGTCTCTTTTGGCCATTCTGTTTCTGTTTCTGTAGGCAGCCGAAAAGACTTCAGATGGAAAGCGCATTTACCTCTCAATGTTATTCTTTGCTCGTCTCACATCACACCAAGCACCTGACAAGCCTCACCCCCAAAGAACAATATTCCATCTTTTTAGCCGCTTTACAAGTCTGCTGATTTGCATACTTTTCCAACAATTTTGCATATGCCGTTTTTTTGGTTTGACTTCTGTTTATCTCACGCTGAGTGGTGAATGGAGGCCCATAAAAGGGGTCATGACAGGCACAAATGAGCAGACAATTCAGCTCTCAAGTCCAGACGCACACAGCAGGAGCAAACGATTGGCAAAGGTTCGCCATCAAAATGGCAACCAGGCCAGTTTCCAGAGGCAGACAGTACAATTTGAAAGTATTAAGTGACGAGTCCAGAACCAGGCAATACCAGCCCATTAATTGCGACGCGCAATGCCAACCGCAAAGCTGAGGCCGAAACCAGAACAAGGGAGGGTCGATTGTGGGAACGAAATGGGTAAAACCGCAATTCTCTATGGTAAGTAAGTAGGTGGCAAGTGTGTGTGTGTATCGAAAAGAGGCAAGATGTCTCACACTCACAGCAATCATTATTGAGTGGGCTTTTGGGGCTTTAAGAATTTGAAGCAGAAAAGGTACAGGCTCAAAAGAACTTTAACAAACAACAGCTTGATGATTTCCAAATTTTGATCATTTTCTAGTGTCACATGCTAGATAGCAACTCCTTCGAAACGACTTGACCGATTTTAATGAATAGGTTTTTAAATATATTTCGTAACGCTAGGTGATTTGGGTGTCCCTCTGCAGAACTGCTGTTGTCTCGTATTTGAGTATGAGTCAAATATCGAATATTCCGCTCATTCGAAAGTCCTGATTGGTGCTATGGACAAAGAATGTCTGAATGACTCCGCCCGGATTTGTTGCGCATCAGGAAAAATGCAACTACCGGAAATTGAGACGTTACCAGAGCCATTGAACGGCTTGCTCATCGGCACAGATCCAGATTCAAACCTGTTTCTGAAGTCCATTAGTAGATTTAATTCATGCTTTCAAATGGCTTCGTTCGGAGCAACAGAAATAATGCACAATACAGCGGCAATGGTCAGCAATTTAATTCAACCTTCGAAATCAAAGGCCAAGTGTAACATAAAGTAAACTCATTGCTGCCAATGCCAAACGAACCGCATATATTTTTACAAATCTACTTTATGGGCGGTGAGGACGTCAATCGTGTGGATGCACGTTGCGGCTACAATAAGCTGAATTCGTGTAGCGCTAAGCGCATCGTCGGCGAGCTGGACTTCCTTTTGAATGAGAACAATGAACTATTAAAATTCCTTAAATCACACATGCACGAATTGCAAAGTGACAAGCACGCTATTGTTATCCATCCTGATGAAACACCAGCTGGAGAGCACGTGCGTAGATTTAATGCGCCTGCTGTTGACGACGTTGCTGCAATAATGGTAAGCAACCGCACAGCGCTGAGAGAAATTGTGATTCAAAGAAGAAACAATAATCTGCAGTACATCGCCGACACACACCGTTCATACGACGCTCTCCAATATCTGCTAATTTTCTGGAAAGGACACACGGAACAACGTGATCCCACCACAGGTAATTCATTCATTTACTAGAATCAATTTATATGCCAGAACAACGTTTGCAGGGTCAGCATGTATATGTATATATTGTTTATGGAACAGAAAAAAAATAGATCACATTTTGCATTTATAAGCTTCACGGCTTACAAAACTGCCTGGACTATAAAAATAACACATAAACCTACGAAATTATTTTTCCAATCAGCAACTTAACTTATGCTCTATTTTGTTCTCGAATTTGTAGTATGCCCAGATTGGATATGTTGTTGAAATGATAATGCTTCGATTCATCACTATAAAATTTGTTATTTCCGGTTAATATATGTATACTGTAATAGTTACATAAGATCTAAAATAAACTGACTTAAGTTATTCTTCAAACAATGAGGGTTCGGCTCGACTCCAGGAAAACGAGAAAAACACACGAAAATCCCAGATTTCACCAGATTCACTAAGATTCAGTCGAACTTTAGTTTTGTGTGGAAGTTTGAATCATTGTGCGTCCAAAATGCCCAATATGAATATGAAAACGGAGCCTTTTTTTAGTATGGCACGACAAAGCGATCCCCACAAAGAACTTTCTCGCCAGGGAAAACTATGTATTTGGTTAAGTATACTCAGGAGGTGCAGTGCGAGATTGTTAAAAAGGTCCTAAATTTTGCTAGTAGTCATATCCAAAAGTGGAAAAACTGTCGTAGAATCAAGGCGTTTTTCGAAAATAGTAACCAAGCAGATATGACACTAGTATTGTTGGAAACATAATCTTCTGAAAATGTTGAATGTCCAAAAAAAGATCTTTCGGAGTGTTGCAAGAAAACGCAAGTCAACAAACTGTCAGGCCTTGCTAAAAAAGTTGCAATCGATGCATTGTTACAAACTGCAAGCTGCAGTTTGTATACAGCTGGAAAGCCCAGTGCTTCAAAGGTGGTGGTCAATGCAAAATGCAGAAGAAGAGTTTAGCGGAAAGGTAATGAAAATTATGAATACCCCACAGCGGCTACTTTAAAATTTTTCTGAAGAAAAAGCACTATTTGTAGATGTTGGAAATACCAGGTACTCATGGAATATGTAAAAAAAAGCCGCAAAAAGCCAGAACGCTGATATATATCCATCCATGCTACGAAAAACTAAGTTAGCGAAAACGGTCACGGTCACTGATTATTTCGCTGAAGTACCACTACAAAGCTTAGTGGACCGTACTACTACTAGCATCATTGAAGCACACCCAGAAAGTTTTGAAAACCAAACTGAAAATAAGAGTAGCACCCAAATAACTGCTTCCATTCCAGCGGCCATTTCACATACAGGCAACAATTTGATGACTGCGATGGAAACATGATACCACTATTTATTATCAATTTGTATTGTATCATTGATAGTGCAGAATGGACCGACAGTTTTATAGAAAAACAATCGACCTTCTTCTACTCTATATTGTCGACCAATCAAGATACTTTGCGAGAAAGAAACGGTAGACTTGACTCGCAGAGAAATGGAAAACATTAAATATTGTACCAACATGCGTAAGCACTTTAAGAATTGATCACCATTTTCATACGACCACGCTTGATGGCAACACGTTCAGTGTCATGTCTGAATCCTCTTCGCAAACATGCGAAACTCCCAAAAATATGAACGATCTAAATTTGGGGAAGAGATTTCCTATTAACGATATCTTCTTCTTCGTTGTCCAACGGGTCTGTAAAAAATATTATTATGGACAAGGATGTCAAGAGCTTGCTTTTGATTAGGCATTTGGATTTTCCTGATTCTGATGCTGAAGATTCCGAATAGTATTTTTATGTTAATTAAAATAAACAAAAAAAAAAATTTTTAAATAAAAAAAAATTGTTTTTTCAAATTTTAAATTTTAAAATAATTGTTGGTTAGCGACCTTTCTAATTATTAGAATGTAGATCTTAGCTGCCTCTAGGTCGAGAAGAAAAACTCAGTGTTTTTGGTTTGTTTCCGATATATTTCGAATGCGCCTCGGCATCCGTCTTCAGGGACACTACAAAAACAATTTACCAATTATCACATTACTTCGAAAAACAACATACAATTTATAACACGTCTGTTTTAAATTTAAAAAAACGGGAAGGCCAATCTAACTTCATCTGTGCCGAAGTTTTTATATCCTTGCAAATGCTGATTTTGAAATGTCAGAGTTAAAGAACTCTTAAATAAAAATCAAAAATTTTTGTAATTAAAACCCATTTTCCGACAGATAAACATCTGATTTCGACCAAATTTCTCGAATCTTTTTGAAAACATATCAAATTAACCATCGTCGAGTTTAAGAAAGACAAAATTTAAAACAAAAAAGTTTTTCTCACTAAGACTCATTTTCCGACCGATCTGTCATATGGCAGCCTTAAGATTTAGTTATCCGATTTCGACCAAATTTTGCGAACATATTTGAAAGCATATAGAATTTGTAATCGGTAAGTTTAACGACGCTAACATTAAAACAAAAAAAATTTCTTAATAAAAACCATTTTCGACCGATCGGTCCTATGGCAACCATAAGATATAGTCACCCGATGTCGATCAACTGTTTTAAATTAGTTTGAAAGCGTTTAATATTAAGAATCAACGATTGTTTGTTGAAAACAAACAAGTTATTTTCACTAAGACCCATTTTCCGACCAATATGGTAGCTATAAGATATAGTCATCCGGTTTTGACAAACAATTGCAAATCTCTTTGAAAGCATATAATATAAATAATGAACGAGTTTGAGGACGTTAACATTGAAAACAAAAAAGTTTTTCTCAGTAAGACCCATTTTTTGACCGATTGTTCCTATGGCAGCTATAAGATATAGTCATCATATAGTCATAGTCGGTTTCGACATATTAACAGCGTGCGTAAAAAGAAGAGTGTGCAAAATTTCAGCTCGATAGCTTTAAAACTGAGAGACAAGTTTGCGTAGAAACAGACGGACAGACAGACAGACGGACGGACCTGATCAAGAGTATAAATAGTTTATGGGGAGGGAAATAAATATTTCTATGCGTAACAAACTTCTGGGCAAAATTATAATACCCTTTGCAAGGGTATAAATATATGTTTAAAAAAAATTTTTGATTTTATTTCTGAACTGTGAAAAAAAACCGACTGAAAATATCTATTTTGCTTTGGAAGTTATTAATTAAGTGTCGCTAGCGAGACCACTGTGCGAATGACATTTGGCCGAATGTACATATATGTGTCAGTGGAATCAGACATTTAGTCTTATCCCAACTAAAGTAGAAATAAGATTACATAAAATAAACACATAAATTGATAAATATTAAAATATACACTTAATTCATTTGAATTAAGTCCCCCTAAATTAACACAATCTTACACTGTGCTCTGAGGTTTGATTTAATAATACATGCATAATACATACAAAGTCGAATTTAGTTCAAATGCGTGTAAGCCGTTTTGCTTACAGTTTGAGCTCCTTATTTCCATATTGGAATCAATATAGATTTGTAAATCCTGATTTTGTTTTTTAAGCAAAGCCTTTTTTTGAGCAAAGTAATCATTGCAGCTTATTTGCTCTAGGTGTTATGTATCCACTGATACTGATTCATTGTGATTTACCACATTTCCTTGATGGAGCTCCGCTGAAGTCCATCTACAACTGGTAAATAGTATTGCAATAGAATATACTTTCGCTATACTTTCCAATACTACAGTAATATTGGGAAGTATGAATTTAACATTTGATAAAGGATTTGTCGTGCCTGATCAAACGCCTGTGGCGCAGTACTTGCTGTCAAAAGCCTTGCCGATAGAGTTGATGTCCTGTGTTAATCGATTGGAAGTGATGGGGACGTGATGTTATTTTGAAGTATGAGATACCAGGAAATCTTTTTATTCATATATCAATTAATGTTCATACTTTTTTCCGGGCGATTTTATTATCAAATGGTCCAAATTGATGTGAATGCCTATATTCTACAACCCCCAATTAAAGCCTGAGTTAAGCGTGGCTTACTTCGTCTGTTTTCGGCAGATAGAAGAATCTTCCAACAGAACTTTTAACCAAAAATACTTTTTGAATATCGCAATTTGCACGATGTCAGAAAAGCTAGTCCCGAAACGGTTTAGTTCCAAAGGTCAGCCCAGACCGATTTCGATATACCCGTTACTGAGGGGAAGATGTTCTTACAACCCGTCGCCTTAACAGAGCATTAACATTATGTTTGCACTCAGTGCATGCTGTCCTTAAGGAAAAGACAAAAATCCTCCCTGCGTAAGCCACTGCATTTGCAGTATAAACAAATAAAAACTGGTAGACCGTCCCGGTCTCATTAATTATGTTGCTTTAAGTTGTCTCGAGTGGCATTGACGGCTTGCGGCAAGTATCGGAAATACAAGTTAAAGTGACACGTAACCGCAAAAGCCACTCGCTCACACACACACACACTCTCAGGTGTTTTAAGGTAACTTTAAAAAGCAGCTCAAACACAAAGTGAGCCCGGGAATCGGCGATGCTGCGCTTTGTCTGGGGCGTTGTCGGCATTTTCTTGCTCAATCAACTTCAATCAAGCAGGAATTTTCAACGTAATTTGTGGTTTTGTCGCTGAAGATGTTCGTGGCAGTGTCAAAGGCAGCCATTGAATGTGTAGAAAAGGGCACAAAATTATCGACAAAACCCAAAGCATACACACAGACACACACAAACAGGCACACACTTTTAGCGCCATAGAACAAATGAAGCAGCGTGAAAATTGTAGGCCAACGTCGCTCGCTCTCCCTACGCTTGATTTGATGGCCTCTGGGCCGTTTTCTTTCCACAACTCCAAATTACAAAAACAACAACGAGAGCACTAAGGATTTACCCGCCTCCGTCCATTCGTCGCTTGATTAGAAAAGCTGCTAGCGATAACCAAACGCAAAGGGAAAGCGCAGAGCACAAAAAAAAATAAAGTAGAAATCTAATTGAATTTTATATACCAAGCATTTTATTTCTGTGCGCTTTCATTTTTACTTATTTCGCACTCTTTGCATGGCAGCCTGCGGCCAAGTATCCGTTTGATGTCCTTAGCTTGTCGTTCGGCTCTGATTTATTGGCCAGCAGAGAAGCGGCACAAGGCGCTGCGCTTTTTGGGGAGGCCAGTGGCTTGGTCAATGTTTTTAATTGCCTGTCAGTTTGCATATCAAAAGCAACAACGACAACACCACAAGCCCACATGCGAATACGGTGTGAAAACTGGGCCAACAATTTGGTCGCAAAATTTTCTAAAACATGACAATGACAATTATGTGATGGAGCAAACCGCAGGGGGTGGGTCTGTGTGTGGGGATATGTATATAGATACTTTTGTTGTGGAAATGTATCAGATTACACAGCTTCCAGCATTAGATTTAGCAGACCACCGCAAAATCGAATACAAAACCACCCTACCCCGCCTTACCACGAATGCCAAAAGGGAGGCTAAACTTGCGACGGTTGTCAGCCAAACCCAGAGACATGTACGTATACGTACTCTCATGTAGGAAAAACAAATCAAATTTTTAAAGCTCATTGAAGCGAAAACATTGACACATGTTTACGGGTGACACAAAATGAAAGGTAGGGGGGCTTAATGCCGTGTATTTTTGCCAATATACTTAAAATGAATTTAAAAACACAGAGTAGGATGTGTATTTGAATGATTTTCACAATGCCATGTACACTAGGATGGACGCTGATAAGGTAACAAAAATACGTATCCGCCACATCGAAATTCCGTGGAATTTTAAAATATTATTCAAGTAACTAAAACATATGGAGCAGAAATTGAATGTGTATTTGGTAGGCATAATAGGACCAAATTTTGGCAAATAGGACCTGATTTCTACTCTCTAACCACTAATGTGGCTCGCAAGTTGGAAACAGCATGGACCACGATCAGGGTTTAAATATGTTTTCCACAATATTCATCAATAAAGCCGGCGATCGTTTTTGCTAGCGAGAAGAACAGTTTTCAGAAAGCCTGCATTATATTTCAGACGTTATAGATGGGCTTTCTAGAGCAGCGATGGCCACCGGTTGCCCCCAGAGGCCGATGACATTTCGCTATTTACACACACACAAGCCGAACGCATGTCGAAGCTGAGGCCAAGAGAATAACGATTCCTAAACAGCTCTTCAGGCGCTAGCTAGCGTTCGAAGAGGTTATATCGAAGCTGGTTCACGGCGTTTTATTTTCGCACACCAATACACTCTCACTTCTTTGCCTCGCTTTTGATGACCAACGCTGTTCTACAGTGTTGAAAAATTGTCGTCCAATATGAAATGTTACGGCAGGTATAGATAACTGTACGAAAATGGAAAAAAATGTAAAATTAAAAAAAGGTAATGTATTATTCAGAGTATTATTTCCGCTTTCACCTAAAAGTGAACATAATAGATATATAATATTAACAAACTGTCTTGATTTTATTAGAAACCATTTTTTAAATGATCATGATACCATTTGGTCAAATGTTACGCTTTCAAACCAAGTCCACACCAACTTCTTAAATCCTTAAAATGTAAGCAAGGGCAACACTACGTATGAGTGATAAATGTTGAGTCTAACTCTTATCATATTTTATTTTTTACAGGTAAGCCGATGATTTGGAAACAAAAGAAAGAACTTGCTTAAATGTTTAATAAACATGGTGTAATTGCCTGATTCGACTGACACATATATGTACATTCGGCATAATGTACGTTTTTTTGACAAGGCCTCCTATATTCACTTTTGGCCCCCAAATTTTCTACATTTTCAATATATTTTGTTATTCGCCCCTAACACTAGGAGTATTTTTCCTAAACGTACTAGACCTTTTTTTTTGAGAATGTACATTTCCTGTGGATTCACCAAATTTGAAAACATACATATGTGTACTAAGGGCCACAACAAGTATTTTTGCCCAAGGAACCTTACCTCTAAAATCATTTTCGAGCCTGCTAAAATTGCGAAGAATTTATTTTCCATAATAATCAAAAATCGATTTGAAATGAAAAAAAATAATTGAAAATTTGTACACCGGGGGTTTTTTTTTGTCGGGAAAAGGAAAATGGAAATATTGATATTTCTGACTTATCTTTATTTTTAACTTCCGCCAGGGCGCGTTTTCGTGAATTTTTGTAGATTTTTTCACCTTTTTGGGGAAAATTTACGAATTTATTGCACAAATCGACGAATCTTTGACCAAAAAATAGCCCAAAATATTGATCGCTGAAAATTATGTGGGGTACCTTTACACAACCTATATTGATTTCATTCAATTTAAGTCAAAAATTAATTTTTTTACTCTTTGAATGAACAAATATATTTTGACCAAAATACAAATTAACAAATAAAATCATATGAAAAATTTAACTGAATGAAGTATAACAAGGAATTATTTTTGAAAGTCTTTCTTGCTGTCAAGTCTATGGTATTTTTCACGGCTTTCTAATGTCACAGACATAACTCCTTCTAGATTCTGTTCCAAAACTCGTTTGGAAACGCAAGCCAGCAATTGAACGTGTCTTTCCGTTCCTCGCATGTGTAACGGAATTTTCGAATCAGGCAGCGGTGGCTCATCGTTTCCTAGATTTTGTACTAGAACTTCATAAGCAATGCTTAGAATATGTTTAATTTATCATACATGACAAACATATTTGTATAGTCCGAACAATTGAAGATTATGAAAGATTTTTTATAAACTCTCAGTTCCAACGGATCTTCCACATGGTTACGTTAGTGTACAATTTTTTTTTTATAGTCAAATCGCGTGTTCTTTTTTCACTATCGAACAACATTGCTAATAAAATTTTTTCCGACTGAGCGTAGTACGCGTTATCTTTGGAAAATATTCTCGTAGCAATTTTAGCAGGCCCGAAAATGATTTTAGAGGTAGTGTTCCCTGGCCAAAAATACTTGTTATGGCCCATAGTACCAGAATCACGATGAGCCCATGGAAAAAATTTTATGAGCCTATCAAAGAAAACCTAATAAAATTACAAAATAAACTAATAACGACTCCGACACGGTGGGGGAATATTATTTGCCCGTCCGGCCAGCTATGCCCCTATTCACAGCCGATTGTAGTCAGAGACTTTATTAGAGCTTTAATAATATAGAGATCGAGAAGAGGGAGAGAAAGAAAGAAAGCTATATTCATCCGATTTTGATCAAGCTTGTAGAATAGTGAGGAATTACCTGCACTCAAAAAACAACTCGTCCTAAAAAGTGCCATTTTCGCGCAAATTTTTAGAAAATCGCCTTAAAAAAGGGGCCAAAGGCCTTATTCTTAAGAAAATTTTTCCAAATAATTGAAATTGTGTTCTAAATTTCAGGGTAATTTTTCTTAAAAAAAGGGGTGTGGGGAGGGGGGAGGTGGGTATAAGAGACAACCACCGAACGAACGTGGTTGTTGTTTGTTGGTTGATCTCCCCCCCCTATCATCCTTCCATTTCCCCAACCTTACCCACCTCTTTATTCTGCATTAACAATGTTTTGTAATTTTTTATATAAATTTTTTTTTTTTTTCTAATTTTTTGGCAAAATACCCTAAATTTTTTTAATAAAAAAATTCATTTTTAGGCAACCTTCCTAAAATGCAGAAAATTTTTTCTTAAAAATATAAATTTTTTCTAAATTTTAAGACGATTTCGATTCTATGGCGATTTTCTTAAACATAAAAAAATATTTTCTGAGTGTACAAAAACGCAAAGACTCTACATATAGACACTACGAAAGCAGAAAGCTAAACTTTCTCGAAAATTGAGTTTTGTTGGCACAAAAGTTGACATATTCGAAGCACACAAGAACAAACATAGTTTACACTTTAGCGAAACGATTTAGATTTATTTTTCTCTGTGTAGTTTTTGGACCGTTTGTTCCTATGGCAGCTATACAATATAGTCGTCCGACTTAGATGAAACTTTACAGAATTATGTGAGAGCAAATTAAATTATCAAATACTAAGTTAGAAAACGCCATCTTCGAACAAAAAATAGTTTCATTTTTTTCCACTTTTTAATAGCAACTGTAACCACCAGTAGCTGTAATGGATGAAGTTGTGCTGCTAGCGCTGCTGCGCTCAGGCAGGTCCATTTGAATCGAAGGCGGTATAGCCGAGCGGGACCCTATATATAACCGTAGCTCTTTCGGCAGTGGGGGGGTTAGTGGCTATCTCCTTGATTCGGGCTATCACAATTTTAATTAAGGATCCCTCCAGAAACTACAAAGAGCTAAACTCTCTAAAAAATATATATCGACCAGTCAGAAAAGGAGGGCCAGCCAGAAGAGCTGTCACCCTAAAGGTCCGATATTCCTACTCATAAATTAGTCTGAGACTTCTATTCCTAAACCAGCATTGGCGGTGTCTAAGCTGGTATTTGACAACCGCGTCTTTACCCTACCCTACCATGGCCTTCAATTAAATTCGCTGAAGGACCCCTTTGAAACACTTCAGAACTGCAACTTTAGGTCACCATGTCCACAGGAAAAGAAGATTTGTTTAGCACTTCATTATAATACGTATTT
This sequence comes from Lordiphosa magnipectinata, assembly GCA_037044535.1. Lineage (NCBI taxonomy): Eukaryota > Metazoa > Arthropoda > Insecta > Diptera > Drosophilidae > Lordiphosa > Lordiphosa magnipectinata. The sequence continues at coordinate 40,037 of JBAMBO010000167.1, read as the reverse complement.
TATTCTTAAACTAAGGTTAAATGCATGATTGTGTTGTTCAACTATCAATATTAACGCCCAGGGGCAAATTAATTCCTCTTAGCCACTCAGTGCTTCTAAAACTGAGCGATATATAATATGTTTAAGTATAATTGTAGTGGTAAGAATAGTATATAAGTAGAAAATTTAAACAAAGTTGTAAAATTTCATTTTGTTTAGCTTCAATGTCAGGGTGTGTCGGAGTAATAATCAAAATCAAGAAAAGAATGGGTTTTCAAAACAGGTCAAACAAAATACTTGTTAGTTGCGATCAGCTGTTCCGCTGACTATTTTCTGTTTGTTTTTCGTTTCTGGCTAATTATATTGATATTTTAAATATTTGGGTTATATTTTGGTTTAGTTTTAAGGTTTTATCCATGTAGCATAGTTAAACTCAAAAGGGTTGGGTTATTTTAATTGTGGTTAAACGCAAAAGGGAATAGGTTTGTTTGATCACTTACATACATACAGCAGCTCCAGATATGAAAGGCCTTCCACGATGGATGTGTTGTTGTTGTTGTGTGTAGGTTTAATATGTGTGTGTAATTAAGATAGATTTGGGAGGGGGTGGGGAATTGATTTTACTCGTTTATTATTCTTTTTCTAGTTTTGTTTTCTTTCTTTACTCACTTTTGATTTTTAATTATGCTTGGAACATTTTGGTTGTTTGAACTGAGTAATTTTCGTTTGCACTTTCCACTTTCCAGAAATTTGCCTCTGCGACTGCGCGGAACTTCGATCTTTTTTCTCAGATGCACGCAAGCGCCGAGGTAAATTTGCGGGCACAAGAATATTGCGGGGGGGAGGGAAACCGAAACGAAAAGCTCTGACTAAATTTAAGAATACGGGGTGGGAGGGACAATGCAAATAATTATTTTCTTGATTTTTTTCACTACACAACACCACACACACTCTGGGGAGGCTTGAACTCCCTTTTTATCCGATTCGGGCTAATTTGCCAGGCGAAAACCGGGACGACCGACGGGGCACTGCTTCAGCTGACGGCGCGAAATGTAGACTGCCTAAATGCAGCTTTCGGAAGCTTCTCTTCACGTGCACGGGGAACTTGGAATCCAATTAATGGAATCAATCCAGGCTCTCGATCGCTCCAGTTGGGAAAGCAGGGCTCTCACACAATTTCTATGCCCACATTCCAGACTCAGCCCGTACTCTAATCCAATTGGGATCCCATGAGTGGGCAGCGAAATGTGGGCGAGCAGAATGTGGGCGGTTGGCCAAATTAAGGCTGAACAGTGGCTTCCAAACTGTAAATTTCAAGTGGAGTCACTAATGGGCCTGGTATAAGGCAAAAGGTCGGAACTGCACTTACCAGCAAGGTTTTTACAGTCCGTAAATTTAATTAAAACGTTTATTATTGATCACGCTATTGAGCCAGGGTGTACTTGGGTTATTTTATATGTTCAATATACGGCTGCGCTAAATTATACAAATTATGTTTTCTTTCACCCACGTGGCTACTTCACTTGTCGTTTGGGCAGCAAGATGCTTGCCAAATAAATGATTAAATTAGACAAGAGGCCATGTGTCGACCACGGAGGGTTTTTATAGGCTCAAGGCAGAGCTTACAAATCGGGTAAAGCGGTTCATAGTTGGGGGGGAAATTTAGATCGCTTCTCTCAAAGTGAAGCTTTGGGAAAAAGAGTGACATTTCCCTATCCCGCGACCTTAGAAGCTCAGCAGGGATTTATCGCATGCAACATTTGGCTGCAACTGGGACTGCGATAAATTTTGTATAAGGGCTAAAAATTCAAACAATTTCTTCTGAGCAAGCGCGAACGTTACACCACAAGATAATCTGACCTCGCAAGACGGAAGATTAGCTAGAATCAGACCCGAATATCTTTTGCATGAAAAGTACCTATTTCCTTCCCTTGCAAATTTTCTAAAAGGTAAAAGCTGTTGCCCTGTTTTTTTCGCACGCGACACTTAAGGAATTGAGGCGCTAACTTTGCATTAAAGTTCTGGGTGAACTTGCTAAGTGCAAAATTGCGTCGGAAAACTTCTTGTCCTTCCTTAAATGAAACTGGGTTCGAACGCAGGTTATATTGCCTGGTATTGCGTTCGTGAGCTTGACGAATATTGGCTTGTATATCTTTTCGTATAAGTGCAAGCGAATCCGGTCGCGCCAAAGGAACTATGGGCTCTTCAAGCAAGGATAAATCTTTGAGCAGACGATAGTCAGATCCGTGCGAAATCATATCAAACCCAAACAGGGCGCGATATGGCGAGCAATGCAAACTCTGATGTACAGCAGATCTTAATGAGCAGGAAATACTCGTGAGATGGTTATCCCATTCTCTTTGATCTTCCTTTAGGTATGATCTGATTGCAGCTAGTAAGGAACGATTAACGCGCTCTGCTGCGTTACTCTGCGGAGAGTATAACGCAGTGTACACATGTCTAATACCGAGGGTTGTAAGAAAAGCGTTAAAGTCGTTCGCTTTAAATTGGGTTCCATTGTCACTGACAATTGTCTCAGGTACCCCAAAAGCATGAAAAATGTTTGTGAGCAGAAATTCCTGAATTGCCGATGAAGTGAATTTCTTTAAGGGATGCAGCCAATGGAATTTGCTGAAATGATCCAGCACGATCAGTAGGCCAATATGGCCACTTTTGCTTCGCGGATAAGGGCCGAGTAAATCGATATATAAGCGCTGAAATGGTCTCTCTGTTGGACTCTGCGAGCCCATGGGAGGCCGAAGTGTATAGTTGGGTGCCTTGGTTTCTTTGCAAGTATCACACTGGCGTATGTACTCGCGCACCTCTTTAGCTAGTCCTGGCCAAAAGAGATTTCGACGCAGCTTCTCAATCGTTTTTTGCATGCCTCCATGCGAAGAAACTACGCTATCGTGCGCTTGTTTTAACACTGCAGGTCGCAGCCGCTCTGGAACCCATAATTTCCAGGAGTGGTTCTCCTGATCAGCATCTCCAGATGCATGTTCAGTGCGAATGTACAAATACTGCTGCAAAATCTTGATATCGGGAAACTTGGCCGACTGAGCGGTGAATTTCTCCTTAAGAGCTTCATACTCTGCATCCTTAAAGGCATCTGAGTCCAAATCAATGATTGGACCTACCTCCAAGTCAGCTATTTCGTCTCCGTCTAGACGAGAGAGTGCGTCAGGTACCACATGGTCTTTACCTTTACGATGCGTTATCGTAAACTTGAACTGCTGCAATCTAAATATCCAGCGTGCTAACCTACCAGATACGTTTTGCTGGCGCATAAGCCACAGTAAACTAGAGTGGTCTGTGACCACCTCAAATTCTTGCATCTCCAAGTAGCATTTGTACTTTTCGATGGCCAAAATAACTGCGAGACATTCACGTTCAGTCACACTATAGTTTCTTTGAGCACGACTAAGTTTTTTCGACATGAATGCGATTGGCTGTTCATGCTCATCCTTTGCCAGTTGAACAAGCACAGCTCCAACTCCTACATCACTGGCATCACAATGCAAAAAGAATTTCTTGGTGAAATCTGGGTTTGTCAAAATTGGAGCTGTGGTCAAAACCGTTTTCAGCTGATCCATGGCATCTTGCGCTGCCGATGTCCAAGTAAATTTCTTTTTGTTGGATAGAGTCTCAGTTATTGGGCAAGTGAGCTCCGCATAGTTGTGTATAAACCTACGATACCAACCACACACACCAAGGAAACCGCGAACTTGCTTAAGATTTTTGGGTGCGGGCCAATTTAGGATACACGATATCTTACTTGGGTCTGTGGAGATGCCTCCACTACCAATTACATATCCCAAATAGTTGACACTTGTAACACAAAAGCTACTTTTCTCAATGTTGAGCGTTAAATTTGCTTTGCTAAACTGGTCGGCTAGGCGAATTAACACTGCCAAATGTGATTCGAAGTCCTTGGAAACAATACAGAGATCGTCCAGGTAACCGAACACGCAAAATTTTAAGTCAGGGGGTATTATCTCATCCATTAGACGGCACATGGTGGATGGCGCATTACACAACCCGAATGGCATTACCTTAAATTGATATAACGGTCTGCCGGGCACAGTGAACGCGGTTAATGGTTTAGACTCTTCGCTAAGCTCTATTTGCCAGTAGGCATCTTTCAAGTCTAATTTTGAAATGATGTTTGCTTTAGGCAAGCGCGAAAAAATGCCCTCGATGCTTGGTAAAGGATAAGCGTCCTTCTTTGTATTTTCATTTACTTTCCGAGCATCAAGACATAGTCTGACTTTGTTGGGTTTAAGCACGAGCCGCATTGGTGAGCTCCACGCGCTCGTTGATGGCTCTATAACATCTAGTTCAAGCATACGATCAATTTCAGCAAATAGCAACTTTTCTACAGCAGGGCTGACAGGATAAAAGCGCTGTTTTATTGGCTTAGCATTGCCAACGTCAATAGTATGCTGAATGAAACTTGTGCGACCTAACCCTGCATCACAGTTGGGAAAGAGTCTTTTGACAACTTCAAGCTGCTGCTGTTGCAACACAGTTAATGGGTACGAAGTTGATGCACAACCGGTAATCATTAAAGGCTCGGACTCAATAGTGCTAATTATATTGGGTGCAAGCTCAAACATTTTCCAAAAGTCAACGCCCAAAATCAATTTCTGTTTGATCGAGGGGATGACATATAATTGCATAGGCTTCTGTATGCCTTTATAGGTCACTAATACGTTCAAAACTCCAATGACGTTATGTGCATTGCCATCAGCAGTTTTTACATGCGATTTAATTGGCTTAAAGTCTGGAATGGAAGCAAGATCTTCCATAACAGTGCCGTTTCCTAAGCAACTAACGTTGGCTCCCGTATCTAGCAAGCCTAGTTCAGTTCGATTTAGAAAAGAAACTTCAGCATAACTTCGGAGATCATTTTTATTGCTAAATATAGCCGAAACTAACAGTTTATGACTGTTTCTTATTTTCCTAAAATAATTTCTAATTCTTAATGTGCTTCTTTTCACTGTGCACTTTTCATAAGAGGATACTTCATTAAAAATTCGGTTTCTAACTTTTCGATAATTTTGAAGGCGTTCATGATATGGCAAAAAGTTGGGAGTGGCCATATGCTGCTCGACAAGAGTTGAACGCGACAAAATCTGCGAATGAGGTTTAATATGGGCTAAGTTGGTTTCTATTGTTTTGGGGGCATCCTGGTGGCATTGGGTGCTCCCTTTGATCGGTTTTCCGACCTGCGACGAATGCATACCTGACACTGTGGCTTGTACACGTTAACCGCTCCACAGCCATAGCAGAATATGCGACGCTCTGCTAGGCAGTTTTCCCACACATGGCCCTTTTCTTCACAATTCCAGCATGAAAGCTGTGCATGTGTGGCGCGTATAGCTGCAATTTCAATATCCGACTCTTGACCATCAGTATCGATATTATCTAACTCAGGCATCTCAACCACATTAATATGACGACGACCTATCTGTTGCTTGGCTTTAGGCAGTCCTTCGTGACTCATACTAATCTCACGAGCCAGATTTTCTTTCATTTGTACCAGCGTACGCAATTGGCCAATTGTATAAATCGGTTGGTAGAGCAGGTGCTGTCGTGTTTCGAGCAAGAGATTATTTTTAAGAATCTCAAGCACCTCATCTTCCTCCATTTTAACGGATGACGTGTCCCTTAAGGACGAGATGGCCTCAAAAAATGCAGCAAACGTTTCTCCATTCTTTTGCTTGCGAGAGCGAATTCGCTCTTTGCTCAGAAAGTCTGAACTATAACCTTTATACTGCTGTTTTAAAGCAGTGCAAAAGTCTTCCCATATGATTTTTTTGACTCCCTTGTGGTATCTCCAGAACCAATCTCTGGCTTTACCACTGAACAAAATGTGCATGTGCTTGCACAGGCCTTCAAAATCCTTATCTAACGTTTCTTTGGTTAACGAATTAACACGATAGATAAACTCCTCTACACTTAAGCCATGTTCAGACCCTTCGAACGTTAAGTTCCATTTTTGAACAATGTTAGCAACTTTGCCAGGTTGCACTGACGAAATGCTGGGAGAAGCACTTGTCTCAGAGTGGTGGCTTTGGACATTAGCCGGACTAGTCAAACCTGGATGATGCATTTGCAGACCCGCTAAGAGTCGAGTTACAGTCTCCTCGATCATAGTCTGCACCATTTCAGGGTTCATATTTGCTTGACGGCGTTGGTTGCCTGTCCGATTTTGGGCAGGGCGACCTCTTCTTCTAGTGTCTGTAGCCCGATCCGTCCGATTTGTGCTGTTGCTATTGTCCAGCATCGAAACAGGTGGGGCATTATTTCCAGGCAGCGAATCTTGCAAAGTTCTGCCCACGCTGCGCGTGACGACACGACTACTAATCATTCCTGTTGCATTACTATGGCTAGCAGCCGGATTATTGGTACTAGGGACAGAATTACTAGCGCTAGGATTAGGATTAGTCCTAGTGTTAATGTTACTAATGCCAACGGCTGGCAAAGCAGAATTTTCAGTAACAACCGGAACCTCTGACAAAGCATTGTCCAGGCTGCGAGGCTGTGAATGCACTCTTCCAGGTGAGCAACTTCCTACAACCTGTTTTAAAGTTGAAACATTTACTTCGTGAACACAGTTTGGACATTCCTTATGTGATTCTAGCCATGTTTCAAGACATACCTTATGGAAAATATGTTTGCATGGCGTAATATAACAAATCTGGGTATCAGTTATAATCTCGCAGCAAACTAAGCAATTATTAACTGCATTCATATTTGCTGCTGGAGCTTGAGGTGGTGTATGTCTTAGAGGCATTTTCTAATAACATATATTTTCCTGTTTATAGACATTAATTGGTGGACCATAAAGTGCAGTAGTGAACAAGCTGGGTTTAAGAATGAGAAGTATAAATATTGAAAGGGCTATTGAAAAATACTACTAGAACAAAATCATTTATGGGCCTGTTGCCAATCAACCTTGCTTGCGACCTTCGGTACAAATATCCCTGTCGGAAACTTTGTAAAATCCAGAAGTGTCTTAAACAAGCTTAAATAAGTTTCAAAACCTAAACGTTTTTATTCAAAAAATGCATTTTGAATTCAAAAAAACTTTGCACAAATGATACTGAACTGAGAAAAATATTTTAAAGTGACAATTAGCAGGTTATTCATTCTGAGACAAATAATCAAGATTCCGAAAAGTTTTTTAAAAGTATTTCCCAGTGTCAGCTAAATGTGTTAAGAGTTAATTCAAACACACGAAAACAAAACGAGCTTTAATTGCACAAGCATTGTTTCTCGCCGATGTTAGTGCAAGCTTTCGTAATTTTAAATTTTTAAATTTCCACGGGATTTGAAGGCGATGGCTAGATTTAACAGCACTAGGCAGGTGATTCAACTGTGTTAAATATCCAGGATCCATAGTGTTTCATCAAGTATCAACAAAGATCCGCATTTAGTTTTTCCTCTGGCAATAATAGAACCACTACTATGTTTTCACAGAAACGGTCAAACTAAAACTGAAAATTTCCAAATAAAACAATGCTTATACAACATGTGTGTGCGACTACTAACTCTCAAAATCACCCAACGGTTATTTACATATTTAGTTTGCTTTGCTATACCTTTAGTGCTTCAAAATACACTTAAATGCATATACTAGCACACTATATACGCGTACAGACGTTTGACTATATTTCCATATTGAGTTAGTTGCCCCACGCTTTGGGCGCCAAAAATTATGTAACCACCAGTAGCTGTAATGGATGAAGTTGTGCTGCTAGCGCTGCTGCGCTCAGGCAGGTCCATTTGAATCGAAGGCGGTATAGCCGAGCGGGACCCTATATATAACCGTAGCTCTTTCGGCAGTGGGGGGGTTAGTGGCTATCTCCTTGATTCGGGCTATCACAATTTTAATTAAGGATCCCTCCAGAAACTACAAAGAGCTAAACTCTCTAAAAAATATATATCGACCAGTCAGAAAAGGAGGGCCAGCCAGAAGAGCTGTCACCCTAAAGGTCCGATATTCCTACTCATAAATTAGTCTGAGACTTCTATTCCTAAACCAGCATTGGCGGTGTCTAAGCTGGTATTTGACAACCGCGTCTTTACCCTACCCTACCATGGCCTTCAATTAAATTCGCTGAAGGACCCCTTTGAAACACTTCAGAACTGCAACTTTAGGTCACCATGTCCACAGGAAAAGAAGATTTGTTTAGCACTTCATTATAATACGTATTTTATTCTTAAACTAAGGTTAAATGCATGATTGTGTTGTTCAACTATCAATATTAACGCCCAGGGGCAAATTAATTCCTCTTAGCCACTCAGTGCTTCTAAAACTGAGCGATATATAATATGTTTAAGTATAATTGTAGTGGTAAGAATAGTATATAAGTAGAAAATTTAAACAAAGTTGTAAAATTTCATTTTGTTTAGCTTCAATGTCAGGGTGTGTCGGAGTAATAATCAAAATCAAGAAAAGAATGGGTTTTCAAAACAGGTCAAACAAAATACTTGTTAGTTGCGATCAGCTGTTCCGCTGACTATTTTCTGTTTGTTTTTCGTTTCTGGCTAATTATATTGATATTTTAAATATTTGGGTTATATTTTGGTTTAGTTTTAAGGTTTTATCCATGTAGCATAGTTAAACTCAAAAGGGTTGGGTTATTTTAATTGTGGTTAAACGCAAAAGGGAATAGGTTTGTTTGATCACTTACATACATACAGCAGCTCCAGATATGAAAGGCCTTCCACGATGGATGTGTTGTTGTTGTTGTGTGTAGGTTTAATATGTGTGTGTAATTAAGATAGATTTGGGAGGGGGTGGGGAATTGATTTTACTCGTTTATTATTCTTTTTCTAGTTTTGTTTTCTTTCTTTACTCACTTTTGATTTTTAATTATGCTTGGAACATTTTGGTTGTTTGAACTGAGTAATTTTCGTTTGCACTTTCCACTTTCCAGAAATTTGCCTCTGCGACTGCGCGGAACTTCGAGCTTTTTTCTCAGATGCACGCAAGCGCCGAGGTAAATTTGCGGGCACAAGAATATTGCGGGGGGGGAGGGAAACCGAAACGAAAAGCTCTGACTAAATTTAAGAATACGGGGTGGGAGGGACAAAGCAAATAATTATTTTCTTGATTTTTTTCACTACACAACACCACACACACTCTGGGGAGGCTTGAACTCCCTTTTTATCCGATTCGGGCTAATTTGCCAGGCGAAAACCGGGACGACCGACGGGGCACTGCTTCAGCTGACGGCGCGAAATGTAGACTGCCTAAATGCAGCTTTCGGAAGCTTCTCTTCACGTGCACGGGGAACTTGGAATCCAATTAATGGAATCAATCCAGGCTCTCGATCGCTCCAGTTGGGAAAGCAGGGCTCTCACACAATTTCTATGCCCACATTCCAGACTCAGCCCGTACTCTAATCCAATTGGGATCCCATGAGTGGGCAGCGAAATGTGGGCGAGCAGAATGTGGGCGGTTGGCCAAATTAAGGCTGAACAGTGGCTTCCAAACTGTAAATTTCAAGTGGAGTCACTAATGGGCCTGGTATAAGGCAAAAGGTCGGAACTGCACTTACCAGCAAGGTTTTTACAGTCCGTAAATTTAATTAAAACGTTTATTATTGATCACGCTATTGAGCCAGGGTGTACTTGGGTTATTTTATATGTTCAATATACGGCTGCGCTAAATTATACAAATTATGTTTTCTTTCACCCACGTGGCTACTTCACTTGTCGTTTGGGCAGCAAGATGCTTGCCAAATAAATGATTAAATTAGACAAGAGGCCATGTGTCGACCACGGAGGGTTTTTATAGGCTCAAGGCAGAGCTTACAAATCGGGTAAAGCGGTTCATAGTTGGGGGGGAAATTTAGATCGCTTCTCTCAAAGTGAAGCTTTGGGAAAAAGAGTGACATTTCCCTATCCCGCGACCTTAGAAGCTCAGCAGGGATTTATCGCATGCAACATTTGGCTGCAACTGGGACTGCGATAAATTTTGTATAAGGGCTAAAAATTCAAACAATTTCTTCTGAGCAAGCGCGAACGTTACACAACTTACAATGTAATGGAAAAGTTTTAAGTTCGTATATTACAATTTATATTTAGATTGATGTAAGGTTAGTGTTAGATGTTTTGGCAGGTTGAGAAAGGCCGTCTTCAAGTCGTCTTAGATTCTCAAAAGTCTACTTGTGGCTCTGACACCATTTGTCCTTCTTCTTCGAAGTAATTGCCTTGCTAGCCGATTTGGGTGACCTCTGAATCTCTCAGGTAGTTCGCAGATTGTATGATAATAACTTCCCCTATTACTGAAACATCACTAGAACTAGTTTTTACTCCGATCGTTCAACTGATCTGGCCCGTTCCAAGAAATGTTTCTTTCTTTTTAGGTGTTGACTGATGATGTTCCAGTAAGAATACTTTTTAATACTAAAACCCGGTATTTATTTTTCAGTTAAACTATTCAAGATTAAGAAAACAAAACTCTTCTTGGAAACAAGACACTCTGATTTAATTTTTATTAGTTTAGTTTAGCGACTGATGCAAGTTGTCAATTGTAATTTTACAAGAGTTGCAATGAGGCCTGTTTAATGACCATTTTATTCCAGTGAATGATGTTTTCATTATAACTTTTGTTTATTTTCATAATAGTTGGATTTTTTCAAGCAAATAGCATAGAAATAGATCATTGAATTTGAAGCACTATATTTTTATTTAAGTGGTAAAATCTTACATTGCGCAGCGGTTAAAAGCCGTGGATTTCTAGCGATACTTCAAAATGATAACTGACGTACATTTGAAGAGTTTTGGAGAAAATTGGAATCTAAAGAAGAACAACCACACTTTGTGTTTGGTTTTTCTGTATCGTTATCCAATGCCGTAGAAAAACACATGAAAACAAAATTGAATATGGCCACAAGACTTTAAAGTTGACAAACCTCCATTAAACAGAATTCATCTTTTGTAAGAGTGTGTAATTATTTAATATTTTGTTTTCATTGCTTGTTATACATTTGAAAAGTTTCTTCTAATTTTGCCCAGAAGTTTGCAACGCATTGAAGGAATCATCTCAGAACACATAAAGTATATATATTGTTGATCAGCATGACGATCTGAGTCGATTGAGATTATCACGCTGATAATATGTAGCTGGCATAGAAACCATTAGTCGGAAAATGGGTTTTTGTAAAAAACTTTGTTGTTTTCAATGTTAGAACTCTTAAACTGGGTCATTATAAATATTATATGTTTTTAAAGTGATCTGCGAAAATTGGTCGAAATCGCTAACCGTTGAAGCGAGCTTTTTCAAGTGTATTAAAGCTTTGGTACAGACGAAGTTACATAGCTTTGCTTTCTCGTTTTATTTTACATTCATTTTGTTGTTTAATCGTTTATAATGTTAAGTGTTTATAAATAAACAATTCTCATTCAAATTATGTAAATTCTACAACAGTCGTGGCTAAATTCTCTTGTTGTAGTTTAAAAGTGAATAGTTTGGCGTTAATGATAATAAAGAAAATTGAAATATTTTTCATAATTTCAGCATTTAAATAAATGACTAAATAGAATCACTTGACTCTTAATGCCACCACTAAGATATCAAAACAAGTTGCCATTCCAATACTTACCATTTGTGAAAAGGGTCGATGCCAAAGAGACCACCAGAGATGCAACTTCAGTTCGATCCATTCAAAGCCAAGTCAACAGCCAAACAAATCATTTGAGTGCCGCAATCTGCGCACACACACACACACAAACACATTTAATGGAATTGTGCGATAGACGGCGAAATTTGCATTTTAAATCTTGTGATTTTTCTTTTTTATACTCTTGTGAGGGTATTGTAATTTTTTGCAGATGTTTGTAACGCATAGAAGGAGTCGTTTCCGACCGTGCTTTTTTCTCTGCACATACACTCAAAAAACAAAAACTGGTAGTGCTCAATAAACAGTTTTAAGAAATTTTTAAGAGATAGCCTTATTAACACCAAGCACAAAAAATCATACGGGCCGACCAAAATCAACGGCAAAGCCGAATACTTAAGGTGGCAAGGTCATGCTCTGTATTTGGAGGGACCAATTTGGCGTGGTGTTCCATGAGCTGCTACAACAGGATGAAACCATTACAGGGCAACTCTACCAAACTCAATTGATGCGTTTGAGCCGAGCATTGAATCAACAACGGTCAGAATACGAGCAGAAGCACGAGAATGTAATTTAGCAACATTGCAACGCTCGGCCACATGTTGCGCAGCCGGTCAAAACATTCCTTGAATCGCTGAAACCTTGAAAGGCTTAGCCCCTACCGACTACTATTTGGTTTTGTTGATGTCGCATGCTCTTGTGAAGAAATCCAAAATTAGATCGAATTATGGATCGCATCAAAAACCGAATAGTTTTTTCCAGATGGTATCCGAAAATTGCCAGAAAGATGGAAAAAGTAATGGCTACTTTGAAACATTACTTAATTTGTAACACACTTGGACAGGTAATAGATCCGGGGTGCCCAGGCCTCATGCGCAAGCCGCGCATTGGTATTTGTTTTCGGTATAGGGATAGCCGCGCTTATCGCCTTCACGTATAGCTTAAAGCTATGCGTAGTGTAATAACTTTATATGTGTTTTCTCTTCTCTTTCTCTCCGAGTGAAGTGACACAAACAAAAATTGGTGTTGTTCTCTCTCTTTGTTGTAGGTCTTGTTGTTTCACAAATATTTTATTCATTCATATACATTTGCGTCTACGAGGCCGTAAGCTTATTCTGGGCATCTCTGTTCTAAATCGATCGGTCGGGAATTTATACCGTTTTGCACATAAAATGTCAAGCATGTTTTGTTCTTGGAAGTACTTAAATTAAGTACGAAACATTTCAAAATTGAAAAACGTCCGTTAATTATATTAAAATGAGAATAAGCGTTCTTGAATTAAGATCTTTTCGTACTTACAGTAAACCGAAAAATTTAAGAAAAGCGCGTTCTTAAATCAATTACAAATTATCTTGGATTGATTATAGAATAGACTTACCACGAAAGCTCCAAAAAGTGTGCAACGGAAAATGTGAATTATTTTTAAGCGAATCGGTTCTTAAAATTCCCAACTGGTTCAAGCACTTTGCTTATGGAGTGATGGTAGATATCTGACCTACAATAACATTTCAGCTTTCTTTGCATCAATGCAGAGTCCTCATATTGAGAACAAATCGGGAATAGCTCACGAATTTTAGGGGCTCAAACCAAGAACGTTTCGTACTTATTTGTTGCTCCCTTGTTTTGTTTCAAGAACGTATTGGCGTTGACTTTAGAATTTATTCGACTTCAACAAAGAATATGTTGTACTTATTTTAAGAGGTACTCGGGTTTAATTTAAGACAATTACAACCTAATAGATCATCTGGACTTGAACATTGTTCGAAATGCACTTAAAATATTGAATATATTGGGAAGAATTTCGTAAATTAATCAAGCATTTTCGTACTTGCCTTACCATTGACACCGTTTGTACTTAATTGAAGTAACAAGTTCTTGATTTCTTTTCTGTGAGTGTATGCTAGATCAAAGGTCTATATCGACCAATCGATCATAAGTTTTTAATATGGATGTAGCAAAATAAAAAATTGTAGTTTTTAAGATAGTTCAAAATCCTACAAGAGTATATATAATTCGGAATATGGAAATTAAGTTGTTGCTTTTTTTCGGTAACGCTTCAAAGCAGCGGCTAAGTTGTTGTTAGAGTGAAATGCAAATCGAATAAATAGAAAATAAATAGAAGGCATAAGTAAACAAAATCACTCAATGCATACGAACAGACAGACAGACAGACATACAGACAGACACACAGAAGACACATTTGAAAAAATGACTTTCCCATCGGGGTCCTGCGCATGTGTTTGTTTGAGTGTGTGCGTGTGTGTGTGCTAGTGGATTGTGGTTAGGGATGCTGCAGAATTTGCTGACTCTGCTGCGTGCCGAGTAGCTTAAGTCGTTATAAGATGACAATTTCCACCGAGCAGCGGCAATATCCACCCATCCCACGCCCCCCACACCATTTTAGATTGCATTGCCCGGGAGGCTTTGTGTGACTTGGCTTATAGAAAACAGTTTGATGCTGACGGTTGTGCCGTCGGTCTTTTAAATTTATGTTATCGTTATCACTTGCAGTTAGTTTTCACCAGTGGCAAACGCGCATTTAAACACAAATAACATTAGCGATTATCGGGCACAGTGTGTGTTTTTCTGGCAATTTGTTGTACGTTTGCGAACGTGCAATGAGTGGCGTTTGTTTAAATATTATTAATTTGCGCGACAGCATATGTAAAACATTGTTTTTATTTCTCAAAAAAGCACACAATAAAATTTACACGAGATGATTATGCGAAAACAATACACAGCGAAACTGCAACAACAACAACAGCAACAATTTAGCGCCAGACTATTTTGAAGGCTGCTGCACCCGGCGGCTGTTGGCATTTCGTTTTATTAGAGAATTGTCGCAGCGCGAATTGCATTTGAATTTGATGGCCCCGCCATGTTGCAGCGGAAGCGAACGCGCAATGTCATCGCAGGCAACGCCGCGTATACGCAATGGCACGCGCTTGCACGAACTGCCCTCCTGTGCGATTTACCGTTGTGAGCAATGAATGTGCTTGTAATCTGCAGCAATATTCATTAATTTCCCTGACTGCCGCTGCTAATGCTGAAGCACACCCACCTCCTCTCAGCTAGCGATAGCGAATGCGAGCAACGAAACGAGCGTCAGCGAACGACAACACAAAGTGGCAACGCACCAGACGACGGTTCACAGACGAATGAACTACCGAATTTGCCAGAGCGCCGCACGAAGCTCGGCACAGACGACGCTCAGAAAGTCTGTGCACAGAATTGAGCGGAAAAGAATCATGCCGAAAACCTTTTTCCCGCCAGCCGTCGCGTCGTCTTCTTTGCTGAGAGTTGCTCACACTCACAGATACGCGCATGTTGCACTCCAAGCGGCCCTGCTCTGTCACTCAGCTAACAGCCGCCCCATTGAGTGCAACTGTTAACCGCTAACAGCGTGTACTATGAATGTGTGCTAGTGGGTTACATTTAAGGGTGCTCGATCTAAGCCATTAAATGCATGGCAAATTTGCCTGTCAACAAGCGGAAGACAGCATAAAACTTTTAACAACCATAAATTAAACGCTACGCAGCTCCACAAAGTCGCAAAGTAAATTCCAATTAACGTTTTCAACGAAAATGCCACAAAATGTAAATTATTCGAAATGAAGTTGTCGTTTGTCGACGGCGTCGCGCTTGCGGTGAAGCCTGTCACCCACCCACGCATCCACCCACTCACACACCCACACGCATACAAATATTCGCGTTATCACCCTTTTTTGGGACTTCGTCAGACTGTTTGTCTTTACTTGACATGCACGGGCGCTCAGCAAAATCCTTCCAGATGGGGAGCCACCAGCTTGAAATTGGTTTGGGGCGGAATCCTTTAAGTAGACTATAAATACCCAAGCACACGGCCACAAATTGATAACACACACACACGCAAACAAACTAATACAAGCACACACGTTCGGTACAATAATAAAAAATGCCTTGCAGCCATTTTGACATCAAACGTCTTCACCTCACACACTCACACTCACTGATATATCGACGGCTGTCAGCAAAGTCGGTCCAAGATGCGCACACACGTGGGACTATTAGAGTTCAATAAATTCAATTTACACAAATTTCAAATCCAAAATCAACACCCCAAACGCCCACAGCATAAAAACACAACTTGCATCGGCAAACAAATCAAACGGCAAATACAGAAGTTAGACAACGTTTTGGAGCAACGGTGGGCACGCCCTTGCTCTCATTGCTCCGAGATCTTAGTTTGGCACTCAGCGTCGAAATTAACTCGCTTCGAAGTGTTAACAACAACAAAGCCCATGCGAATTGGAACACGGCGCCAGCAAGACGCACAGGAGACTCGCTGATAACGGTTGTTTTTTCTGTTATTGTCGTTATCTTGCTCCCAAACTCAAAACTCGTGCCCACCGCTGATTTGGAAATTATTCTGACAGTGCTCGTTATGTCTAGTTGTGGGCATTACAATGTTGCACCAGCTACCCAATAGGGCCCTAGACAGAAGTAAAAACGTTAGGATATTTTCAATATTTTTAGTCTTGAAGTAAGCGCGGCATGAGCTTGAAAATTAAATGTCGACTTACAGGATACTCAAGACAATTCAAGCTTTTAGGGAATGGCCTTAGCCTTACGAACTTGTATCATTCCAAATGTGCTTACTTTAATCCCCTTTGAGATCACATGTTCATAATTAAGAGAGCGAGAGCTACCAAACTTTAAGTAGCATTTTTGACATGTGGCAACAAACGATGGCGATGGTCGTGAGCTATGAGATTCAATTCCATTCGTATTCAATGCGTATGGTCGTGGGTTCGAATCCTAGTTGAGCCCAAAAAATTTGTATATTTCTTTGTTTTTCAGAAGTTTTAAATAAACCAAAACTGGTGTGGGTCTTAAAGTGTAATAAGGATGTCCTAGGATCAAATCAATATTACATATCGAGCTCAAAAACATACCTCAAACATGCTTAAAATGATCCAGGATTGGGATTAAATGTTAAATGTAATCATTTTTAGGATCAAAAAGGTGGGATCAACTCAATTCATTTTCGGATCTGGTTAAGAATATCCGGGATTTTGTTGTTTTCATTACCGATTGGGATTGATTTGATCCCGTATGGATTTTATTTATTTTTTTTGAGTGTAAGATAAAGCCATGCTTAAGTCGTCTGTTAAATGCATTACCGGTGTATAGGCAGAAGACAAATTTCAACCAGCCATTTAACAGATTACCAGAGTTTGCTTTCGAGAAACACCTGAGGAAAACTAATCTAAGAAATGTACCTAATAGAAGTTACCCACATTGTTTCATTTGTAATTCAAAAGTTATTAGTCAAAAGTAATTTTTTCTTTTCTCATATTAAATATAGATTCATAAATATTATAAATAAACCAAGGCTGGAAATCTGTAATAATTTTTTTATTTATTTATGTTACTCCCAGCGCAACAAGTACATTGGCACTTATAAATTAACGCGCTAGTCACAGTTTTTTTATCCTTAACATTCATCAATTTTCCTAACTTAAATTAAATTATTACAGTTATTAAATTTAAATTTAAATTTTAACACTAACAGACATAGAACTTAATTGTATTAAAAGTATTCGTTAAAATTATTTTGTTATAACTATTTGATTATTACTCTTATTCCCTATCTTGCATGATTTCCCTAACCTTCATCTTAAATTGATTTACGCTTCCAATTTTTTTGATACCATGAGGTAGGTCGTTCCATAGCCGAATAGCATTTATCAAAAACTGCCTCTCAGAGCATAATAGCTTCCATCTCGGGCATAAAAAATTGTTTGTGCGCTGCGAGGCTGCAGGTCTTAGCATATTGTGAAGATAAGATGGTTTTCTGCTTGTAATGATCTTATGAATGAAAGTAAGAGTTCTGAGATTAATCCACGATTTGAGGCCAAGGTCAAAAATCTTCCGAGCTAGGTGTGATATGTGGGCGAGTCGTCTACTATTAAATACATATCTAGCTATTGAGTTAAGTGACACATTAAGCTTCTGAAAGTCTCTAAAATCACAGTGGCCAAAAACTTCTACTCCATAAAAAAGTGTAGGTACGAGAATCTGTTTTGCTATAGTCATTTTAAGATGAACGGGTAATACCGACTTTGTCAGTGCGAGCTGCTGCAGCATTCCGTATGTTTTACCTGTTGCTTTTGATATGGGATTAGTCCATGTTAGGTTGTTGCTAAAGGTTATGCCGAGATTGACAGCATGTTCTACATAATTAATTGAAGTGCCATTAATGACAACTTTTGGCAACTGGCTTGTGTCGAGGGATTTCTTATATATGACTATGCACTTGGTTTTAGCCGGGTTAAGCCCTAATCCGTTCTCCTTAGCCCAAGTATCGATTTTAGCAAGCACATTATTGGTTACACATACACATTCATTAATATTTATAAGAGGCCTACTACTAATTTGGTGAAGGTTCGGTTCGGAGGTTCGAACCCTTGGTAAAGTGTAGGGTTCGGTTCGCGGATCGGTTCCATCACTATTCGAACCCAAGGTTATGGTTCATAGATTGTTAAATAGTTGACAGATTTTTGCAAAATTTTGACATATATTAGTTTATGAGAACGCGTCCATATTACCAAGCTATGTGTGTGGTTCGTCGAGTCGACTGGACCACACTTCTTATTGTTATCGTTCATAGGTCCTCTAAAAAGTCTTTTAAAATTGCCTGGTCATTGAATTACTTAATGCATTATTTAAATGCACATAGTATAGATATAATGTTGTTGTCTGAAACACATTTACTCTCTTCAAATCATCATGCAGGTGTACCATGGTACGTTAGAAATTCCAATCGAAAGGGATTTAAATGTACCCAAAATAGGCGATGTGATAAGAAACATAGCAGAAAGATACAACGAATTTTTGGTGCCCTATTTCATTTCTTCTTTTGGGGTTTTATTTCATAACGAAACAAGACCCCAAATTTCTTTAGGAAATAAGGCCCCAAAATAGGAAATAGCACCGCAAAATTTTACTAAAAATTGTTGCTGTTGTTTTCTGTATAATTTTTTGGCGCTTTATTTCATTATTTTTTTGGGGCCTTTTTTCATTGGGGCTGTATTTTGCAGAGCCGTTACGTACATGCAAGGGAAATCAAATAATGTTAATATGTCTAATTTTTTTTGAACCGAACCAAAAGCTTGGGTTCGGAACGGGTTCGGGTTCATCCAGTTTTGTCCTCGTGGTTCGGTTCTAGGTTTGGTTCACAGTAAAAAAAAAGCCGGAATTCCGGGCTCGAACCGGATACTCATCTGAAAGAATAAACTCATCTATAGGAAATTTTTCAAAGATTTCAAATTTCTACCTTCAATAGAATCAGATTTTTAGTTTAGAAGATATAAGTTCAAAGTTGACCGATTTTCAGTTTTAAAAAAAAACCTCAAATTTTTAGGCAATTTGGTCCAGCTTCAGGTTGAATATCAAGAAAATTAGGTAACGAATCGAAATTTTTTGTTTCTATTTGTTCAGCGTATTAAAACAAATTTACTGTTTGCTATGTGTTTCTCCAGGTAAATCGCTATTTACAAAATGTATATATTTTCACTATTTTTCAAATTTGATGGAAAATAAAAAAAATTTTATTCATATTTATTTCTGCCATATTTTCAAAGTATGTTCTTTGACTATTTTTTTACCTATTTCAAAAAATTCCAGCTGTTTCCAGCTGCTTGTTCGACTGATAGAGGTAAAAAAGTCATTTGAGGCAGGCGCCATGGCGCTACAATGCTATGGACACAGCATGGTGGATAAAGTGATCAACAGTAGCACGAACTACATGATCCCAAAAACC
The DNA here is from genome assembly GCA_037044535.1 of Lordiphosa magnipectinata. Taxonomy (NCBI): domain Eukaryota; kingdom Metazoa; phylum Arthropoda; class Insecta; order Diptera; family Drosophilidae; genus Lordiphosa; species Lordiphosa magnipectinata. The sequence continues at coordinate 20,618 of JBAMBO010000167.1, read as the reverse complement.
TACTTCACAGGCGCATCAGCACTAGTGGGACCAGAAGATTGGCGTACAGCACTGGCCCAGGAAGCAATGCACCTATTCACAGACGGCTCAAAGATGGCCTCAGGCGTGGGAGCCGCCGTATACAGCGATGAGCCGGAATTGAGGCTCTCCTATAAACTGCCAGACCACTGCACCATACTCCAGGAGCCATAAGGAATGCAGCGGAATTGGCAGAACAATACGCACCAAACAACCAAATAAACAAATACGTTGACAGCCAAGCGGCTATCAATGCAATGCACGCTATTAACCCCAAAAATGTTCTGGCAAGCAGGGAGGGAATAGATTCACTCAGCATCTCTAGAAAGGTGCAAATCTATTGGCTTCCCAGTCAACGGGGCATTGATGGAAACAAAATGGCAGACAGTCTTGCCAAAGCCGGAACCGCACTAAGCCAAGAAGCAACACTAAACATACCTATCTCTGTACAGACGCTATACAGCAAGATGAAGGAGATAGCGGAGAAAGAAGCAGAGGAAAATTGGAAGAACACTACCGGCTGCAGAATCTCAAAAATTATGTGTAAGACAAGAGACAAAATACTCACGCACTAAATGCTACAACTCCAAAGAAGAGACTGTAGACTGCTTATAGGCATACTAACTGGTCACTGCTTAGCAGCTGCTCACGCGAAAGAGCTAGGCATCACGACAGCGGACACCTGCAGGAAATGTAATGAACCTGGAGTCGTTGAATCTCTGGAACACCTCATCTGCAGCTGCCCAGCGATCGCTAAGACAAGATTAAAACATCTCTCTTGAAGAGGAGGCAAGGAAGTCTCCCAATCAACTATTGGCATTTGCCAAAACGTCAAAGATCCTTCCGGATTTCTAATGGTACCCAGAAAAACAACCCGGCTTCACTAAGGACCGTAAGGTCTATGTGTGGCCCCTACAAAGGGCCAGCCGGAACTATCTACCTTATTTATGAATTATAATCTAAAAGGATAAAAACCTTAAAAAGGATCAAAAATATAAAATGTTTAAAAATCATAATTTTTAGTTAACATAAAAATGATATTTTAACAAATTTCAACTTTGAAAACGAATTAATAAGCACCTAGAAAGCGTAAAAACTTTTTAAAGCAGTTATTTTATAGGTTGGGCAATTATCTATCATATTTTTATATTAGTTAATTATCTCAATTGGTTGGTTGGAAAAAATTCAAATGACGCCACGGGGCGTCGTATGATTTGTCGAACGGCGTTCAAGGTATACAGTAGTCTGTTGTGATAGCCATCTGTTTTGCTACGAGGTCTAGTGGTACGAAATGAAATATGATGTAAAGCTCTTCCGTTGGTGTGGTTCGGAGCGCGCCGCTTATACATATCTCAGCGCTTCTCTGTACCTTATTTAGGCTGTTCAGGACAAATTTTTTTTCAGAGTACTGGCCACCATACTATTGATCCATGTAATAAATAGTATAGGGCGTACTGCGGCTGTGTAAAGCCAATGAGTACATATAGTAATATATGAGGAGAAACCCTATTTTCAGCCTATTGCGTTTTTGATGCGGTCATTTATATTGTCATTCCAGAGTAGCTTCCTATCCAGAATGACTCCCAAGTATTTGACATTGTCCCCAAATGTTAGGCTGGGATAGGAATTTTGTATCTCTGGGTGAAGCGTACTAGTTCCGTTTTGTCGGGGCTTACACCCAGACCACAATATGTCGTCCACTGAGTTAGTGTTGTCAGTCAATAATGTCAGAGTCAATAATGGTCTTAATCGAACCCGATTTTGTAAGTCGTATTATGAGCTAAAAATACGAGTACAAACCAAATTGCAGTTCAGAAGCATAAGAAACAACATGGTTGGAGCAAATCAGCCACATTGGTTATATGGCAGCTATATAAAATATAAATAAGTTGAAATAGTCATTTTTAAAGCAGGAAGAGAATCTTTCGAGTTAATTATTCTGTAGAGTTTATTGTAATCAGCACAGAGGACACGAAACGGTTCATGCAAGTCATAGTTAGTAGTACAACGATAACTGTTTTTGCACAGATTGAATTCTATCTTGATGGTACGAATATTGCGGAGACCACACACATGATCCGTACTCGAGAATCGGACGGACAATAGAAGTGTATAAAATCTTTGTCGTGTAGGGATCATCAAATTCCTTCGACCAGCGATTAATAAACCCAAGAACACACCTGGCCTTACAAACAGTTGCAGTAACATGAGAGTCAAATTTAAGTCGGTGATCAAAAATTACCCCCAGATCATTTACCTCTTTGGCTGTATCATTTAAGCACTCAAGTGGGACATTATCAAGCATATAAGTGAAGAATTGTGGCAGGCTTCTGTAAAATGTCATAACCTTAAACTTGGAACTGTTAAGGTTTAATAGATTATCTTTACATCAAGACTGAAATGCACCCAAGTCAGCTTGCAAACTATTGTGGGAAACCAATTCATTATATGTTAAACATACATAGTTTCACATCATCGGCGTACATAAGTATACGAGAGTGAGTCAAGACAGACGGAAGATCATTTATGAAGATAGTCAAAAGCAATTGACCCAAGTGACTACCTTGGGGTACTCCAGAGGTAACCTGGATTAGTTTAGAATATGAATTACAAAATAGATCTTTTTGTGTTCTAGAACTTAGGTATTCAGAGATCCAACTAAGAAGGTTAGTTGGAAAACTAATTCAACTCAGTTTATGAGGCAACAAGGAGTGATTAACAGAATCAAAAGCCTTACTAAAATCAGTATAAATGAAGTCAGTATGCATCTTACCTAAGAACACATTGATCACTTATGATGTAAGTGGTATCGAGATGATAGGGTGAAATAATAGAACTACATATATGTTGCAGTTGAGAAGTCATTATTCATTCATATAACTTGGAAATGCCCCTATAATTCTCAACAGCAGACTTATTACCTTTCGTAACTGAAAACCGGTTATGATATCAAAGCTATCGCTTACCGCAACCTTATAAAATGTAAATTTCCACTTGAAAAATACTTTGCTCTGCAAAAGTTCTTCTAGAACATCTGTTAAAAAAGTATAGAAGAAGTAAAGTGTGTAAAATGAAGTAGACACTCAGCTAATTCATTCTGCTCTTTTCTGTTTATCTTACTAAAAGTCAATTTCATCACTCACACAATACTTCCCAATGAAGTCAAATTTAAATTGAACTCACAATGTAAAGCAAATATCAAGACTCAAACTTTGATATATGTATTCTGTTGGCAGCATGTAACAACATAAAACTAAGTAGGCTGCATGTATTTAGCTTACTTCAAATAACAAGTTATACTGTGGAGAGTACACAAAACGGATTTGTCTGCTGACAGAGAACATTTGAAATTGCCAAGCCACTGACATATCCCGTCAAACCAACTTCATGGAGGAGCGCTGCCAGTTCAACTATTGGACCAATTCATATGCAGCATGGCAAATGACTTTTGATCGACATGTTTGACATTCTGCACGACAGTCAAAAGTTGGCCACCCTTTTGCCAACTTTTATTACATTTTAAATGCGCCAGCATAATTTTCCTGTTTTTTTCTGTTGGCTTACTCACATTCTGCGCCAGTAGAACCATTATTTGGTAAGGGAAATGGAGGAGCTTGCAGTTTTTTTGGCGGAAAACCCAGCTATGCGAAATAGTCCAAGACTTTGTTCCATGCGCATGCTTGCAGAAAAACAATGATTTCCACTTGTTTGTATGTATGTGTGCTTGTGGGAGTGTGTATGTAAGTGCGTAGGAGAAACGATGGGAGTTTCTTATTCATACAAACATTTGCACAGTTCAATGCACAATTGATGGCAACAATGCGAAACTAGAAACAGTTCGCCCAAACCCAAACAAACTGAGTGGATTACAGCCCCTTTGGCAGGCTGTGACCAGAAATGCGATTCCATTTCGATGGCCCCACCACACTGGACCACTAATGATGCCCAAAGTCCATTAGCTAAGCCCTGTCAGCTACATCATCAGACAACAACAGCGAAGCAATTGTCAATAAATGGGCCAGAGGACAAGAGGCAATTGCTGTTGGGTCGAGGTTGCAAAAGCAATTTAAATGCAGCCATGTACAGACACACTTGTGTTGCAAAGCATTGACCTATGCGTGCATATTAAATACATTTCAGTTTCATTTTTAATTAACTTTGCCGTCATTTTTTAGCATACTTTTGAGCGCTTTTAAGCCGACATTAATATTGATTAAGTTAATTGCACATTACTTTTGGGCCAATTGTTTTGACAAACTGTACACGGCAAACCCATTAAAATCATATAATAACACAAACACACAAAACACGTTTATTGGTTAGCCCAGTACTGAAAAACATAATCGAATTATGAACAAATGGCCGCCACAAATTCATTTAATTGACTTTGGCGCTAAACAACTATGGACAACAAATGCAATAACAATAATCGTCATAAACATAAACATTATATAATGTTGTGTTTTGTGGCCAGCTGCCAGCAGGGCACGTTGGACCACATCCTGGGCACCTGGACAAGCAACTGAAAGCCATTTGACTAATGGATGCTGCTGCCTGTCCTTGGGCCCCCCCATCAAGCACTTGTCCCAAGTTTGAATCACTGGACTTTTAGCAAACTGTTAGGCTGCCTTGGCTTTGGTTTTGGTTTTGCCTTTTGGTCTGGTTCTGAGAGTGTGCGTCAGTGTGTGATTTTGCGGATTTTCTCGAAATTACGAGCACGTGACAAAATCAACAAAATTAATTAATAAACTTTGGCAAGCATATCCCGTTGCTGCCGTGTCATGTGACAGTTCTCATATTGCCAGGAATCTGGCAGTCTATAGAGACACACAGACACACAGCCACACATAGCTACACATACACATCACTTTAATTTGGTTTAGTTCAAGCTGTGAGCCTTATGGCCATGCGGCGGGCAGACGTCAATCGTTAATCGGAATTAGATTTTGTCAAATTGCTGCCGATTTGGAAAATCTGCACATGCACTCCGAGAATGAATTGAGTACTTTTTTACCAGAGCAACTAAAGGATTTAGTGGACTTTTTCAATAATAGCAGAAGCTAGCTTACCCTTAGGTGCTAAGAATTGTGTTGATTTATTTCTTTCACTAAATTCTGATAAAATGGTTCTAGCTCGTTACATTCCACCTTCACAAAAAATTGCAATTTCATGGCTTAAATTAGTTTGGAGCAGAGATTAAAACCGTAACCGAAACAGTACGCTATAAAATTTGTAACCGTTTCGGGAAAAAAATTCTTATAACCGTAACCCTATAACCTTTATTAACACAACGAACGAAAATGATTAAATGGACAGGTGATAGTCTATCCGAAGAATTTGTCACACACAATGGAGTCAAAAAGGGATGCCTCATGTTACCGCTGTTCTTTGCGTTATATTTGGATGACATAAACGAGCACCTGAAATGTGAAGTTATGGTTGGAGACATAAACATACGGGTTCTCATACGGGTTATTCTTGCGGATCAGCCCTCGACACTATAGGACATGATAAGAAGACTCGAAAGCTACTGCACTATGTGGGGTATGGAGGTGAAAACGGAAAAATCGCAAATAATGGTAATTCGAAAAGTAGGAAGACTGGCAGTAACAGAAAAGTGGTTCTTTCAGACGAAGACCTGCGAGTTGTCTCAGAATTAAAGTGCTTCGGAGTCGTGTTAACACCCACTATAAGCTTAAGAAAACATGTAGATACCAGGTCAAAAGAAGCAAAAGGAAGCATAAACTCCGTATGGGGTAAATTTTTGAACAATAATAGCCAGAATCTTAGCATAAAATGGAAGGTGTACAACGCCACAAGTAGAGCCGTTCTCTGCGATGGGGCACAAGTTTGGGGAGGCGAAGTCAGCGTGGTAATGGAGCAACAGCAGAGATATTTCGACAAATTATATATTAGCGATCCTGCACCTCAGATACATATCGAAAACACTATTCGAGTACAACAGTACCAGACTACCACATATTTTGGAGCAGTATATGCTTCGACAGGGGAGCAAAGACCAAAACATCACCCTCAGTGGAAATGCTATTCACTCCGAATGGATAAAAGGAAATGTATCTTTTCTCAAAGCCATAACAGAGGAAAGCAAAAATCAGCATGTGAACATTTTAACTAGGCAGTAGGGGCTGAGTTCTCCAAGCAACGAAATATAACAAATATCCTATAGGTACCCGGTGATATGCTACGGTAGAACAGCTGTCCCAGAAGCACGGTCAACAATGGATTATGCTCACTTTGCAACTTGAAGGAGCTTGAGAACATGCAGCACTCTATTGGAAGCGCTGTTTTAAGAAGGGAGAGTTTGAGGACATGGAGTTCTTCGCCGCTCTAGATGGCGACATGAGCTAAGAGGATGCTATTCTATCGAGAAAGCAAATATGAACTGAAGATTTTTAATATAACTTAAGATAATTCAGATAAAAATAGTTATATTTGATTAATTTCAAGTAAAATTTAAATTTGTATAAAGTAATGTTTAATGTTTAAATGTTCAGAAAAGCTGACGGCTCTAAGCCAAGCTTTTAAATTTGTGTTTATTATATATTTTGACTCTTTTGTAAATCGAGAACAAAAATTTGTACAACAAAAATAAAAACAATCTATTTAATATATCTATTCTAATCCAATCCAAAGAAAAGAGAACGCTGTGATCTTGATAGTGGATGGAATTGAGGAATCGAATGGAATGGAACAATCCTAAAAGGCTTGTATCAATCCGAAAATGCTCATTTCAACTCAATCCTATTTGAAAATCAAATGATCCTGACTCGAGATTGAAGTAAGTACGGAATTCCAATGTCAAAGCGAAATGGAACAAAAGCAAGTTGCAAACTGAGCGAGAATATCTGTCTCACTCATACAGTCAGGCTTAATGGGAACGCAGTGGGTAATCTCGGGTGTTCCTGTGGGAGAATGCCGAAAAGTACGCAACATTTTTATACCCTTGTAGAGGGTATATTAAAATGGTCCACATGTTTGTAAAGCAGCCTTTACACTTATCATATATCTCTAAAAAATTGGTTGTCTAAATTCTCTAAAGAGAATCTCTTTAGAGAAGCTATGATTAGCTATTACACCTTTAATAACAGAGAATCTTGAACTAGATTTTCTGAGCTAGTCCACGGATTCAGTACTGGTTCAATCATTTTTGACACACAAGCTAAGAGGAAAAAAGTGAGACTAGTTTGCGTTGAAATGGCTAACAATCAAATAATCTCTCAATCTCCTTCACTGAAGGAACCTGACGTCAAACAGGTGACAGCTTAAATGGACTGGAAAGCGCTGGACATCGATCCGCAATCTGAAATTACTTAAATGGCATTGGTGCAGTCCCCTGGCAAGCAGAGGCAATCAAAAAGTTTAATATTTGACTTAATCATAAAATTTATAAATATTCTTCACAATTTGATCAATGAATCAATTACTTTTTGCACTGAACAGCAAAATTCATTACTTCAATGAAGAACTCATCTTGGTGGTCTTCTGGGACTTTTGCAGCTTGAGCCTTTAAAAATTCTCCAAATGCATTCACTGAAGGGGGGAGAATTTCCGATTTTTATTTTTTTTACTGGAAGAGCCTCCGCCATGGGATTTTCCTTCTCGTCGACCCTAGGACGTTGCTTGGTGAGCCTTCCTGTTTTTGTACAGCTTGCTCTTGCTGTCGTATAGGAGGGTCTCATTTTCGTAAACCTCCAGGAGTTATATTACCACGCATTTTTACCATTCGGAAGTATAAAATTAATATAGTATGTTAGCCACCTTGCATATTCTGCAAGGGCTTTACACTTACCCGTTTGTTTACCATTTTCGCAAATAAATAACTGCAAGTTAAAATAATTTTTTATTTTCTACTTGACTGAAGTAAACAACTGTCAGAGTTTTTAATTTAGTGTAATCGATAAATAAAATCGAGAATATCGAATAATAATTTAGTACTTTTTTGGGGGAAAATGGCAACTCCACAAAATTGACAGCTTTGTCTCAGCAGAGTTTCTTTTATCAAAAAGAACCGGTCTATTCCATCATATTTGTCTAAAGAGAAAGCAAAAGTTTTTCGTGAGATTTATGTTAGCCTATTACACTATAATATCGTGTCTTTAGAGCAGAGATGGGCGCGTCGCGACGTTCCAATGCACACGAGGCAGCGCGCTGCCTGCGTGTGCATAGGACCCCTGCCGCGGCCGACTGCACAAAATCACACGTACCCTATAAGCATTGAAAGCTATTTATAGAACACGAATGCGGCGCACGCAAATTGTGCTTGTATGCGTGTGAAAAGTGACGATATGTGTGCATGCCCATCTCTGCTTTCAAGACTTATTTAGAATATGACAAGTGTAAAGACTGCTTAACGCATAGAAGGAAGCATCTCCGACCAAACAAAGTATATATATTCTTGATCAGCATGACGAGCTGAGTTGATATAGCCATGTCCTTCCGTCTGTCCGTCTGTTTCCATGCTATCTCCCCGGTCAGTTTTAAAGCTATCTTAATCAAACTTTGCTCGAAGCCTTTTGGTACAAATAGGCTGCACATTGTCGGAACCGGCCAGATCCGATGACTATAGCATATAGCTGCCATAGGAACGATCAGTCAGAAAAGTAGTTTTAGTGAGAAAATCTGGGGTACCAAAGGAAACGTCTCAGAACCTCGTACTTATAAGTTTTCTATGCTTTTACACAATTGCACCAAGTTTTTATGAAAATCGGCCAACTATATAGTACAGCTGCCATACAAAAGATATGTCTGAAAAAAAGTCTTAGTATGAAAAACTTGTTACTTGATATTATATGCTACCACACAATTTTACCAAGTATGATCCAAATCGGATAACTATAGTCTATAGCTGCCATAGGAACTATCGGTCGAAAAGTAGTTCTAGCAAGAAAAACTTTTTTGTTCTCAATGGTAGCGTCTTTATACCTTCCACTTGTGAATATTATCAGTTTCCACATAATTTTGGGGAGTTTGGTCAAAATCGTTCGAAAATATCGTATAGCTGCCATATAGCAAACTGGCAAACAAATGGTCAAAGTAGAGGCGCCATCTTATTGCTGAGTTTGGGAAATAACTTAGCTAAGAATGCTCGGCAAAATCATTTAATTCCTTAATTTATATAAATTATACAAGCTACAAGGGTATATAAACTTCGGTCGAGTCGAAGTTAGCTTTCCTCTATTTTTTAAATGAAATTTTATGGACTATAGAAATTGCATTTTTCCAACAATCAAGCAGTAGATCTGATGCAAGTTTGACAACTTCTGCTTTAGTTGTCTCCCCCTTTCCCGTGGATACTTTCTAAAAATGGTAAGAATGTCCATTAAATGTAATTCCAATAAAATCTCTTGATTATGTTTAAGAATCAAATGTTTAACCACAAATGGGATTTTAAGCAAATTTTCTGACAAGATTATTTTGTTTCTCAACTACAAGGCGATTTAATAAAACCAAATAAAATCTATTATCAACTTACTCCTCGGGCATACACATGTACGATTTTGCTTTAAAGATGCTTTAGTTAAAGGGTCAAGCAATATATGCACATTTGTAGATTGAAATTTCTCTTAATTGCCGGCCACAAATTCACGCACATACACACACACAAACACACAGACGCAGCCAGGCAGTCGTACTGGCACATTTAAGTGGGTGACCAGCAGAAACGTGCTCCAGACTTTGTGTACCAGCGAATGATTTGCTCAGCAGCTTTGTGCTGAAATGTACAAAATTAATAAAAAGCATTTTTCTCGCCTTGTGGCATGATTACATCTGGCATTGCTACAACAGAACAGCAGCAGCAACAACTACATTGTATGGGCACAGCTCACTCAATTCACGCCACCCACCTACCACCCACAACCCACTACCCACCGCCACACACAAAAACATAATTGTGCGCTTTTTTATGTGGCTTGGCCGTCTACAACATTTTCTATGGCTGTCATGTTGATATTACACGGCTTGTAAGCTGCTCGCCACGGCTGCCACTTGCTCTTGCCCCGCCTTTCGTACTTCCGTCCTTTCGGCAGCTCAACATTTTTATTTTATTATGCCGCCTGCATAATAATGCCACGCCCCCATCCCAAACTCCGGGCCTGCCCAGTTTTATCTCTGGGCTCATAAAAATAAAGCGTTGCGCATTCTTTCACGCCATTTGCAGTTTCGCTGATAACAGATAGAGAGTGGCTCTGATGGGAAAGGGGGGATGGGGTGAGCGTCAAAGGTCAAACGCAAATGCTTTTGTTTTCATATACGTCTGTCAATGTTCCAGCGATAGCTCTCATCCCGTCATTATCAAGTGCAAATAATAAATCATGACATGCTTCGCCGACAACAAAAGGTTGTGGGGTCGTGGGTGGTGGGGAAGGGTGGTGGGTTGAGGCAGGCCTATTGCTTAGATAGATACATTTGTTTTTGTTTGTTTGTTTGCTAAGCAGATTTGCCATCTTCGAGAGCGTGTGTGTGTGCGTTTCCCTTTAGCTATTGTGCCGCATAATTAATCATAATTTGTGTGCGTTAGATGGCAATTAATAATTTCTTTAGTATTTTCAACTGGCACAAGTGAAAAGTTGAAGCACAGTCATGAGGGTTTGAGCTTCAAACTTGCCAAGTGGGTAATTAAAATCAAAAGCTTGGTTTGAGGTTGACCCCAAGGGGTAAATACATACAAACATAAAGAGACCTTTGAAAGCTATTAAATAAATGGAATGAGAATAAATTAATACCAAGAACTTTATGTTTCAGTCCTAAAACTTAGAAAGTCTGCATTAGTATGCGACAATCTTAATTACAGAAAACAATTTTCCAAGTTACACAAAAGTTGCTAGAAAATTAACGGCAGTAAAGTTGATGCACTCTAAGAAATCGCTGGTAAACAAATGTGATGCATCCCTTGGGGAGTTAAACTAAGGACATTCTTATATTATAATTTATTGAAATTATCTTCTAGTTTGTTTTGTATACCCTTTTTTTAAAGGTTTAAAGGTTTTGGTAGTGACCAGAGAATGCAAAAATCACTTTTTTCTTTATTGCAACATGCACAAGGGTGTAGCCAGTTTAAAAAAAGGTTTTAAAAAAGGTAGGGATAGCATTGTCCGAACATTGTCCGATTTTCGTGTGCTGAATAGGAATTAAAATTGCAAAAAAATACCTATTTTTACCCTTTTTAGACGCCTTTTGTGGGCAACCTTTACTTTGGTTTTAACTTTTTTTAATATAATCGTAAATTACTATTTCTTAACTTTAAAATAAACTATCCCAAACATTTCTAGAATTTTTTCAATGAAGATATACCATTTTTAGTTATGATATATAAAGTCTTGCGGTATTTCCGCAAGCTTGTCTTTGCAAGCGCGTAGTTCTAGTTGTATTCGTCGCATCGGTTCACGCTAGAGCTTTTTGGAAAGCTCTTTTCACGCGCTAACACGTGTTTGATTTATTGTTGTTTGTTTTTAGTCGTTCGTGAGTTGTAGCGTCGCAAACATGGAGCAAAATAAAGAGAAAATACGGCATTATTTTACAGTACTACTACGATAAAGGCAAAAATGCATCTCGCTGCTGCCAATTGAAATTTGTTGCATGGTTCTGGACCCGATACAGTTTCCATTTCCACCGCACAACGATGGTTTCAACGTTTTCCGTTCTGGTGCAGAGGTGATCGAAGATGCGCCACGGTTCGGAAGGCCTGTCGTCGAAAATTGCGATAAAATCGCTGAATTGATCGAAAGAGACCGGCATAGTAGCAGCCGTAGCATCGGCCAAGAGCTGGGCATGAGTCATCAAACCGTTATAAACCATTTGAAGAAGCTTGGATTCAAAAAGAAGCTCGATGTATGGGTGCCACACGGCTTGACGCAAAAAAACCTTTTTGCCCGTATGGATGCATGCGAATCGCTTCTGAATCGTAACAAAATCGACCCGTTTTTGAAGCGGATGGTGACTGGCGATGAAAAGTGGGTCACTTACGACAACGTGAAGCCCAAACGGTCGTGGTCGAAAAGCGGTGAAGCTGCCAGACGGTGGCCAAGCCTGGATTGACGGCCAGGAAGGTTCTTCTGTGTGTTTGGTGGGATTGGCAGGGAATCATCCACTATGAGCTGCTCCCCTATGGCCAAACGCTCAATTCGGACCTGTACTGCCAACGACTTGGACCGCTTGAATGCAGCACTCATGCAGAAGAGGCCATCTTTGATCAACAGAGGCCGAATTGTCTTCCATCAGGACAACGCCAGGCCACACACATCTTTGGTGACGCGCCAGAAGCTCCGGGAGCTCGGATGGGAGGTTCTTTTGCATCCACCGTATAGTCCGGATCTCGCACCAAGTCATTACCACCTATTTTCTGTCCATGGCGAACGAGCTTGGTAGTCGGAAGTTGGCCACAAGAGAGTCCTGTGAAAATTGGCTCTCCGAGTTTTTTGCCGATAGGGAAGCGAGCTTCTCTCGAGGGGCGTAGTGAAGTTGGCCATCTCGTTGGGGAACTTCGTTCATCGAACAAAACGGCGCATGTTTGACTTAAATCGCATTATTATAACCAATTTTAAGAACAATTGAAAATTCAATAAAAATACCGCAATACTTTTGGTGTTGTTGAAAAATTACATTGAATTTCTATATAAATTACTAACCTGCTGGACTGTTTTTCAAGGCAGTATACAATTTTATTATTTTATTATATGTACGTGAGCGGGTTGGACTAATCTGCTCCTTTTATTTACGGTTTATTTGGAAAATATATAATTTGGTTTACAGCTTAAAATAGGTCAGCTTTAGAATTAACACACGGCATTTTAATTGTTTTATTTTTGGCTGCGGCTTCTTGACTCTTCTGCTCGACTGCTGTTTCTCTACTCCTGCTCTCGGCTGATTCTCTGCTGTGTCTACTGTACTGCTGCAAGTCCGCAGTTAATCCTCTGCTTTTGGTCTGCTGTTAGTTCTCTGTTGTAAGTCTGCTGTTATCCTGCTGTTTCTACTGCCAAAACTCCACTGTAAATGTGCTGCATGAGCCCATATCCCTTTTTACATGTATTCAAAATGGAATATCTTCGCTAAAAATAATCTAACAATTCTTTGGGATAGTTTATTTTAAAGTTAAGATCAACAAATAACAGAGTAAATTCTAAGTTTATCTGATACATAGCTGCTATCTGGAAGAAGAGAAATCGGCCCTTAGTTTTCTAAAACTACATTATACATATCTTCGAAGTACATTTATAGTGATAATAGTTTTCCTTTTCTTTAAACCTTAAAGGGCTGTACTCAAATGAGATGAAAATTTAGTTAGGCACAATACATCGTATAAGTAAGGCTGCTGTTCAAAATGGTTCTGATTTCAAAGCTGTTCAAAAGTGTTTCTTTTCATGTGAAGTAAGGTATGCGAAATAAGTCCCCTTATAAATCTTATGATCCGCTGTCAGAGCTTTGCTAATCATTTTTTCAATTTTTTTTTGCTTAGTTTCCTCAAAGACAATTTCCATGCTTGTAATAACAATGTTAAGCACAAGACTCTCTAAGGTGTCGTTAATTTAATTAAAAAGCTCATGCTCCTAGCATTAAAGAACGAAATAATTGAGCTTACATTATCGGTTTTTGTCTTCGTACACGTGCATACAGGCTTAAAGTTAAAGGAGATTTTTCGCCAATAAAAAAAGTGATGTTTGATTCATAATCTGTAGATTTGAATCTAAAATTAACTTCAATTTTGCAGGAATGTTTCCAAGCCAATACCTCTCTAATGAAGAGCGAGCTAAAATATCGCCATATCGCGAAATGGGGATGCCTCCACAGGAATTTGATTCCAAAATGGCGAGAAGATATTTTAAAATTCAAAAGTATTTAAAAGATTCGTAAAATCACAGAAAAAACCTCGTTTTGGACGCCAGCAGTTGTTGAAAAAACGTGATAATAGAAGAATAAAAAGAAAAGAATTAAAGAAAACCTAAGTGCAGGCCTTATTTCCCACGAACTAGCTCTCCCAGTAGCGATCAATTCGATTCATATGAAAAAAGGACCCTCAAATGTCAATTACTTCCTAGGCACAAAGTTTCCCGTATGCACTTTGCTGAGATGCATAAGTTTTAGGACTTAGAGTGGCAAAGTATTATCTTTAGTGATGAAAAAAGTTTAATTTACATGGCCAAGATGGGTATCAATAATATTATCGGTATATACGGACGCCAAAACAAGTAAGAGTGTCACTTTTTTTTCAAGGAGGTTCGCTAATGGTGTGAGCTGCATTTGGCTTTGCTGGAAAGAGTTCAACATGATTTGTAACAAATAAAAAGAACTCTGAAAGGTATGCCGAACTATTTGACAAAGTTTTTGTAATTATGGACAAGAATATTTCAGAGATTCTGGGACATTCCAACACACAAAACTATTTTCTTAAGAAATACAAATAGCGGTTTTGATGTGGCCCGCAAAAGGTCCAGATCCTAATTCCAATGAAAAATTTTAGGAGATAATTTCCAATAAAGTCTACATGCATGGGAGGCAAGTTAACAAGGTAAAAGAACTTATAAAGTGTATTATCGCAGATTGGGCTATAGGATGCATCCATTCTTCGAAACTTGGTTAATTCAATGCTTGACATGTGCTGCTTAATAGTAATGGAGGACATTTTTAGGTATATAAAAAATCACGGTGACTAAACCTTATTAAAATCGTAATATTCTGAAATTATCAGTTCACTTATTTCGTTCTGAAAAATATAAATTTAATTTTTTTCAAAGTATTATGATTTCATTAAATCTTTTAAGAATTGGAATTGAATTGTTACTCCGTTAAGTTGAAAGAAAAAACAAAAATATTTGAATATATTTCCAGCTTTAGTATATATCAAGGATTATATGATTGTAAGGTGACTTATTTCACATATCTTATTGTGCAGAACTAAATTTGTTCGAGTATAGGCCTTAAAGATTAACAGATTCTGCTTAGAAAAAAATATCAAGTGACAAATTTATTCTGTCTCTTGCTCTTTACCAATAGTGGTTTGACAAAGATTTTAAGAAAACCCGCTGCCTAAAGTGTTCCCCAGTCATTCTGCTGCGGGTGACTGTAAACCCCTAGTTTGCTTGCGGATGCTATTCCGTTCTGATGGTACTGAACTTACAGGAGCAAATAAGTATCGAAATGCAATTTCAGAAAGCATGGACAATGGATCCGCATTAGCTCTTTAATAAGCTATTGGGTACATGTCGATATCTTCAATATATTCCAACACTGACACCTCAAACCGCACCCTATGGCTGCATCCATATGATAAGTTCTTAAATGCGATTGTAAGCTGTATTACCAGATGTTTTATCAGTCTTGCCAAAAAATTTGGCATAGTAATTTTTTCTGAAATATCGCTAGTAAAAATATCGATAATCGCCAATGTCGGCATAAAACATATTATATCGGAATAACCCTTATCGTCCAACAAAAATATCGATATACCAATCAAGAGTAGAAGTGATTGTTCAAATGAATATTTCTATGCGTTGCAAACTTCTGGGCAAAATTATATAAAAAAACATTCGGAAATCGGAACAGGGCCGACTAATATTTGGAGCTTCTGCACAACTCAAATACTTTTAATTTTGGTAAAGGACTTCATAACAATTTGGTTAATGTGGTCGAGTCAATGCACTATGATCCCAAGTCGATTTTTTTTCACTTAAGTTCGAATAATTTATGAAATCGGGAAATTTGCAAAATTTTTAAAGGACCTAAGATTATTATGAGGATGGCATAGTTGCCATTTGAAGACGCATTTGTAAGAGGCGTAGACCAAAACCCACGAAGAGGCGCAGATTAAACTGTCCAAAATATTGCGAAATTAGCCAATTACGGGACAAAAAATTGCGAGCTTCCAAACTTCTCATTTGGGCTTAGATTAGAATAAAGACGTTAAGATTATTATGAAGATTTGATAGACGGTAAGAGTATACGGGCTAATAAAGGAGTTGTGGAACAAACGGTAAAAAAATCACAAAATTTCGAAAAATTCTCATAAAGACGGGTCAACCGGCGGGCAAATAGGAGGAGTAGATCAAATGGTCAAGAAAATCGCGAAATTTTCAAAATTTTCAATGTACCTAAGATAATTGGATTGGAAAGATTAGATAGATGACAATTGAAGACGCGAACACAAAAGGGATATAGACCAAAAACTGCCAAATTTGCCAAATTTTCATATAAATATTTAAAAAGATTAAATAAAACACTCCAAAATAATGCCAAATTTGCCAATTTTTCGTATGACCTAAGATTAAGCGGCTGCGCCTCTCGGTCTGTTGGGCAAGAGGTGGTCTGCTATATTGCATGGAGTTCCACTTGAACGTACTGCGCATTTTGTATGTACCCAAAAAGCTTTGGGGAATAGCCAGCTTTGCAGCCTAGTTGTTGCACACAGAACCGAAACTGTACCGGTACAATGTTTAGGTTCTTTTCGTTCTTTTCGGTTCCAAGAATATCGGCTCTTGGGTACCGGTATACAAAAAAATTAAAAATATTGGTTCTGGTTCCGGTTCTGAGTATTAATCGGTTCTTTTCGGTATACGGTTCCGGTTCTGGTTCCGGTTTGATTCCCGGGTTTTTATCCTTGAGTAACGTGATTTATTCATGTGTATTTTTAAACCTTTGTAGAGGGTATATTAAAATTGTCGAGATGTTTGTAACGCATAGAAGAAAGCATCTCCGACCACAGAAAGTATATATATATTTGATCCGCATGACGAGCTGAGTTGATATCCCATGTCCGTCTGTCCGTCCGTCTGTCCGTCTGTTTCTATGCTATCTCTTCCGTCAGATTTTTGATTAATCTTAGCAAGCTTAGCTGTGTTTCGTGAAGTAGAAGTAGAGTCAGTAACTAAAGTGTCCAGAATAAAATGCAACTTAATTTGTTTGATTTAAATTGCTTTTTCTCGAAAAAATATCCTTTTTCCAGAGGGATATGCGTTCGAACATGCAGAGCTGCCAGACTTTTGTGTCAGCCACAAACACTCAGAAGCCTCATTTAAACAGCATATACTGCAAGAAATTGGCGAAAACCACCTAAGTAAAACCACCGAAACACAAGTAAATAAAAAGGTACGAAAATTTTTAACAAATACTGATGTGACGAAAATGAAGAAGACAGTATGTAAATATATATTTATGCGCATGCGTTTCTATTTACACTTCTAGGTTGAACCAAATTTTCCGTACACTAGGAGCCTATTAGGGATGTTTCAAAGTTGTGGGAATGAGTTTGAAATTTATTCTGTACCAGCCAAAGTTTGTACAGAATTAATAGCTTTTAAGTGAGGCATCAGTGAAGTACTGCCTATCACGGTTGCGGGTGGTGCTGCGTAAAGTGTGTTTACATTTCAATAAACATTCCTTAATGTTAAATTGGCTTTATTTTATTTGAATGGGCAAGAAAGTTTTTTTTTAACAATTCGGATACATTTTCCTGTGGTTTTTAATGCCTTGGAGCATAAAGTTCTTGAGCTGGCATCGTTATAAGCTTTCAGCTATGCTAGGAGGATCATTGGACGGATAGCCCAACCACCTAGCAGCAGTCATAAGCAACAGAATTAATTACAACAAATTGGTAAACAAACACCTTCAAACAAAAAACCATAGCCGAAATTTTTTTTTTTTTTTTTTTTTTTTTTTTTTTTTTTGTCTTTATTCGCCCCTTCAGAGTTTAAATACTAACTGGATGTTTGTTTGAAGTGTGAACAGCAAAACAAGTCCGCTGATGAGAGAATTTGGTTATTCTCGAAACAGCGATCGTTGTACGGACATACCCAATTGTTATTCCAAAATGTAATTAATATCTGTTGGTTTGTGTTGGTTATAAAAAGGCTTATAATCAACCAAACGACCTTGAGCTAGCCAGTTGTAATATTGACTAAAATCAAAAACAGGTCACTAAACCCCATATCCAAATATTTTTTATTTGATCTTAAGCTTTTGATTTGAAAATTTTAAATTGATTCACCTCCATAATATTGATAACATTCTAAAATTTACATAAATAATCGTTACTTGACTTCCCTATGGTCGGTTCTTAGTTGTGGGGGCTTATTTCTTCGCTGCTTTCGTTAAACGTGCTTTTTTCTTTTTCAGTAGTTTTTTCTTCAGCTGACTCACTTTGGCTGCCGGTGGTGCATTATAATTAAGTTTTGGTTTAGCACGTGTTCGCTTGACTTTGGGTTTATTCGCCAGCATCATCGAACAAGGAGACATAGGTGGTATCCACATGCCTTGATTATTCCTTGTAGCCTCCATAGAAGCCTCGCTCATCATTAAAAATTGGTTAGCTGAATACTTTTTACCCAGCGGATTCCAATTCTTATTGAGTGGCAGAAGGACATACCAGCCTGGTGAGGATTGCTGGAGAAACCCATGCTGCACTAAATCTCGCAAGCCATTGCAGAAACTCTCCGCCGAGTTCAACATTTGGTCATATGTGAGGCCACGACGAACACCCAATTCACAGACTAGTTCCTGTTCATGTACAGGCCGTTTGTATTTCAGCAGAACCTCCATAATAAGGTCCATGGGTTTCAGTGTTGATTTGCTCATGTTTGGTAATAAGAAAAAAAATGAATACTTAAAAATTTCGTTCAATTGTAATGTTGTCTCGCTGAGTTGGAGATTTTTATGGAATGTGTTGGGGAAATCGTAATGAAGTTTGCAGCAGAGATAGGTTTTCCTTTTTTTTGTTCAATTTTTTTTTAAATTTATTGTGAATATCAAAAGTGCAACAATCTGAAAAGTACTATGCGTATATGGACTTTATTTCTCGCTGCTCAATCCGTTAGGCATTTCTCTACCTTTTTTACTTGTCGTTTTTCAACTTGACTTATACCTTATTTCCTTCTCGAAAATGCTATATGCCGATATTATATAGTGTTGTTATGTGTACTACTTAATATATCTTACTTAAATATGTATCTATTCATTTTGTTTGTCTAGAGTATGGACGGCTCTCTGAAGATGTCCTTTGAGATCTTTACTAAATGTGTGTGCGCCACGGATAGTTATGAGACTGTGTGGTAATTGGTTTCAAAGGCGAACACCGTTTACAAAAAAGTGTTTGTCGGATCATGCCAGTCTGTTTCTCACGCAGACACGATTGCTGGTTCTTCTGGATGAGGTAAAAGTTAACATGTTAAACAAGGTCTGGATTTTGTCTATAGATTATTTTGTGGATGAATAAAAAAACTCTATAGCTAATCAAAGCGTTTAGACTGAGGTCATATATTTTAACTGCAGAGCTCGTAACGTGATCCCTTCTTTGTAGCCTATAAATATATCTTTCAATGATATTAAAGGCTACATTCAATTTGTGTTGGCTACCAGCATCACATTAACCAAAAATTTCTATACCTTAGAAAAATACAGGAACAACGAAAGGCTTCGTTATCAGGAGGCGTTTTTTTATTGGTAAACAATACTGGGTTAGCGATAGTTGCCTAAGCAAAGTCTTCCAAACTGCCTTATATATATGATCCTGCCAGGATAGAGTTTTGTTAAAGGTTATTCCAAGGTCCTCAGCCTTATTAAAATACAGTATTGATGCTTCATCTATTTCTATTTTTTCAAAGTTTTCAGTACTTTATATCTTATTGTGTATGACAAGGCACTTCGATTTGAGGGGGTTGATGCTGAGTCCATTTTCCCTTTCAGAGGGTCAAGATCAAGCGGTCCAAACATCCGGATATATACCAAATTTCATGATTAGTTCAGATTATCAGGAAGATTTAATAATTGGCAATTAAAGACGGGTTAATAGGAGGTCTCGGTCAATCGGTTTAAAGAAATTTAAACTTTTTCAAAATTCTTATATGAGCTTAGATTGACATATAGATGGATAAATCGACTGGTAAATAGGAAGTGTAGATCAAACGGACCAAAAAATCGCGAAATTTGAAAAAAAGAAATTTAATGAGTTTAGTTTATCATATAAATTGTCCGTTAAGCTTCTTCGATTTGTGTTTAAAATTCTAAAGGGGGCGTCACAACGCACGTCGGGTACCTGCTATGCGGGTTTGGTGTGATCTCATGCTCCGATTTTTGGCAGCTTTGACAATGTTGCGCCCAGTGTGAATAGACTATTAAGTGTTTTAGCACTGCATACTCTTGGGCAGCTAAAATCGGATCAAATAAGCTTCTTTAGAATATGCTGAGAAATGAGTTATTGTGAGAAGATGACTTAGAGAATATCTAAGATCTTGATGAAGAACTTGAAGTTATTGCTTCAGACGAAGAATATTTTAAAATAGAAGAAAGTTAAGTTCTCATATGTCGTAAGTAGTCTGTTTAAACATAACTTAATTCCTTGACCCTTTGATCTGCTGTTTAGAACCAAATTTTTTAATAAATTTGGCCCAAATTGGTAATTTTAACCAATTGTTTTAGTAAGTACAAATGCACACAACAGATCAAATCTATGGAAAAACATAATAATTTTGAATTTTCCAAATAATTTTAGATACCATGTTTTCGGGGAAGGGGACCACGACCACGAAGGGGACAACAAAAACCGAAATTCAACTTTAATTTGAATAATTTATGTGCTAAAACTTAACTTCCGATCT